>CP126890.1:245895000-246235000 GCA_030440675.1 Furcifer pardalis
TACAGTCACTAAGAAATTACCAAACTTTATCTACATGGGCTCTTGGAAATCATCGTGGTTCTCACAACTAGGAATGTGTGTTTTTCTAAATACTGTACAAAGGTATTATAGCTACACACAGATGAGTGTGAGATCACATAGGTTTTGTAATCATAACCACACATACTGATGATGATTTCTACTAAATTGACTGGGGCTTTGGAAACTGCTTAATACTGTGCTGTTAAGTATATGGAAAGTAAGTTATTTCTCAATAAGATGCATGATTTCCAGTTCTTTTGTGTCCCAATCACACCCTGGACTACCAAAATGAAGCCACTTTCTTCACTTCGTCATTGCATGATTTCCAGTAATAAAATGGAAAAGGCAGACTTGGTGGTGGTCAATTTTTATCTGGGCTCCATGGAAAACTGAAGGTCTTTCTTTGATGTCTGGTAAATTCCTCAGAATCTGGAAATAGCTGGGGGTGGGTAGATGGGAATGAGATAGGGCAGTGTTTCCCTGTCTCTGCCCAGCCACCTACAAGACTTCTAGTGCGCAATATCATCCTAAAGATTAAGAAAGAAAGATTTGTTAGGACAACAATTTTGCTTATGAAGTATCTTCCACCTGGCCTTGCTAGAACCTGTTTCCAGCTGTTTTCTTACAGGCTCATGTTTGTGAACACTAGATGGGGTGACGGGAAGGACAACCTTACTGCAGGAAGCTCTCAGTGAATTGGAAGATACAAACACAAATCAGTATGCTCTCATCTTCAGCTTTCTTTCTCAAGGATAATCTTGTTGGATAATCTGTGAAGTGCTTTAATGTCCAAAAAGATTAAGGCTAAATGTTTTCAAATGCAAACCCTCCACAATTCCCCTTTTGTTTCTTCCTGATTCCTATTGTACAAATGCTAGACACAGGTTTTCGCAATAAAAAAGGGCGGGGCATTTACCTACAAGGTTTGAGTTAAAAAAAAAGTTGCCAGGTAGATGACAAAAATACAATGCAGCATTTCACTTCATCTCAGTTGCAATAACGGGTAGGAAGAACAATCAAGCAAATGATGGTTGCAAAATGGTACTCAAGTTTTTTGTTGTTCAGTCGCACAGTCGATTCCGACCCTCTGCAACCCCATGGATCACTGTCCGCCAGGCACTCCTGTCCTCCACCATCCCCCTCAACTCGCTCAGCTCTGTGCCCATTGTCTCTACAATACCATCTAATCTTGGGCTGTCCCCTTCTTCTTTTGCCCTCGACCCTTCCAAGCATCAAGGCTTTCTCAACTAAATCCTCTCTTCTCATTTGATGTCCAAAGTACTTTAGCTTCATCTTTATTATTTGACCTTCTAAGGAGCAGTCAGGGTTGATTTCTTCTAAGATTGATCTATTTGTTCTCCTCGCTGTCCAGGGGACTCTCAAAACTCTCCTCCAACACCACATCTCCAAGGTGTCTATTCTTCTGCACTCAGCTTTCCTAATGGTCCAGCTCTCACAACCATACATTGCCACAGGGAATACCACTGCTTTGACTATGCGAATTTTTGTTTGCAATGTGATGTCTCTACTTTTCACTATGCTCCCCAGGTTTCTCATTGCTTCCCTCCCAAGAATCAGTCGCCTTTTTATTTCATGGCTGCAATCACCATCTGCAGTGAGCTTTGATCCTAGGAAAGTAAAATCTGTCACTGCTTCTACTTCTTCCCCATCTATTTTCCAGGGACTGATAGGGCCTGTTGCTATTATCTTGGTTTTCTTGATATTGAGTCTCAAGCCAGCTTTTTCACTCTCTTCTTTCAACCTAATCAGGAGCTTCTTTAGGTCCTCCTCACTTTCTGCCATGAGGGTGGTATCATCTC
Source organism: Furcifer pardalis (assembly GCA_030440675.1). Taxonomy (NCBI): domain Eukaryota; kingdom Metazoa; phylum Chordata; class Lepidosauria; order Squamata; family Chamaeleonidae; genus Furcifer; species Furcifer pardalis. The sequence goes on from CP126890.1 coordinate 245,896,842, forward strand.
CATATCTCAAATGGTTGATGTTTCTTCCAGCAATTTTGATCCTAAATTGTGATTCCTCCATCCCTGCATTGCGCATTATGTGCTCTGTGTATAAGTTGAATAAGCGGGGTGACAAAATGCAGCCTTGTCTTACTCCTTTTCCTATTCCAAACCACTCCGTCATTTCATTTTCTGTCCTAACTGTTGCCTCTTGATCCATGTACAGATTTCTCTCATGAGGCCTATAAGGTGTTCCCATTTCTTTAATTACTTGCCACATTTTGTTGTGGTCGACACAGTCAAAGGCCTTAGTGTAATCAATGAAACAGAAGTAGACTTGTTTCTGATATTCCTTTGTTTTCTCCATGATCCATCAAGTTACTGGCTTTAACTAAACTAGGAATACAGCACAGAGGGCTTAAGAGTGATAAAACAGTTACATTTGAAGAAAAGTGAGAAGCCTCAAGTTCCTTTAATATCAGAGAGTAAAAGACAAAAGACAAAAACGATGTGGCACTTTAAAGGCTAACTGCTGTATTTTAATACAGCATTAGCTTTCGTGGATCAAGTTCCACTTCGGAAGACGTGGGAGTGAGACTATGCCTTTTGCATCCATTTGCAATTCAACAAAAGGAAGTTTCACTATAATCTGAATAACAGGCGCAGAACTACTAGTAGTAAACCCTCCCTTCCCCCTTCTCTCACCGCTCTGAACCCCCTAGTACCCGCTTTGGAAAGGGGGGCAGAGCAGGGCCCTTGCCTTCCCTGCAGAGGGCGTCGGTGGTGGCCGCCACTCCGGTTTCCTCTCCCTCGCTTCCGGAGTGGTGCGCGGCGATGGCGGCCGGAGGGGCGGACTCAAGCGCGGTGGACGTGGAGGAAGATGCTTCTCAGCTCGTCTTCCCCAAAGGTAAGGCGGGGGCTTAGTAGGTTGTGGCCATGGGTAGTAGAGGGGGTGTTAGGAACCTCCAGGTAGAGGCTGCCTTTTTAGATCCGTTTCCAGCACGAGGCGCCCCGGGTTCGCGGGAGGAGCCCCGCGGCGTCTTCCCAGCCTCCCGCCACTTCCGACAGGCTTTGGAACAGTGATGGGATGTAACAGGTTCTCACCAGTTCCCCAGAACCGGTAGTAACTTTTCCCAGTGTCCTGGAGAACCGGTAGCAGCTTTTGGGGGGGAACCACCTTGGGGGCCTACCTTTTCACCAGTTCCCCACTGTGCATGCACACCAAGCACTTGGTGTGCATGCACACTTGCAGGGGTGTGTGTGTGAGGGATGTGTGTGTGCGTTCTTATTTTTATTTTATTTTATTATTTTATTATTTGGCCCTGCCCATGACATCATGACGTTAGCTCCGCCCACACTGTGATGGCGTCATGGTGGGGTAGTAAAAATTTTGACATCCCACCACTGCTTTGGAAGTCTGGGAGGGAGGTCTGAGCAAGAGTAGGCTGGGGATGAGAAGGCGTCTTGTTGGTTCCCACCAGGCGACCTGCCTCGTCCCCAGTTATGTTTCCCCTTGGGGTTGGCCGGGCACCTGTGGGGGAAGCCAAGGGAGGCTGCTTCTACTCTTGCTTCCGTCGCTGGCTTTGAGACCCTCTACTCTCTATTGTGACATATCTGAGAGTAATCGACGTCCCCTGAATGGATCTGTGCCTCGGGTCCACCAGCTCAGGTCCAGAAAGAGAGCTTTAGGGTGAGAGAACAAACTTTAGGGCAGGGGTGCCCAAACTTTTCGGGCCATGGGTCGGTCACATGGTTCAGGGGGTGGTCACTGTGGCCCATGGGCTGGATCCGGCCCCTAATGCCAATTCATCTGGCCTTCAAAGCCCTCATCACTCCTGGGAGCGGACGTAAGACGTGCCCATACATTTTACTCCCCATACGCACCCGTATGTTTTACTTTAACTTCCGGGTGCGAGGAGGGCTTCGTGGGCCAGATCTGTTGGCGTCAGGGGCTGGAAATCCAGCCTGTGGGCCATAGTTTGGGCACCCCTTGGGCAAGACGGGAGAGCAAAACCAAATTAGAAGATGGAGGAAGGAGCTCACTGGGCAAGGAACAACATTAAAGGAGGATATAGGTGAGGAACTCAACCTCGCCTACGTCACTTGGAGGTCCCTGAATAGGATGAGGGCTGGAGTGCCTAAATGCAAAACCAACGTGAATGTGAAGAGATTCAGAATCCCGCTCATTTACTGGTCTGCCGATTACTGTCAGAATCATAGAATAACAGAGTTGGAAAGGGCCTCTTAGGCCAGGGATGGCAAACCTTTTTAAAGGCTGAATGCCCAAACTCGGACAAGGTGGCTGTCCACGTGCACATCCAAATCCTCCTCTCTGCAAATTAAGGAAAGAACACATTATAAGTGTATTCACAACAATTTCTGCACTAAGATTCTACTATTGAGTTGGCTTCTGTTAAGACTCAAGCAATAAAAAACACTTATTTATCGCAAAGTGCCAACACAGCAACAGAGGAGGAAGGAGACACTCTCATTGGGCTTCTGGGCAGAGGGGCGGGGTGAACTCTGTGCTGTGGGGAGGGAGGAAATGCTCCCATTGGGCTGCTGGGCAGAGGTGTGGGCTGAACTCTGTGCTGGGGGAGGGAGGAAGCGCTCTCATTGGGTTGCTGGGCAGAGGGGTGGGGCAAACTGTGCTGGGGTGACTGCATGGGTGCCCACAGATGGCTCCAAGTGCCACCTCTGGCACATGTGCCATAGGTTCGTTACCACTGTCTTAGGCCATTGATTCCAAGCCCCTGTTCGATGCAGAAAACATGTACCTATGAGGACTTAAATTTGTCCAATGACAAAGCCAGGAAAGTAGCTTCATTCTGGCAGTCCAGGGTTTGATCGGGACACGAAAGAAAAAAGAGTAAACAAAACAAAAAGACAAAAAAACATTAAAGTGGCACCCTAGAGACTAACTGCTGTATTTTAATAAAAACTTTTGTGGATCAAGTCTACTTTAGACATAAGAGTGGGACTTCGTGGCTTCCAAGCTCTTGGTGGCAGACCTTTACTTGCTGACAGGCAACCCCATCTTGAGTAACTATTGACACTCAGTAGACTATGCAACAATGAAAGAGAGATGGGAACTAAACCTTGCTACAAACAGAACTATGCCCACACATATTACTGGACCCAGCAATGTCACACACATTAACATCTGTTATGCTAGCCAACCATTGTGTGCCTCTATCTGATGTGTATAAATTGATGGCATGAAGTCTTGTTCTTATATCTGATGAAGTGGATTTGATATACAAAAGCTAATGTTAAAATACAGCAGTTAGTTTTTAAGGTGCCACAATGTTTTATCTCTTTTTGTTTTGTTTACTCTCGGATTTGCTTGCACAGACTATCACAGCTACCACTTCAAAAATATTGTGGCATGTTCATTTGTTTCTTAAAGTCATTCTACTCATTCACACAAATATGGTTAGCTGAAGGGACTGCACCTTCTGGAATAAGCTTACTTGGGTCTTCAGAGTGGCCAAAGAGGTCTCTATTTTCGGTTCACCACCTTCTAGGTCAGTGATGGCAAACCTTTTAGAGACCGAGTGCCCAAACTGCAACCCAAAATCCACTTATTTATTGCCGAGTGCCAACACGGCAACAGGGGAGGAAGGAACTATTCCCATTGGGCTGCTGGGCAGAGAGTCAGGGTTAACTCTGCTGGGGAAGGGAGGAATCACTCCCATTGGGCTACTGGGAAGGGAGGAAGTGCTCCCATTGGGCTGCTGGGCAGAGGAGTGGGGCAAACTCTGTGCTAGGGTGACTGCACAGGTGTCCACAGAGAGGACTCTGAGTGCCACCTCTGGCACGTGTGCCATAAGTTCGCCATCACTATTCTAGGTGAGAACCTGAGAGACGCTAGAAATCCAAATCGGAAGGATTTGATGCAATTCAGTTTGATCCAAGAGCCCAGATGATACAGTGGTTAAATGACTGAACTGGAAACAAAACTGCTGACATTGTGAGGTCAAACCTGATGAAGTTCTAGGTTGAGTTGACTTGACCTATCCTTCCGAGGTCGGTAAAATGAGTATCTAGCATATTGGGGACCAAAATGCTAATGTTTATTTATTTATTTATTTTGTATGCTGCCCTACTCGGTAAAACCGACTCAGGTAAAGTAAAACTGATAATTGCTTTGTGAACTGCCCAGAGAGTGCCCTAAGTGCTATGGGGCTGTTGCTATTTTTATTGCCATCACACTCCACCCCTGACAAAGAGGTGAAAAAGATCATTTCATAGATGGTTGAAAATTGTACTTTATTTTTGCTGTGCTTTCTAACTCTGGTTGGGTTTTTTTTAAGATTCATGTTGTCTAAGCTGCCATGGGTCCTGTGAGGGGAAATATATACAGTCAAACCTCATATAACACTAAAACCTGGTTCCACAAGTCTTGATGTTATATGATTTTTAGTGTTATCCGATGCATGTTAAAATCCTATGGGAGCCATAGAGATACATTGTAACCACACAGGCTTTAGTGGTTGTTATCTGAAGCATCCCATAGGATCTTAATGTTATCCGATGCAATTCTTCCCCCCAGATTCCTTAATGTTATGCGATTTTTGTGTTATTTGATACTAATGTTATATGAGGTATTACTGTAATTAAAATAAAGAAATAAAGCTTATGCACATGTGCAAGGCGTAGATTAGTTATGAACTAATTAGGTTGACTGCAACATGACATTTCAAATTCTATGGCTTAATTAAATGAGGAAAGTAGTTTTATTGTTCAAAGCCAGCAGAAAAATTAACATATGACTATATATTTAGCAAAATCATTAATTTAGTGACTATATTTTAAAAATATGCCTCTGTTCAAAGTTAGAAGGGGATTAAACCAGAATCTTTCACTTGATGTTTTCTTGTTTAAGATAGTTTTTGTTTATGTGGATAACCTTTCAAAAATAATATTTTATATCCACAGCCTGACATGCTTTCAACTTGTTGCTGCTTCACATTAATTTCTATAAAGATGTGTATTTCCATTGCTTTTGAACTCTGTATTGCACCCATCTTTGTTTGCAGAATTTGAGACAGCTGAAACCCTTCTAAATTCAGAAGTCCATATGCTTCTAGAACATCGGAAGCAGCAAAATGAAAGTGCAGAAGATGAGCAGGAACTTTCTGAAGTTTTCATGAAGACTTTGAACTATACCGTACGCTTCAGCCGCTTCAAAAATCGAGAGACAATTGCAAGTGTCCGCAGGTGAGTAAGTTACCAATAAAATGTTTTTTCATTGTTTCATGAAAAAATTAATATGGAATGGTAAAGCTATGCTGAACTGAACAAAGAAAAACATCTTTTAAATAGATTTATTTTCATCTTTAGATATCTTTGTGTATGACTTGAGTTTCCAATTTTAAAGAAATACAGAAAGTTTAAGACAGACAAATTGCTATGATATCTGATGGATCATCTTGGCTCTGTATTGTTCTGAAACTAAAGAGGACTCATGCCAGCTTTTTCAGTTTTGAAAAACCCTCATGCCTCTCTAGTTCTTTTTTTCTTTTATCTGCTGCTCTTTGAACAAAATAATTTAAGGAATAATTTAAAATGAAAACTAATCACAAACTTGGTTTAGAATTATTTAATTTGAAATAATTCTAAACCACATTTGTGTTTATCTTTTATTCTCCACAGTAGTGTTTGAAAATAATTTAACTTGATACAATTTTCAAAATAATTTTATTGTTATGAAAACTTCCCAGTATCATGTACTTTACCAAAAAAAATACAGTAATACCTCGGATAACACAAAGACTTGGTTCCACAAGTCTTGGTGTTATCTGATTTTTAGTGTTATCCAATCCATGTTAAAATCCTATGGGATGGATCGGATGACGTTAAAGCTCCATAGAGATACATTGTAACCACACAGGCTTTAGCGGTTGTTATCCGATCCATCCCATAGGACCTTAACGTTATTTGATCCAATTCTCCTCCCTAGATTACTTAACATTATGTGATTTTAGCGTTATCCGAGGTAAACATTATCCGAGGTATTACTGTATACCACCTGTACATACATACACTCAAGTTTGGGCCCCTATGGTGTATTGGTTATATAAGAATCTACTGACTGAATTTCAATGTTTATCTTCTGTCTCTGTTGCTCTCTAGTTCCTTCTTTATGGGCAGATCGGTTCACCAGAAGACCCTCCTGTATCTTTACGAAAAAGTGTCGCATTCCTCTGAGTTTTCTAGAGACAGACTCAATTATTGACTTGCAAGAAAAACAAGATGGGGAGTGTATCTAAAAAGTTAATGATCAATAAAACCCCATGGACAAGTTATAAGGAAGCTAGCAGGAGTATGATTGCTAGAGCAGCTTAAGAGGGAAGAATGCCATATTTATCCTAATAGACTAAACTTCACACTGATTAAATACAGTAGTATAGTTGTGTGCAGAATCTAAATATGGAAAAAAGTGAGTTACAGTAATACCTCGGATAACGCTAAGACTTGGTTCCACAAGTCTTGGTGTTATCCGATTTTTAGTGTTATCCAATGCATGTTAAAATCCTATGGGATGTATCGGATAACGTTAAAGCTCCATAGAGCTTTAGCGGTTGTTATCCGATACATCCCATAGGACCTTAACGTTATTCGATCCAATTCTCCTCCCCAGATTACTTAACGTTATGCGATTTTAGCGTTATCCGAGGTAAACGTTATCTGAGGCATTACTGTATTTTGTGAAACAACTACATTCTCAAAACCTGATCGATTTCCTTTTCTCTTTGATTGTTTTGTTGTTCATATTTTGGCCTAAATCTTGTGTGCAAATATTTTGTAATGTTTTTGTTCTTCTGTGTGCATATTTTATTTTACTTTTTCCTACAGTTTGTTGCTACAGAAGAAACTCCATAAATTTGAATTGGCATGTTTAGCTAATCTCTGTCCAGAGACAGCTGAAGAGGCCAAAGCTTTAATTCCCAGGTGAGTTACTGTAAATCAGTAGTGCCCAAACTAAGACTCGGGGGCGCACCTGGCCCCTGGGCCTTAGTGACCAGCTCCCTGAAACACATGATTGGCCCACGGCCCAAAAAGTTTGGGCACCACTGCTGTAAATCAAAGGGTTCTTGCCAAAAGGTATAGTAGCAGCATCCACCAGTGGTTTTGTAACTGGATTTAGAATTGGCATTCCATTCACTTGACTGGTCTGCAGACTACATTGAACAATTGCTGATTTTTTCTGCTTGGTTTGGTTAAGAAAAAGTTTAGACTGACCTTGCTTCCCATGCCAAACAAACAATAAAACTTGTCATTTCCAGGAACTTTATCTAATATTGGCTACATGCAAATGATTTGAATGCATTCTTTTAACTTAGATGGTTTGAAGAGTTGGCAGCAGCTCTATGGCTACTTACTCTTTGTTCCCATACTTTCCCAGTACCTACAGCTTCTTCTTGTTTGTTGTTGTATCCAAATCTATAGACTTAGTTTGTGTGAACTCTCCAAACAGAGATTAAACAGTGGTTTTGCAGTTAAAAGTTTGGAAAGCTTGCTCAAACCATAGTCTAGTATTTTGGATTTAATGGCATATTGTGATAGCCAAGGATGCATTGAGATACAAATAATTGGAGATAACATGCAAAAATATGGCTCATTTCATATCCCAATCAACTACATGCAGTCACTGTTAAAATGTGCAGTTCCTTGGTTTAAGTAAATATATACAGTAATACCTCGGATAACGCTAAGACTTGGTTCCAAAAGTCTTGGTGTTATCCGATTTTTAGTGTTATCCGATGCATGTTAAAATCCTATGGGATGTATCGGATAACGTTAAAGCTCTATAGAGATACATTGTAACCGCACAGGCTTTAGCGGTTGTTATCCGATCCATCCCATAGGACCTTAACATTATTCGATCCAATTCTCCTCCCCAGATTACTTAACATTATGCGATTTTAGCGTTATACGAGGTAAACATTATCCGAGGTATTACTATACATAGTGTGCCATTAAGCTATTTCTAACTTTTGGCAACCCTGAGAGGGTTTTTGATGTGAGTTTTTCAAGGAGTGGGTCACCAGTAATTTTACACATACAGTAATACCCCGGATAACGTTTGTACCGGATAGCACTAAAACCGCATAACGTTACAAGATTTTTGGAAAAATCTTGCATCGGATAATGCGATTTTTAGCATTATCCGGTACAAGCGTGTGCGTCTGGGGAACATCGGGGGCGCGCACTCGTCAGACGGGGTTAGGGGAGTATACAGAGGTCTTCCCCTATCCTCTCCTAACCCCGTTCGACGCGCGCGTGCCAGCCGCCCGATGTTTTGAAAGGGTACGCTAAGAAAAAAACGCTAAGAAAAAAAGTCCTGACTTCAGGGACAAACCACTTTAAAGGCAGGCAGGCAAAGAAAGAGACCTCCCTGCCTTTAAAGTCACCCCCATCCTCAGCTCTGCCACGAGAGAATCCAGCCTCCCCTGTTTACTTTGCAGCAAGCGCCGACAGTCAGCTGGAGGCTTTTTTCTGTTCCACTTCCTGTAAACAGGGAAGGGGGAAAATACAGAGATGTGATTGGTTCTCTATCTTTTTTCTTCTTAATGCCATGTGACACTAGAAAACCAATCACATCTCTGTATTTTCCCCCTTCCCTGTTTACAATGGGCACAAAGCCCACCCAGCTTTGTGCCCATTGTGTCTACAATACCATCTAGCCATCTCATTTTTGTCCGCCCTCTTCTTCTTTTGTCCTCCAACTTTCCCAGCATCAAGGCTTTCTGAAGTGAATCCTCTCTTCTCATTTGATGTCCAAAATTCTTTAGCATCATCTTTACTACCACGACTCATTTAAGATTTTTATAACTTGTTCTGATACAACTAATTGATGAGATGTTAGAGTGCGACTCATTAGCACAATTAATCACGTGACCAGCATCTTGTCAAATACAGTAATACCTCAGATAACAATTTTTTTCAAAAAAAAAATTGCATCGGATAATGATCTCTTAGTGTTATCCGATGTAATCGTTCATAGCAGCGGGGTGGCTGGGAAGCTGAACAGGGGCTCCCCGTTTGGCTTCCCAGCTACCCTGCATCTGCGGGGGTGGGGGGGCTGGAAAGCTGATGGGGGACTCCCCCGTCAGCTTCCCCAGCCACCCCACAGCTGCAGATCGGGTCCCCCTACCTCCTTGGAGCCAGCAGGGGTGTTGGAGAGCCTGAAATGGGCGGGAAAAACTTCCTTTTTTTTGCCCATTTTGGGCTCTCTGACGCCCCTGCCGGCTCCGGGGAGGTCGGGGGACCTGATCCGCACTATTCCTGGCCTCCATAGGCACTGTGATCACAGCGTGAGTCCGACACGGGTTGCGGGATTGAATGGGTGCATGCCCAAGCAGCCAATCCCACACTGCGATCTGCCTGCCTGTTTGGAAAGGGCAGTGGGGATTCCACTCATGGAATCCCCACTGTCCTTTCAAAAGAGGCAGGCAGATGACCACCCTGTTCCCTTTCATCTTCGGAAAGAGAACAGGGCTTTTTTTAACGTTGTGCAATCAATGCATCACATGTTAAAAACTGGATAACGACAAGACTTGTGGAACCAAGTCTCATCATTATCCGAGGTACTAGTGTAACTGCAATTATCTGTAGCAAGTCACATAGAAGATCTGAAAATACTTACAGGATTCTGGCCCATCTTTTTTTCTTTTTTCTTTTTGGTAGTTAAAGTGACCAGGCAGGCTACCAAACAGGGTAAAATTAGACTGATTTTGACTAGTACTTGGAGAAAGAAATAAAAAATGCAGGAAGGCAATACTCTACCTTTATTGGATTACTACAAAACAAAAATAGTGTGAGCTTTTATTTATTTATTTTTTTATTTTATTTTGAGGTCCAAAAACTCATAATCAGGCAGGCATAATGAAAGTTTGTGGCACGATGTTGTTCTGCCAGGTTCTTTTGTTGGAAATACATGTTAAACAAACAGCAAAATACTTCATGGTATTATCACTCAACCCCCACAGGAAGCTGGTTGTTCGATCCCACTCTACATGGTCCTCACTGAAACATTAGCTTCCTTTAGAGACCAGACAAAGGGAATTTAAAACTCCATGTGATTTCTATCAGGGAGCAGGGTTTCAATTTAGTTTATACACTAGGCATGCCAATTGTAGCCAAATCAAAGTCAATTAAAAATCATTACCTATTGATTTGATGTTTCTTGACTTTATGGTACTGTTCCAGTGTTAAAAAGTCCAGGCCATGCGGGTATTCATGGTATTAGGCAGTTCCATAGGCAAACAAAGATTCGCTGTGTGCTCCATATTAGTACCTTTATTGGATCACTAAAAAAATAAGTTGTGTGAGCGTTTGAGGCCCAAAACCTCTTCATGCCATGAACATTCATTATGTATGCCGTATGAAGAGGTTTTGAACCTCAAAAGTTTGTGCAACTTTTTTTTAGTGATCCATTAAAGAAATCACCTTCCTTCTGCATTTGATGCATTTTTAATAGCTTGAATATGGCTAATCATCTTTGTTTGCCTTTGGAGAAAGAAAGTATCCCAGCTGAAAGGCAGTCTCTTCGTCACTGTGGACATTGATTGTAGGCTTGAAGTTCTTTTTTCAGAAAACCTTGAATATTACCACATCAATGCTAATTGCATACTCTTCTCTTTCAGCTTAGAGGGTCGGTTTGAAGATGAAGAGTTGCAGCAAATTCTTGATGATATTCAGACTAAACGAAGTTTTCAATATTAGAAGAAACTGCTAGACCCTTCTGTAATCTGAACATTAACTTGGGGGAACACATCTATTCCTATATATCCATGGAGCAGTGCTACTTATCTTTTAATAGCAAAAGAAGTTGTTACAAGATCATAAAGATTCTGTTCCATTCAAGATTTGTTTTTTATTAGAAAGACTGATGTGTTATGAGGAACAGACCTTTTGAAGTTTGCTGTGGCTAGTTTAATATTTATTTCCAAACTTTGTCTTTATCTTTGATCTACACAGACTATTTATGGGGTAAGAAAGAGTTTGGACATAGTTTACCTAAGATAGGTTAACCTTTATACATAGTATTCATATTACCTTTAAAAAACTATAATATTAGAACTGAATCAGGATTGATACATTTTATGCATTTTCTTGATATATTTGCCCAAGAGGCTAAAGTTTCTTCAGTAATAATTTTGTGGAATTGTTTTATATGAATTAAACCACATTTTTTCTAACTAGGAGTCTGTGGTTTATTAATACTTATTTACCATATATTTGTTGTTGTTCAGTCGCACAGTCGATTCCGACCCTCTGCGACCCCATGGACCATATATACTCAACTATATAAGTCGAGGTACCTAATTTAGACCTCTAAGACTAAGAAAATAGATTGATCCGAGTACAAGTCGGGGGTGGAAAATACAGCAGCTGCTAGTGAGTTAATAATTAAAATACATGAAAATATGATAAAATTAATTAATCTAGACATTTGTGTATGTATGTTGTTGAGTTTTTACGGTAGTGCTAGTGTTTGTTTGTTTTTTGCTTTTGGTGTATGTTTTAATTTGAACCACCGCAGTTTTGGGACCCTCTGGGGTCGTTGACCCGAGTATAAGCTGAGTCCACTTTTTGGACCTCATTTTGGGGGCTAAAAAACTGGACTTATTCTTGAGTATATACAGTACTCTCTATTATTACAAAATTCCAGTTGACCTGAAAATCAAAATTCAAGGGTGGAAAGTAAAAAACCCAAATAGAAAAGTGAAGAAACTTTCAGGTACAGCAATTTTTAGGACTTGAATAGTACAAAACAAAAAATGTTGTGGAACCTTAAAGACTAACTGCTGTATTTAAATGTGAGCTTTCATGGATCAAGTACACTCTGTCAGATGTAACAGACTTCATGGCATCAGTTTATTCGCTTCAGGTACAGTAGTACACAACCGAGCAGAAAAGTAACATTGTAGCTTTTTACAACTGACAATAATAGAAAATCCCTGGCTGTTATTCAAACTTGCTGTGAAGCATGGCCCTGTTGAGTTGCAAATGGTTCCAAAACAAACTTCTCTTGCAAGCTGATGCCTCACATCCAAAGGATGGATTCAAAACAGACATTGTGACATTACACATTTGCCATTGAATTAGCATCTATTAACAATGGTGCGAATGACCCAGGCAGAATTGCAGCACATAACCACCTGTAATAGGGTAGTAAATAACTTGACTCCCTAATGGGACCAACAGCTATTGATGGATGGGCCCCTTTAGGTGGGGTGATGGTACCCTCATTGGAGGAAATGCTGGAAACCATCATATTGGACCCAACAGCAAAATTAGCAGAGAAACTGATTCACACCAGCCATGAAGGCAGAAGAGGCCATGCCAGATGGACTGCCTGTGAAGGTGCACTTTGATAATATCCTCAAGGCTGGGGCAGTCCATTGCAGTCCCAGTGTTAAATCCTGCATGTCTCATTTCCTGTGTGTGACAAGAGATGGTTCTGTCATCACAGTGTGTGGGTCACTTCATGTGGCAAGCTGGGATCCACCTTAAACAAATTCAGGCCAGTGGCATTTTTCCTGCTTCAGGAAAAATGATGAGTTGCAGCAGTCGACAATGACGAGTTGTGGTGTATCAAATTTGATAATGTCCCAGAAACCGTTGACTAATATTTAAACCTTTGAGATGAGTGTCCAGCATATGGATGTACTTTACCTCTGCTGTGTCTCTCTGGATTATTTATCATCCTTTATTATATTTGCTCACAAATATTTCCCCTTCCAAATCAACGTATTTTCCTTTCCGTTGACCTTCCGCCACCCATCCTCCTCTTTACGATCCCACCAAATAATCCTTAAAAGCGTATCCTTTTTAAGACGCTGACTGGGAGGCGGAAGGTCAGCAGTTCGATTCCCGAGTACTGCAGGACGGAATGAGCTCCCGTCTCTGTCCCAGCTCCTGCCACAACCTAGCAGCTCGAAAGCAAGATATTGCAAGTAGGTAAATAGGGACCACTTCGGTGGGAAGGTAACAGCGTTCCATGTGCTCCGGTGTCTAGTCATCATGCCTGCCACATGACCACGGAAACGTCTGCAGAAGCAGACAGCGCTGGCTCTTCGGCTTAGAAACAGAGATGAGCACTGACCCCTAGAGTCGGATACGACTGGCTTTCGAGCAAGGGAAACCTTTACCTTAGAGGCCTCTAAGAACTTACACTGGCGCTTCTTTCAGGCTTATTGCCTGAGCAACGTATTTTACGCTGTCAGCGCTTCCCTTTCCGGAAAAACAACCCCTAAATGTCGCAAGGAAATATCGCAACCCGGCTCCTTCCTAGGGCGCATGCGCAAACCTCTTCCCTCGCTTTTCCCCCCCTCCCTTTGGTTGGCGCGCGCCATGACGTCTTATCGTGTGCGCCGCCAGTGGTTGCTGGTGGGGAAGATGGCGGGTGGCGACGGCTCGTGAGGCAGTAACTTCCGGGATAAGACAGCTGTGGACGTTGGGCCTTTACGAGAGGAGGCTCCGGGATCGGTTGTTTTGTGAGTGTTTCTCGAGGCGATTTGGGCGACCATGGAGGCGGGGAGAGAAGAGAAACACGAACCCCAGCAGTCCGGGATATACTGCCGCGGGTTCCGCCATTTTTAGGCCTCAGGGGTTGCCGCTCTTAAGCTGGTGGCCGCAAAAAGGGGATATATGGAAGCTGGAGTGAGACGGCACTGAGGGCCTAAAGGTGGGGTTTGAGGGGGAGGCTATATACAGTCTTCAGGGTGAAACGGAAACACGTTACCTGGAAAATTGCTGGAGAAATTTTCGGTGCCGTTGTTCCACGCAGGGCACAAAGAGTAGGTAAGGGGAGTACCTTCGGCGCAGGAACTGTGATGGCCGTGTCTATGCCCATTCTACCCTTTCCCCCATGGTTCTGGGGCAAATCCCTACGTCGATTCATCACCTCATAGCTTTGAGATTACTAGTCACTAACATCCAGTGCAGTTTAGACCTAGAGAAGGCTATTGTCGTCTCTGAAAAACTGCATTTTGTTTCTACCAGAATGATTTAAGTGTTCCAATAATGCAGGATTTTAGTTTTAAAAAAGGGCAAGGATTTGTAGTTGGGAACAGACTGAGCTGCAATGTCAGATGCACTTAACGTGGATGAACCTGTTTGAACACAGTTGGCCTTTCCTCTGATGAGTAAACATATTTTCGATTATTTATACCCCACCCTTTTTATGCACACATACAAAAGATCAGAGTAAAATCATCCAATAGTAACCTATAAAAACCCAAGAGAAAAAACCAGTTGTGAATAAATAAAATAATAATTGATTGAGGCCTTAATGGTGTGGATAGTAAGTCCCATAAAATGACTGTTGTTATCTACTCAGAAATCTTACAAGTGATTGAGCAAGATCAGCATTTGTATACCTTGTGAGGAAAAAGCTTATTAATATGTTAGAGAAAAGACTAATGTTTCTGCATTTCTAAAGTTGTAAACATTTAGTAATTTTTAACTTTTGCAAAAGTCTTGCTCCTAATACATTCAGTGGCATTTCCAGAAGGTGTATTTGGGATCACATTTTGTGCTGCTACTAAAAAGTACTTTTTAGTAATAAAGTTGTTTTATTTTCTAACACCAGCTTTTTCAAGATGAAATCAATTCTAAATTGCTTACAGTGGACATAACAACTTGACTTAGGCTATGAATCAGACTACATTAGGACCACATTCCTGTTATGTATTATTTGATGTACAGTTACTATCGAACACTTAGCATACAACTTGCACTTCATCTATAAAGTATAAATGTAGTTTTTGTTTGGTTAATGAAGCTAAAGTACTTTGGACATCGAATGAGAAGAGAGGATTCGCTTGAGAAAGCCTTGATGCTGGGAAGAGTGGGGGGCAAAAGAAGAAGGGGGTGGGCCAAAATGAGATGGCTAGATGGTATTATAGACACAATGGGCACAGAGCTGAATGAGTTGAGGAGGATGGTGGAGGACAGAAGTGCCTGGCAGACAGTGGTCCATGGGGTTGCAAAGGGTCGGAATCAACTGTGCGACTGAACAACAAAAATGGAAATCAATGTTTGTGTTATAGTTAATTGAACTTCATGCTACAAAATTGTTCTCTTGTATTATTGTGTGTAATAGGATTTATATTTTCTAAGCTACTTTCCATGCCACTTCTAGGCTGAGATAGAACATAAGAAGTCAAGAGGTTTTGGTCAAATGGGGTTCTTAGGCTGTTATTGTAGAATGTTAAATATTTTACTAACCCTTCTAAAACTCATTACAATATAATTTGTGGTTCAAATAAAATATTCAACATGCTAACTAATATTTTACATTGCTAACAGTGTTTCAGAAAACAATGTAGTTTTTTGCAGATTTGTGTTCGCTATTGCAATTTCTGCACAGCTATTCAAGGCACATTGGAGGATTTGCATAGTGCTACAAATTAAGCCCTTCAATTGATTTCAAACCTAGATGTGGAACTCGAATTAGGAACTTGAGATGGTCAATTTGTGCTCACTGTCAGCATTAATGTAGTCAAGTGAAGTTCATCATACGATAAATAAATTCCAAATACCCTGCCTTGCTTTGGATCAGATTTTTAGGTGGCTGTATTGTTGTTGTTGTTCAGTTGCACAGTCGATTCCGACCCTCTGCGACCCCATGGACCACTGTCCGCCAGGCACTCCTGTCCTCCACCATCCCCCTCAACTCGCTCAGCTCTGTGCCCATTGTCTCTACAATACCATCTAGCCATCTCATCTTGGGCCGTCCCCTTCTTCTTGCCATCCCCCCACCACCTGGTATTTGTATCCGTCTTAATTATGTTTTATCTATTTTTAAGGTTTTACTGTTTTAAATTTTTTATGAATTGATGAATTTTTAAAGTTTTAACTATTGTATGTCATGGACTACCCATTATGCTAATGGGCTCTGTAAGCCGCCCAGAGTCGCGTCTTCCCGAGTGGGGCGGGGTATTAAATACAAATAAATAAATAAATAAAATAAATAAATAAAATAAATTTTGCCCTCGACCCTTCCAAGCATCAAGGCTTTCTCAAGTGAATCCTCTCTTCTCATTTGATGTCCAAAGTACTTTAGCTTCATCTTTATTATTTGACCTTCTAAAGAGCAGTCAGGGTTGATTTCTTCTAAGATTGACCTATTTGTTCTCCTCGCTGTCCAGGGAACTCTCAAAACTCCTCCAACACCACATCTCAAAGGCTCTTCTCCACTCAGCTTTCCTAATGGTCCAGCTCTCACAACCATACATTGCCACAGGGTATACCATTGCTTTGACTATGCGAATTTTTGTTTGCAATGTGATGTCTCTACTTTTCACTTTGCTCCCCAGGTTTCTCATTGCTTGCCTTATTATTATTATTATTATTATTATTATTATTATTATTATTATTATTATTATTATTATTATTATTATTATTATTATTATTATTATTATTATTATTATTATTATTATTATTATTATTATTATTCCGTGTCTAGGTCAGACATGAAACTGCCAAAATGAAGGCATCTTTTGGTGAGTTCATTCTGCAGTTCCTTTTGCCTGACCTAGTGTGATAAAGATTAGCCCGCAACACAAGGTTGCCGTTATTAAGGTACATCCGATTGTGGTTCAGAAATAATGCAATATTTGAGGAGGCTTTTTCTCTGTACCCCAGCTGTATAGTGAACCAACAATTAGTAAACAGATCCCCTGCCCCGTTTTAAGCTAGTGAATGCCAGTTGTGTCCTCACTCACAAAATCTTTGGATTCCTTGCTTTCTTTGTGTCCTAATTAATTTACCATTTTTTAAATATTTAGAGACCATATTGTAGTCTACTGATAGATTTGTGAATAATTTACAATAGATCACCCAGAATTTTTGCTTCTTGGTGTTTTAGAAGAGCAAGAACAAATGATGCTTGTCTGTGATAAACAGTTGAAGTAGAAATGGCAACATTTGTTAGATTTAGATGTATGGATTCAGGGAATGAGCAGTCTTGCTGTCCATTATAATTTATAGAGGGCACCTCTAAAAATCATCCATCTCATATATTATTGGGGCTCCCATGGAGCCTTGCCACTCTGAGTCATCACTGGAGCAGTTTTCTTTTTCAAAGGCAAAAAATGGCAACAGAAGCCATACGAAAGTAATGAAAACTGTTCTGTGGACTTTTAATTTTAGTGACAGGACTCATAATTCTGTCTGCAGGCATCCAGGGAAAATTCTGAGAATTTATGTACAAACAGATCTGAAATTCCTGAAAGTAACATGTAATTGCATCAATTGCTAGGCATGTAAGTTGTTTGCTTACCTGTAATTTTATTTGTGAGCTCCTGTCTTTGTCCCAGCTCCTGCCAACCTAGCAGTTCGAAAGCAAGAAATCTCAAGTAGATAAATAGTTCCGTGCACTCTGGTGTCTAGTTATGCCTGCCACATGAGCACAGAAACGTCTGCAGAAGCAGACAGCGCTGGCTCTTCAGCTTTGAAACAGAGATGAGCACTGAATCCTAGAGTCATATACGACTGGCTTTCAAGCAAGGAAATAATAATAATTATTATTATTATTATTATTATTATTATTATTATTATTATTATTATTATTATTATTATTATTATTATTATTATTATTATTATTTCAAATTTATATGGCAATCCGAAACGACCTGCTATAGAGTAAGAAGAAAGCCATGGGAGTTTTACTCTGTAGAGATTTAGAACAGCTTTTGTATGTCATTATAAATTTTCAGTTTTTTAGAAGATGCTTGATTTCTTTCCAAAACGTCTTAATGGCACTTTGAACAGGTTTGACTTAAAGTTGTCTTTCACATTTTACAGAAATATTACATGAGGGTATACACACAAGAATCTAGACCAGGGTTTCCGAACCTTGGGCCCCCAGATGTTCTTGGACTTCAATTCCCAGTAGTCCTGATTAGCAGGTGTGCTGAGGTGGGTTTCTGATAATTGAAGTCCAAGAACACCTGGGGGCCCAAGGTGGGGAAACCCAAATCTAGATGGATGTACAAAATGCTTTTAAGTCACCTGTCAGACTATAGTAAGCAGGTGTGCAAACTGCATATTGATTACATTTCTGTGAAATAAAAGGTAAAATTTTAGCTTCTGACAGTTTATTTATTTATTTATTTATATTTCATACTTTATTTATATTTCATACTTGCTAACCCGCATGTATTGATTACATTTCTGTGAAATAAAAGGTAAAATTTTAGCTTCTGACAGTTTATTTATTTATTTATTTATTTATATTTCATACTTGCTAACCCGCCCCAATCGGGCAAGCCCGACTCTGGGCGGCTTACAACCCAAGTTAAAACACATCAATAAAAAATTTAAAAATTCATAGACTAAAACAGTATCTGGGGGTGTCGTCAGAAGGGTATCAAATTCAATACAGCTCCTCTACTTTAGCTAATAACGGGAAGGACAGCTAATTGCATACTAAGAATAAAAGTAGAGAATCAGCTTAGAACTGTAGAACTGGAAAGGACCCTATGGATCATCGAATCCAGCCCCTTTTAAGGAGGCACAGTGGGGAACAGAACTGCTAAACTCTGTCTCTGCAGGAAGATACCTAAGCTGACATCTCTTATTTAAAACCACATTTTAATAGTTAAAATCCAGTATATGTGGCTTACAAACAGATCGTTTTGTGCTAATTTTATAATTAACTATCAGTATCAGTGATAATCTGAGTTTCTGGAGAATTTGTAATTTATGACATTTTGGGAAAATTTTATGATGACCTCATAAGTTAAAGCCTGATTTATAGCAGATTTGCATAACATAACTTGAAGGTTTACTAGAAGATTGAAGAGGACTTCCAGCTGTATGGGCTATATCCCTGTTTCACTGGAATAGAGGGGAAAGTAAGATACATTTTTTAAAAAAGTACAGTTGGTTGGTTTTTTTTAAAGAACCAACTACAAATGTCTACTTCTTTCCAAAGTCTGCCTATGAAAATGTATGTTCATTTAAGGAACATTAAGGTAATTTTATTTTCTGACTGATGCTTTAAATTTTCATTTTTAAGATGATGTACATGGGAGGAACAAAGGTAGATAGAAATCAATGATTATTTTTTTTAAATTAAATCAGACTAGAAAAAGTAATTATGTTTTTAATTTAAACTGGATTTTTAAATTTTAAATTGGATTTTTAAAATTGATTTTTGAGGACAACTCTCTAAAGATAGTTTTCTATTTTACATTATAGTTCAAAGGTTCATCATAAAATAAAGATTAGTTTTTAACAGGGCTGCGGAGCCGGGAGTCGGAGTCCGAGTCCGAGGGAATCTCGGGTACCTGGAGTCGAAGTCGGCAAACAATGCTCCGACTCCAACTCCTACTAAATTTAGGTTGGAATTTTTAAAAAAGCAAGTTTAAATATCCCAATTCACAAAAAGTTATAATTAATGACTTCTCTACTGTAAGAATAAAGACCAATGCATGTAGTGCCTCACGTAACCGCAAAACGAACACATTAAGTGACCGTGAAAAAGCATGCTTTTCATGTGCTTCACTATATGGCACACAACACACAATTCAGAGCACCAATACTTATAAATGTATTTTCCCTTGTTGTTTACAACTTCTTTCCAACGCTCAACAAGGTTTTCAATACCTCGTTGGTAGAAATCACCTGGTGTAGACTCGAAAAATTCATCCAACCAAGCTCTCCCACCATATGAACAAGCAAACCACTGGAGATTGTGGCTCATTTATTTTTGTTGTCGTCACTTAAAGCATGCGGAACTCATGCTCCACACTTCTGAACCATAGTTGCCAACCTAATACTTTCTATAGTGTTGTGTTCTGCTGTTGCAGGGAACACAGCACCCATGGGTAACCTAGCCTCTCACTGATAAGGGATTAAGTAAATATGTTTTTTGCAGGACTTGAGACACTTGTATAAGGGAAGGGAATGGAGGGTCAATAGTTCCAAGACTGAAGCTGTAAACCATTGGAAAAACTGCTGTCATTCAGCTAAGACTATAAAAACTTGTAAGCTCTGATAGTTAGCTTAAACTTTAAACATGACTATGGGATTCTACTAGGGAAATCATGTTTTATAATAAATGCCCTTTCCTAGATTCTCCCACTGCCCTATCTTCAGCTTCTGCCCAACTACCTCTCTGCTGGAAGAGCTTAGAAGTGTGCTGGAAAATAGGAAAATATAAAACCAAAGAGACCCCATCTTTGCCCTCCCAATAACCTACAAAGTGGCATGACTGTGATTCAGTTAAAACTTGCCTGCCTGTTGTTCAGGCTGAGGCAATAAAACCTTTCCTCATTAGAATAGAGGGCTTAGAAGAGTACCCAATGGTAGAGGATAGATAAGTGTTAAGTTTTGGCCATCAGCCAATGTTAGTGTGTAATTTGAATTCCTTTGTCCCTGGAACCAATACCAAGGTGTCAAGATTGTAACACCACCGCATGGTCAAGGTGCCATGCATTTCCTGTTTACTACTGGGTATAGAAACTTGTTTTTGAATCCTCAAGGTTCTCAGATTTTGAGTAGCTATACTATCTGTGAACCTTTCTTTCCTTCAATGAATGTATAAAATACATTCACATATTAATACAGAGGAGTCAGGAGTCTGAGTAAACAAACTGAGGAGCCGGAGTCGGAACATTTATCTACCGACTCCGCAGCCCTGGTTTTTAATTATGTAGCATGAGGCTGTATGTTCATGCAGTGTTAATTTTTTTTGTAAATGAATTCCATTAACAATGTCATGTTCTAGAGAGATTTCTATAAGATTATTGGACAGTTATCTGTCTAGAACAGTGGTTCCTGACCTTTCTTTGGCCATGCCCAACCTAAGTATCTTTAAAATCCTGGTTTCCCCCCATGACATATAAATCTTATTTAAAAAAAGCGAACCCCTATTCATGTGGAGGAAGCCTAAAAAGCCATTATCTTTGTCTAAACAAGCTTCCAAAAAAAGAAAAAAACACTTGATAACTCATTATCAATTCCCCCCCTTAAAAATCAAATTGCCCCCCGTGGGGCATGTGTCCTATGTTGGAAACCATGGGTCTAGAAGATATTATCACAGATGCTAGGTTTTACGGTTCTCAAAATGGTGAATTTGATATCACATGCTTCTTCTGTCACTATGATTTAAATCTAATCTAGCAAATATGCATGGATATGTAGAGGTTGTTTTTAAATATAATGTGCAGCTGTCTTCTGTTTCTGTAAGTGAGTTTCTGTATTGCCCATTGAGTCATCTCTACTAGTAAAGTTGTGAGGAAGAGCTCAAGTGGTTTGTTTCTGTTCTAGATTTAGTTGCATACACTCTAAATTGTGGTTAGCATTAAATACTGAAAACAAGCCAGATTCAAATCCTGATGTTTTTGCCTGACTTGTTTTCAGAAACCATAGTTAATCTGAATATAGTATGCTTCAGTTCAGATAATCCAACGGTGTGCTGTTAATAATAATAATAAAAGTAAACACTTAATAGTCTTTCTGAAAGAGGAGGAGGAAAAGGCTTCACAAACCACTAGAAGGTCCAGCACAATCCATGTTTTATCATTACATGTAAACTTGCCCAACAGTTTTGTCTAAGCTGGGTTGTTAGTATTTCTGTATTGTAGATAGTAAACTAAGAAAGGTCCTTTCCATGACAGAGGTCTAGGTAGAAAGAGGAGACCTACATAGTGGATCAGCATTCTACCCCTTGAGTTCCAGAGCCAAAGTTTAACAAATGACTAATTTGGGTGTTTTGTAAATTACTTTGATATTTATGTATGTGTCTGAAGCAGGGGTTCCCAACGTTTTCCAGCCATGATCCGGATCACACCCCCTCAGACAGCTGAACAGGCTGGACTGGTGCTATAAAACGCATCTGTGGCTATTATAAATGTGTTTCAGGTGGCCACGGACTCATTTACGGCTGTCGCAAACACTTTTATGACAGCTACAGATTCATGCAAGCTGCATAGATATGTTTACATGGCCGTAAATGAGTCCATGGCCGATTATGGTAGTGGCAGCATGGGCAGCTGGAGTGAGATCACAGGCCTGATTATTTGGTGCTGTAGGCTGGATCTGGCCATAGGTTGCAAACCCCTGATCTAAAGAGTTAGTTTGTTTTGACAGTACTGTACTTAAGTATTACAGTGCTGTGCACCGGATACTGATTCATCACATGTTATTGCTGGAGAAAATGTAGCAATTTAGTGTTTGTCATTAATTTAGTAAATTCTGTAAATTGCAAGGCATTATGTAGAAAATGATATTATTGTTAAACAAGCATATTTGGTAGTAGAGTTTGCAAAAGTAATTGACTAGATCTAGATGACCTGCTACTCTTTTCTCCCTTATCTGCTTCTATATACAGTATATCCATCACTTCCAGTTCTGCTTCTTTGAAATGTAAGCAAAATACAGTACAAAGATCTCATGAAATACAGTATTCCAAATTAATTTAATATTAACTTTGTGGTCACTCATAAAGCTCTGTCACATTCCTGTCATGGCACCTCAATTGTTCTTGTTTATAGGGCAGGTGTAACACATATACAGTATACAGTAAAACCTCACGCTAAAACTTGGTTCCACAAGTCTTGGTGTTATCCGATTTTTAGTGTTATCCGATTCATGTTAAAATCCTATGGGATGGATCGGATAACGTTAAAGCTTAACAGAGATACGTTGTAACCTCACAGGCTTTAGCGGTTGTTATCCGATCCATCCCATAGGACCTTAACGTTATTCGATCCAATTCTCCCCCCCCCCCCCGATTACTTAAAGTTATGCAATTTTAGCGTTATCCGAGGTAAGCGTTATCCGAGGTATTACTGTACCTTTTTTTTCTAATCATGAGAATGAAGGTGAGCCTCATTGTTAAGGGGGACCTGAGAGTCTCTTGCAGGGTTTCCTTGTGGAGTGGCAAGGACATGAACAAGTTGAGCTGATGTAGGCTACAAGATTATACAATTCTGTCTGTTTCCTTCTTTCTAACCCGATATAGTAAAACCAGTAGCCTACTATGTGCTGTGAGAGCTGCCCACAGATTCATTTCTGCTCACCTTTTCTCCAGTCATGTTTTCTAAATGATTCATACATGAAAAATCTGTGTGCTTGTACTAGCTGAAGATTATAGTGTCTCAAAAGTCGCCATACATAGGAAAAATTGCATAGCAATTAATATTTTGTACATGTAGGTACATTTAGCTACACTTTCCAATTTTTCCCTATGTAGGTCAACTTTTGGGACACTCTGTAGAATGGGATGCCATTCTAAGCCATGAAGAAAAACTGTCATTGCCCCATAGTTAATGTGACATACCTGGCCTGGGCCATGCTGATGTAGGGGGCAGGAAAGTGTGTTTCTTCTCTGGAACTTCTGCCTCCTGTCCATGGGGAATAGGATACTGTATTTCTTGTGCCATACTTCAGAGATGCTTCTGGGCTGCTTAGATCAAGGACAGAGCCCTGTCTATCCTCCCTACCTCTATTTCCAGGGTTAGTGAGAAGCTTGACATGTAACCTGGAGCCATCGAGAGGCTTGCAAAAAAGTTAGACATTTGGCTGATTTCTCTTTTTGACATTTTCATGAAGTATGGAATAACCTGGGGATATATGGCAGAAATAGTAACAACCTGACAGGCATGTTTCTGGATGTGTAGCTACATGGTTGGGTTTTGTTTTTTCATTCTGAGCTCGATGTAGTTGTAGGCAACTTATGCATCTGATCCCTGGTGGTGCATTTAAAGGCCCATACCGTTTTTTCTCTGCATATAAATAGTGAGCTAAAATTATTCAGCCTTTCCCGAATTATGTTCCTTGGAACATTGGTTGACTTCAATTCCCAGATGCCTCAGTCAGTACATTGGCTGATCAGTGCTCTGGGGAATTGATTTAGGCTCCTGGGAATTGAAGTTTTAAAAAAATCCAAGTTTGGAAAACACTAGATCAGTGATGGCAAACCTTTTAGAGACTGGGTGCCCAAACTGCAACCCAAAACCCACTTATTTATTGCAAAGTGCCATCGCAGCAACAGGGGAGGAAGGAAACACTATCATTGGGCTGCTGGGCAGAGGGGCAGGGTGAACTCGGTGCTGGGGAAGGGGAGAAATGCTCCCATTGGGCTGCTAGGCAGGGGGGCAGAGCAAACTGTGCTGAGGTGACTGCACAAGTGCCCACAGAGAGGGCTCTGAGTGCCACCTCTGGGACACATGACAGGTTCGCCATCACTGCAATAGATCATGCCCATTTTTATCTTCTCACGCAAAATCGGGTATACCCGATTGGGGCGGGATAATAAATGTGAACAATAAATAAATAAAATAAATAAATAAATAAAAAGGTTGAAACTAAACATTTTTATTAAATCAGTCAATTTAATTTGTACCTCATGGCTTGACTGATGTTCCCAAGGCAATTTACAACATTTCTGTCGCTCCATATTCTGTTCTAATGGTAGCTTCTTGTCCACAATACAGGTTATGCATAAGGACAATCAAGTGCTGAGGCACACCCATTTCTTTCAGAACAATTCATAGTTTCTCATGATCCACACAGTCAAAGGCTTTGTTGTAGTCTGTAAAGCACAGGCTGATCATCTGGAACTCTTTGATACACTCCAGTAGACTCTTTGGGTGTAAACAGAGATGAGCACTGAACCTTAGAGTCGGATACAACTGGCTTTCGAGCAAGGGTGACCTTTACCTAAAATCCTTACATGGTCCCCAAAACAATTATTTCTGAACTCTAATATTACAAAGCTGAGTGAGTTGAGGAAGATGGTGGAGGACAGAAGTGCCTGGCGGACAGTGGTCCATGAGGTCGCAAAGGGTCGAAATTGACTGTGCGACTGAACAACAACAAAAAACTAAATACTAGCAGGGTAGTATCAGCTTATGAATTGCCTCATGCAGAAATCATTTCTCTGGTGCAGGGGTTCCCAACCTATAACCTGTGGGCCAAATTCATCCAGCCCGAGGACCAAATTGTCGCAGACACTGGAGGTGCCCCAATGTTACTGGAAGCACAGAAATCGCCACATTTTCACACCTAAACACAGCAAAAAATGCAAAAATGGTGTGAAAATGTACTTCCCTCCTCCAAGGGAAGCAGCGGAGGTGGGAAAAACTCCTAGAAGCGTGGTGTAAATGCACGCGCCGGTGGCACCAGGAAGAATCATGTGACTGGCCCCTCAGCTAGCTGAGGGGGTGTGTTCAGGCCCCTGTCAGAAAAAGGTTTTGAACTCCTGCTCTAGTGTATGAAAGAAGGAGTGCAAATACTGTCAAGAGAATTAAAAACAGGAAATGAAAAAAACAGGCAGGTTTAAGTAGTAAAACTCCTTATTTCTAGAAGAACTTGGGAACTGGAAAACACAACTGGGGAGAGCAGGAATCAGGAGAGCGAGAATATCTATGCCGGGCCTGGCGGCATTTAGAAGAGCCGCCACCTCTCCAGACTCAGCGCTGCTCTCACCCGGCCTTGGACCAGGGAGAGCAGGAACACCTGCGCTGGGGCTGTCGGCATTCAGAAGGGCCACGCCCCTCCAGACTCAGCGCTGCTCTCGCCCAGCCTCAGACCTGGGAGAGCAGGAACACCTGCATCGAGGTTGGCGGCATTAAGAAGACCTGCCGCCCCTCCAGACTTGGCGCTGCTCTCACCCAGCCTTGGGCCAGGGAAAACGGGAACATCTGTTTGGGTCTTCCTTCCTCCACCCCCAATATGGACGCTTGCCCAGCCAGCTTGGCTGAAGGGGAAAGAAATAGTAGGGAATTGGACTTAGTGAGTGGGGTAGAGTTGTGATTTTTGTGAACTGTTCAAAGTGTTTTTGAAGTGTTTCTGAAATGTATTTATGATGTCTTAATTTTGTAATTGTGACGGGGGATTTCTTGAAATGTATGTGATACAATAGAACCCCAGATAACGTTATGACTTGGTTCCACAAGTCCCGTCGTTATCCGGTTTTTAACGTTGTGCGATACATTGATCACACAATGTTAAAAAAAGCCCTGTTTCCCTGGAGGCTGCAGCAAGCCAGAACGTCGGGATTTGAATCCTGACATTTTGGCTTGCTGCTGCCTCCAGGGAGGTGGGGGAACTTTGGAAACAGCTTGGAGCGGGTTTCCCGACCTCCCTGGACCCAGCGGGGGGTCAGAGCCCCCAAAATTGGTTTTAAAAAAAAGTCCGGTTTTTTTTAACCAATTTTGGGGTTTCTGACCCCCCCGCCGGGTCCAGGGAGGTGGGCAGACCTGATCCAAGCTGTTTCTGGGCTTCCCCGGCGTCCTGAGCCAGTGCAGCAAGCCAGAATGTCTGAGTTCGAATCCTGACATTCTGGCTTGCTGCACTGGCTCAGGACGTCGGGGAAGCCCAGAAACAGCTTGGATCGGGTCCCCACACCTCCCTGGACCCAGGGGGGGGGGTCAGAAACCCCAAAATTGGTTTAAAAAAACTGACTTTTTTTTTTTACCAATTTTGGGGGCTCTGACCCCCCTCCCCCGCCAGGTCCAGGGAGGTGTGGGGACCCGATCCAAGCTGTTTCCAAAGTTCTCCCACCTCCCTGGAGGCTGCAGCAAGCCAAAATGTCAGGATCCCGACAGTCTGGCTTGCTGCAGCCTAAAAGAGGGTGGGGTAACTTCAAAATTAGCGCGCATCGGGTCTCCCGACCTCCCTAGAGCTGATGCGCGCTAATTTTGAACTTCCCCCACCCTCTTTAAGCTGCAGCAAGCCAGAATGTCGGGATTCAAATCCTGACATTTTGCCTTGCTGCAGCCGCCAGGGAGGTGGGAGAACTTTGGAAACAGCTTGGATCGGGTCTGCCCACCTCCCTGGACCCGGTGGACCTCCGTGTTTTTTTTTACCAATTTTGGGGTTTCTGACCCCACCCCCACCCCGCTGGGTCCAGGGAGGTGTGAGGACCCGATCCAAGCTGTTTCTGGGCTTCCCCGACATCCTGAGCCAGTGCAGCAAGCCAGAATGTCGGGATTCGAACTCTGACATTCTGGCTTGCTGCACTGGCTCAGGACGTCGGGGAAGCCCAGAAACAGCTTGGATCAGGTCTGCCCTCAGCTTTCCAGCCACCCTGCTGCTAAGAACAACTGTATCGTATAACGTTAAAATCGTGTTATTTGAACCAAGATTTTTCCAAAATCTTGTCACTTTATACGGTTTTAGTGCTATATGATACTCACGTTATACGGGGTATTACTGTACTTTGATATGTTACTGATATGTGATACTTTGATATGTGATATTCTAAGATTTATTCTGTTAGCCGCTCTGAGTCGCTTCAGCGAATAGAGTGGCATACAAATCCAATAATAATAATAATAATAATAATAATAATAATAATAATAATAATAATAATAATAATAATAATAATAATAATAATAATAATAAACACTCTGATGGCTGCAGCTCTCTTTAAGGGTGGAGGAGAGAGAGGGCATGCAGACATCAAGTGGTCAAAAAGAGGAGATGATTGAAAAATAAAGAGTGGCAAGCAAAGCCTAAATAGGTGTTTTGCAAGATTGTCATGACATATTTGTATACTGTAAATTGGATCTAAAATTCCTTTTTTCTCATGTCTTTCTTTGTAGCCATTGTTAAAATCAGGCATTCTCAACCTATGGCCCGTGGGCCAAACTTAGCTCCTGACACCATTTTATCTGCCCCCAATGCCCTTGCCGCTCCTGGAAGTGGAAGAAAAATGCATTCCATGCATGCGCAGAACATGTTTTGCTTCCGGGTGGGAGGAACCATGTACCCAGCCTGCTCAGCTGTCCAGGGTAGCGTGATCTGGGGCCCTGACACAAAAACGTTGAGGAAGCCTGGTTTAAATTCTTTGGAAGGGATCTGCTGTCTTGTTTATTACTGAGAACTTAAATTCAATGGCTGACAATATGTTGTCTTAAAAATAGAGATGTAGCTATCATTAGAACAGCAGCAGCAATTCTTGTGTAGCGCAGAAACAAGAGAAAATATACAAGTAGCAGTCTGACAGTGTAAATGGACTTATGTACTGGTGTTAGGCAAAATCCTGTTCATGTAGGTAATCTAATGCAGTTCAGATCTGAGTGGTGGGAAAAATCCACTTAAATGAATCAAAAGCTTCCTAATCCATGCTTTCAGATTGCATGGCTGTTAGCCGCTCTGAGTCACTTCAGCGAATAGAGCGGCATACAAATACTGTACAAAAATGGCTCCCAGGGCTCCCTTTTCCCCTAGGAAAGTATTTGGAAAAGATGTGGGGATAGGAAGCATTCAGTTCATTTAAACTGATTATTTATGGCACCTGGATTGGGTTTATACTAGCATAACTACACAAACAGGATTTTGCCCATTGTTTTGTACCTATACATTTCTGTGCATTTTAGATTATTCTGAAAGCTTTGGATCCTGATTTGCTTTGTGGACTAATATAAATTCTTGACAATGAATTTCATTTCAATGAAAATGAAGTAAAAACATGTGACTCACTGCAAGAAATTAAATATGCATATTTTGCCAACGATGACAGGCACGCCAGTACTCTTGTAATTTGTTTATAGCCCAAAGTCAATACTACGGGCAGCTCTCAAGTGCAATAAAATTTATAAAATTCCAAGACAGTTTAAAACTTTACACTAGTACCTTGGATACTTAAGAGACCGCGTCACCCTGAGAACATCTGTTTGTCCCAGTAGAGTGGACCGGAGAGGCTCTCTGGTCGTACCTTCAGCTAGAGTGTCTCATCTCTCTAGCACGAGAAAGAGGGCCTTTTCTGTGTCTGCTCCGGCCCTATGGAACCTCCTGCCAACAGAGTTACGTCTCCAGATGAAGTTGCTGCCCTTTAGGAAAGGAGTGAAGACCTGGCTGGCGGGGCATGTGTGGGGAGTGGGCCAGATGGCCAACTCGGTCGCCTGGCTCATTTAAATATCCAGCCTCTCCTCGGTGTTTTAACTTTAATTTTTATGTATGTGTTTTAATTGTTTTAGTTGTAAAGCCACCCTGAGTCTTTGGAGGAGGGTGGGGTACAAATGAATAAATAAATAAATATAATAAGGATGAGACTTGGTTCCACAAGTCTCGTCGTTATCTGGTTTTTATCGTTGTGTGATGCATAATTGCACAACATTAAAAACAACCCCCTATTCCCTTTCCAAAGAGGAAAGGAAACAGGGTGTGTGTGTGTGATCCAACTGCCTCTTTGGAAAAGGCACCGGGGATCCCCACTGCCCTTTCCAAAGAGGCAGGTGGATTGAGCCAAGTGCCGGCTGGGTTGGGGAGAGAAAGGTTCTCCACCCAACCCATCCAGCGATCACACGCTGCGATCGGGGCTTGGGCTGTGGGGAGGAACGGGTGCACTCGCCGGTTCCCCTCCCCCAAGCACTGATCGCAGCTCATGATCGGTGCATGGGTTGGGGTGGAACCGGAGTGCATGTCCGTTCCTACCCCCAACCCAAGTGCCGATGGCAGGGGAAGGGGTGACTGGAAAACTGACCGGGGACTCCCCGTTCAGCTTTCCAGCCACCCTGCTGCTACGAACGAATGCATCGGATAACGCTAACAGATCGTTATCCGATGCAATTTTTTTTTAAAAAAATTGAATCGTTAACCGATTCTAGCATTATCCAATGCAATTGTTATCCAAGGTATTACTGTACTCACGAATAGTAGTTATAAAAATATGGATTAGTTTCTCTTAGTGTTTGATAGTAAAGGGCTTAAATGTTTATAGGGTGTTTTTTTTTTTTGGGGTGTTTTTGGTGTGTGTGTGGTGTTGTTGTTGTTGTTTTGCTTGTACAATACTTTAGAGTAGAGGTGAGCATAGTGCAGGCCACAGGACGCATGCAGCCTTTCCAAGAGGTATTTTTGAAGTCTTCAAGGCTGTCTCAGAACCCCTTCCTGTTTAAAATAGGCCAAACATTTTGTCCAAAAAAGAGAGGATACATATTTATACTTCTGGAAATATTAGGAGAGGTACTTTTCATATTTACAAGTTCCCCAACACCTCCTAGCCCCCCCCCCCAAAAAAAAAACCCTTTAAAAACTCCTACGGAAAAATCAGATGATAAAAAGAATCCTACAATATACCTTTCAAATTACTAAATTATTGAGGTAGATATGATCTCAATGGCCTAAAAGGTCCGTTCCAACTCAGTTAATCTCTAATTTTTATGATTCTATGACCCACCATAGTGATCAGGAGTAAGGACGGCCAGGGAATGTGTGTACTTGCATATATATGTATGAAAAATATATATAAGTCCATAATAAAAATAAAGAAGAAAGAAATATGGTGACTTAGGGAGACAACCAAATTAATAGGGAAATTGTAGAATAAAAAGAGCCAGTCTCTTACAGAGCACAGGATATTGGTGATATCCTGAAACAATGAAGTAATGTTTAGACTGCAGAAACTTTTAGGCATCTTCAAGCAAGACAGGAATGTTGAAGAAGGCTTCATCCTTAACTATCCATGGGAGAATGCAGCATGCTTTAAAACTCTGCTTTAATAACATAAGGTTTGTTTTAGATGTTTTCTGGCATTTTGGGCTAAAGCTTTATTGTTAATGTTTTGTCTTACTGGCTTTTATTTTAGATCTTTCCAAGCAAACGTCACCATGGCCACAGAAATTGGCTCACCGCCACGGTTTTTCCATATGCCGAGGTTTCAGCACCAGGCTCCTCGACAGCTATTCTATAAGAGACCTGATTTTGCTCAGCAGCAAGCAATGCAACAGCTCACCTTTGATGGAAAACGTATGAGAAAAGCTGTGAACCGGAAAACTATAGATTATAATCCTTCTGTAATAAAATATTTAGAGGTATGTTAAGAATCAGTTGCACCTATATCTACAGTTTGTTATTTACTGTACTGTTAGAGCTGTAGATATTGAAATGAGCCCTGGCGGCACAATGGTTAAACTGCTGTACTGCAGCCAAAATTTTATGAGTTTGATCCTGATGGGGATCAAGGATGACTCAACCTTCCATCTTTCTGGGTCGGTAAAATGAGTACCCAAAATGTTTCGGGCAAATGTTAATTACCTATCAACTGCCCAGGGAGTGCACTTAAGTGCTATGGGGTGATATATAAGTGAAATTGCTGTTTGCTATATTAATATCGAAAGTGGCTATGGGAAAATAGAGGGAGAAGACTCATAAAGCAAGGTGAAGTATGTTCTTATCTACATAGTGGTGGGAATGTTTACCAGGCTATACAGACAGTTTTAGACATTTCCTTTTCACTGTACATGCACCTTATTTTGGGAAAGAAGCATGCTTCCTGGAGGCCTCTGTGGATTTGGCCCTTTTCTAAACAAGATACATGTATCCCACGTACCTTATTTTAATACACAAATGGTTTTGTTGTCATTCAACCGACATTTGATGATTCAGCATGAAATTCAGCAGTGTTACATGCACTGAGGATGCATCTGAGTTGCCTGTTGTCCAGATAGCCGCAAATGTAAAAATGGGATCTGATTTCATCTGAACCTTGCTCAAACTAGTACTGATTTGGCAAATGAATCTGCGGAGATAGGGATGAGTGATTGCTAGAGAAACAGAACTCAAACTCTAACTTTGTACTGCTTGGAAAAAGAGAGTTGCCAGCTATTTTGGTTGGCTTCAAATACAGTAAAACCTCATATAACACTAAAACCTGGTTCCACAAGTCTTGGTGTTATATGATTTTTAGTGTTATCTGATCCTCTATGGGATCCATAGAGATACATTGTAACCACACAGGCTTTAGCGGTTGTTATCTGAAGCATCCCATAGGATCTTAATGTTATCTGATGCAATTCTTCCCCCCAGATTCCTTAATGTTACGCGATTTTAGTGTTATTCGATACTAATGTTATATGAGGTATTACTGTATGTGAAAAAATGGAATGTTTCCTCCAAGCTTAATAATGTTCTGTTTTTTCCTCTACCCAGAACAGAGTATGGCAAAGAGACCAACGAGATATGCGGGCAATACAGCCTGATGGAGGTTATTATAATGATGTAAGTGTACATTTTCATTTGTCTTTTGGAGCTCTGGATAGTAAAGAATTCTTCCTAAAAATATGGAGGATCTCAAATGCTGAATTTAGTATAAACTATTTTTGTCTAACAAACTGATGTTTGTAGGTATACTTGAAAGAAGGCAGTGGTACTTGAATTTATTTATTCACGTCCTAGTGTGCCTACTGATTTTACACCAATAGAATTTGATTTCAAAGTTTTACATAGTCAGCAGAAGCTACTTTGGCTCATGAGTCAATTACTGAAAATCTCACTCTTTTTGGTCCTCTTTGAAAAGCCTTTCTGGAGGATTCGGCTAATTCTCTGCAACAAGTGTTCACAGATATGAGGAGAAGTGGGAGGAAGAAATTGGTAGCATAAAGAATGCCTTGTGCAAGTAGAAGTAACTTCTTTTTCAAAGTAGAATTTTTGAATCCAAGCCTTATGTTATTATGGGCAACTTCTGAAGGTTATGGAGCCATTTGCTCTCATGTAAAGCCAACAGAACTGCACAATCCCTCTGATTTCCTCTCCTTTCCTATGTAGGATTATTATTATTATTATTATTATTATTATTATTATTATTATTATTATTATTATTATTATTATTATTATTATTATTATTATTATTATTATTATTATTATTATTATTATTATTATTATTATTATTATTATTATTATTATTGCTGCAAAGGTTGTGGGGAGAACAAGAGCCATATGTAGCCCATAGGGTGCATGTTGCCTACTCATGCCCTCTACATCATAGTATGCAATATGATGTTTAGGGTGTCAAAAGGCATGATGTGATATCTCTACCAGAGCTATGATCAATATTCCTGTTCAAGAACTTAAGTTTGCAAACTAAATGATTTTTCACTTTTATTAAGTGCAATGTCACTTTTTTCCACTTCTAGTTGGTTCCACCTATAGGAATGTTGAATAATCCTATGAATGCTGTGACAACAAAATTTGTTAGAACATCGACTAATAAAGTAAAATGTCCAGTTTTCGTTGTTAGGGTAAGTATCGATCCAGATCCATTGGTGTTACTCTGCTGTGGGAAATTGTTCCTTTAGTGGGTTTGGGAATGGGGTGGTCCTTCTTTCCTTTGTACCATCTTGTGCACGCTTACAGTTATTCTAGTGATCGACTGGAACAGTTATTAGGGTGGTGCAGAAAGCTATAAGAATAAAGAGAGATGGAGAAAGTCCTGTTGCACTAACAGAAGTATGATAGAGTAACACTGTATTTAAAACATGATGTTATGCCTTATGGCAGTGATGGCAAACCTTGGCACTCCAGGTGTTCTGGAATTTCAGTTCCCATAAGCCCAAGTCAGCACTCTTGCTGAACTGGTCTTCTGGGAATTGAAGTTCTCCTTGGTGTTGTTTGTGAATGCACACTTATGGGTTCTGTGCCTGCGCTGAGCCGTTATCGGAGCTGTCAAGCTGATTGGACAAAAATTTTGAGGTTAGGACCACCCACCATCTCCATTTGCCTTCAACACCATTTCACGCTCTTTCCTTCAGTTCACTTTTTTCCACTGCGACAGCAGGAGCCATATTGAGAGCTTGTCTTCTATTTTTCCTGTGTTCGTCTTTTCAATTTTATTTGCTGTCTGGATGTTTTTATATTTCAGTGTTTTTTATTGGTTGTAAGCTGCCCAGAGTTGGTTCAGCAAGGGGGCGGCGATAGAATTTGAATAAAATAAATAAACTGGCCTGGAATGGAGTCAGTCATCTTTTGAATCAGTAGCCAGTTTTTGTGATTCTGTGATAATACTAACACATTGTGCTACACATGTACAGAAATGGACATAGCATGCACCCAGCAGTACTTTGAATCAGTAGGAATAGGGCATGGAACTTAAGATACAGAAAGGGGAATACAGAGAAATTAATTTGGGTTTTATATTAATTTAAAAAGGAAAAATAGGCAGGTCTGCAAAATACAGTCTATCTATTAACTATGTGTGATCCCCCTTGTGGTAAATTCTGATATGGTTCTTTGATCTAATATAATCATGGTTTGTGTTCCTGCTTACAGTGGACTCCTGAAGGGAGGCGCTTAGTTACTGGAGCATCTAGTGGAGAGTTCACCTTATGGAATGGTCTTACTTTCAACTTTGAAACAATATTGCAGGTAAATCCATATAAATGCTGTTTGATTTACTGTTCTTTTTAGTAGTGCTAGCTTTCTTACCATTTTAATTGAATTGTGATCAAATATAAGAAGGAAAAGCTGTTTCAGATTTTATATTTTGCTTAAGTACTGTTCAGATTTTGGGCAAGTCATTTAATCATGAGAATTTTCTCATCTCAGATAAGAGTCTGTCTTCCTTTCTATTTAATTAGCAATTACACTTACAGTATATACCACCCCATAGCGCTTAGTACACTCTCTGGGCAGTTCACAAGGTAATTAGCAATTTGCTGCCATTTTACTGACCTTGGAAGGATGGAAGGCTGAGTCAACCTTGAGCCACCTCAGTAGGTGATGATAATAAAAATGTGCTATTGTGGATGAAATGCAACCAGTGCTAAGTAATATTCATTGAATTTATTGATAATAGTTGCTACAGAAAAACTTTATAGATTTATATACATATTGCTTGCTTCTCTTAAATATCCATTTCTAAGATCCCCACCCCCTAATTTTTGTGAGATGATTCTGTTCGTGATCTTGAAAATGTATTTTCTTCTTTGACTTTTCAGGCTCATGACAGTCCAGTAAGGGCGATGACTTGGTCACACAATGACATGTGGATGTTGACAGCAGATCATGGGGGATATGTGAAGTACTGGCAGTCCAACATGAACAACGTCAAGATGTTCCAGGCTCATAAGGAGGCGATTAGAGAGGCCAGGTTTATACACAATATACCATTTTCTGTAGTTCCTATTGCAATGATTAGAGTGTTCTCTAAGTGTATTCTGGGTACAGACATACTTGGGTATTGTCAGAATCTGGGAATTGTTCTACACCATATAAATATATTTTATTTTGTTGGCACAATTTCATGGATTTGCTGGCATTTCTCTAAAAGAGTGTTGTCCCAGTATCCGCCTCTGCAATATGTTAGAGATGTATTTACCTGCCACATTTTGCACTGGTATTGGTTTCTCTTATATATGCTAACAATGTGTATAAGTATTTTTTCCTTTTTTAATGCTCTCTGTGTAAGATGACAATTTCATTCCAAATAAAGAATTCAGTCTTCAATAATATAACCGAATAAAATATAATTCAGCAATAAAGCAGCTGCATAGTTCTCACAACATAAACAGTCCTAAATAAAGTGAAGAACTGCTTGGCTTGGTTAGGCTAAGATATCCAGTAATATGAAGAACCCATATAGATTTCCATATCCAGAAGTCAAAAGGGTTCTTTTAAAGTATGGAATCCAAAGCTGACAAGACAACTTCAGGACATCTTCCTGCTTCACTGTCAATGTTCCATTTGTGCAAATGTATGCTTAATATAAAGAGAGAAGTGATTTCCTGCCTGAGATATGTATGAAGAATGTTTAGAGTCAAAACAGGGATATCAATAAAGGAAATTTATTAAAAATGTCCC
Organism: Furcifer pardalis; assembly: GCA_030440675.1. NCBI lineage: Eukaryota > Metazoa > Chordata > Lepidosauria > Squamata > Chamaeleonidae > Furcifer > Furcifer pardalis. The sequence goes on from CP126890.1 coordinate 245,932,374, forward strand.
TGAAGAGGAGCTGCAGGAGCAAAATAAATGAACCTCACTGTACCTTGAGGTTTTATGCTGGTACATTGAGGAAGAAGATACACTACCACAGAAGTATTTTCTTTTGGGTTTGACGTTTTCTTGCTTAATTTAGGCCTTCCTGACAAAGTTTAGCAAGATGTGATTGTGTTTACTTGTACACTAACATAGCTGTGAGCTGGATCTCTTCAAACAAAGTTCTTCTTACACACATCTTGAAGGAGCTGCTTTATAAGCTGAACAGATTTCTTCCTTGGGTCTTCACTCCATCAGAAAAGAACTGGCCACCCAACAATATCTGATCATCCAATGAATGCATAATATATTTCAATTAGTAACATATTTTGTATCTTAGCTTCACAAGTTGAGAAACTTCTTCCATGGTTCTCATATTTCACAAGAGCGGCAAATCTTGGTATCCACTTTGGGAAATGTTGGCAATATATAATTGTTTAAACAAAACGAGAGGCAACCAATTTCTTGTAGCTGTTTCCCCTTTCTGTTGCTATAAAGTGTCTTGTGGATGGAAAAGAAATATATATGGTACTAAGTCATCCAGAAGTGCTTTTTCTGTACATCTTTCAAAAGCATGACATGCATGCTTTTACCAGTTTTCACTTTCAATGCAATTGTTTTGTCAAAAGTATAGATTCACTCTGTCTTTGAATGAGCCAAAGTGTAAGTTCAACAAATCCATTTCCTAGGGAAGCAAAATGCAAAAGTAAGTACTTAGTTCTGTGGAAGTACATAGCGGCACCTTCAGTTATACAACAGGACTCAGTCATGACAACGGGAAGAATTTAAACTTTCCAGGCACAATACATTCAGATATTTCCATCGGTATATTAACACTTGAACAAAATGTTGCCCTGTCTGAGAAGTTTAGATGATCTGTTAAATGCTGACTTCTTTCCCCTGCTGTGTGTCTTCATGTAACAGTTTCTCACCCACGGATAATAAATTTGCTACATGCTCTGATGACGGCACTGTTAGAATCTGGGACTTTCTACGTTGTCATGAGGAAAGAATTCTTCGAGGTATGTGTACAAAAAAGTACTAATTGGGAAATGGCAAAGGTGAAAACTCTTTATAATTGCTCATGTGAGAAGAAACCAAACTTCCCTCTCCACTGGCGCTTCTTAATTCTTCAAGTAGTTGTATCACAAAGATTTAAGGACATTGCTAGTTGTTACTGTTTACAATTTGTTTAAATGGCTGTTAGTGTTTCAGTTGTATGTAAAGTACTATGGTTATTCCCTGCGCCTAGCTTTGTGTAATGTTCTGTGTAGAAAGAAAAGCCAAAAACCTGTGCTCACACATTCATTTCAGTATACAATGTCTGTAATAAGTTATACCAGAAAATTCACTCAAAGAGCAATTGGGTCTTTCCTTTCAAATAATAATGTGGTGGTTTTTCTTTTCATTTGCTTGCCTTTTGAATATCAGATCTTATCAGTTAAGTGTGAAGTACAACTTTTCAGTAAGTACATATCACTTAAACACACCAGGCTTGGAATTTCTTGACTTTCTGCAGCCACTATACAGTTTGAAGGATAACATTGCTGTTTCTCACTGATTAGAACCACTCAGTTTTAGGGAATACAGTACTTTCAATGTTTTTGCTTACAGCAAAGAGTTAAATGCTTATTTTCCCCAAAGAAGTACAGTTGTTAGAACATACATTTACAATGATCTGAGACATGCTGGATTAAAATGTAGAATGTTATAGTAACATTACTTTCATTATTACATATAGACTTTATAGGGAATTTTATTTTAAGCAGATATCCTACTTTAGTATTAAGCTTGTGTTGACATTGTCAGTATAGAACAGAGATTCTCAACATGCGGCCTGTGGGCCAAATGCAGCCCGAGGCACCATTTCCTGTGGCCCTCAACTGCCTCTACCACACCAGGAAGTGTCATGTGGTGGAGGAAGGGCAAAATGGCCGTCTGGCCCCCGAAGCTGTCTGAGGAAGCGTGACTCAGGCCCCAGCTTAATAAGGTTGAGAACTCCTTATATAGAAGCTAAACATCAGGAAATATCGAGATTCTCACAATACGGCAAATAACTTTTTTTTCATTCTCCATTTGAGTTTTTATGCATCATCACTTAATAGATTAGTTCCTTGCACTCTGGTGTTGAGGCATGCCTGCCACATGTCCATGGAAATGTTTGCAGATGCAGACAGTGCTGGCTCTTTGGCTATAAACAGATGAGCACTGAACCATAGAGTCAGATATGACTGGCTTTCGAGCAAGGGTGACCTTTACCTTCCAGAAAGTATTGCTGTAATTCTTCAGAAAATATAAATCATTTCCTAGAAACAGGTTTTTGAAAACTTTCTCTATGTACTACACAGCTTGCAGTCTTTATTTCTTGAGCTGTCATATCATTCCCACATACTGTACCTTCAATACTGAACTTTATGTTGTCTTTTTGTAAGGCATGAATATACTACATTTGTTTTAACATATAACACTGAAGCAAAAGGCATTTCTGTATTAGATTAATTGTATTATAGTCAGCCAAACATTTTATGCTCAAAAACTTTGAAAACAGTACACACAAGGACTTAACAGCAGTATACTTACTTCGTTTTGAAGTTAGAGGTTAATTTCTTGCAAACTAGATTTTAAAATTTCTGTTTACTGTCTTGTTCCTACGTGTGTGTGTTTTCATTAGTCTTATTGATATTAGTGGGACTTAATAAATAAATGGATATAAAAGTGAGTCCCAAACTGTCTTGCTCCTCCACTCATGCGTGGAGGGAATTTATGTTAATTCACGTATCCATTTACAGCCTACTGTATATGATTGTATACTATTCAAATACTGTACTGGTTTTTACCCTCCGTATCATATCAGAAAGGATGAGGGATAATGGGTGCAAGGGAAAGGGCATGCAAGAAAGTCTATTTGCATGATCTGAAGAGAGGTTAGGGATCAAAGTAATTAGAGAGGCTATATTTATACTTTTTTCTGTCCTTTAGAAACTGAATATAAAGCTGCTTGATGGAAACTTACAGTTGTCTTATAGTAATGTAGAAAGCTTACTTGGATGAAAAGCCCTCTGATAATGATGAAAATAATATAGATTTATCCCTTTGAGTGCAATAGTGTTTGCTCCAAGGTAGATGACTGCAGAAATTGCAAAATTGAAACCCTGTACTTTTGCTAACTGAAGGTGTGTGAATTGATACAGTTCCCAGTCAAACAAAATTCTAAAAATCAAACTTCCTTTCCACTTACTGCTAGAAAGAAATTAACCTCTTATATGTTAAATCAGCGATTCTCAAAGTTTTCAGTCCGTGGGCCTGACCACACTTCCTGGGCAGCTGATCATGCCAGTCACATGGTTCCTCCCACCTGGAAGTGGAAGTAAAACACGTGCCACACATGCACGGAACATGTTTTACTTCTGTTTCCAGGAGCTGCAAGGGCATTGGGGGCTGGATGAATTGGCCTTGGGGGCCAGGTCTGGGCCACAGGCCATAGGTTGTGAATTCCTGTGTTAAATATACAAAGTTTTAAAACATAGTTTAGTTGGAAAAAATGCTCTGTATATCCTTTCAGACATGTCTTTCCACTGTTCCAGTTCACTGAAAGTTGACATAGTTCTTGAGTAGTTCAGTGCTTTGGAACTCTTGGCTGTGGGAACAGGAACTATTATTTGACTCTCTACCATGCTTCCTTAGGAAAAGAGCCACCCAAAATCATACAGAGTGAGTATGGCTGATGGGGGTTATGTGCCCTGTTACCTGTGCAAAGTTTGGCAAGTTATACGGTTCTAAAGTGCCATGAGAAAGAAGGGCTGGCAAAACACTTCTGAGTCCATTATAGTAATTATATACTGTCAAGTCAATTCTGACTTACGATATTGCTTTCTAGGGTTCTCTAGATATACTGTTCCTTTTTTTTGGGGCCATTGTGGGGTTCTAGGCTACACAGGCTGGCTTTTCTCTCAGGGAGCACAGTAGGGAGTTACATAGCTGACCTTTGGTTCCACAGCAGGAACTCAAGTCATTGAGTTACCCAGCCAAGTCCTTCATTCTTCTTTTGGCATACCTTATTCCTAATATTGGCAGTCATCATGATGATCAGCCATGAAGACTGTCCTGCAAATTCAATGCAGTGGCCTTTCATCTACGTTCTGCATCGCAGCGTGATCTCCATACCACTGATCCAGCTCCGCGAGTCACTTTCTGGCCCTGAACCCTTTTGGCACGCAAAGTCCTCCTCAGCCCCAGGCCAGTATTGATGAAGCTGCTGCCCTCCATCAGGATGGATTCAAGTGGGATTTAATCCACTTGGGGCCCATAACCCTTCTCTATGGACTTCACCAAGGTTTCTAGTCCTCAAGATTGTCAGGTTAGTTAACTGCTGCCTGACGCTCGGTGTTGAGTCGCTGGCAGTATGGTCTACTCTATTACCATAGCAGGATAACCTGGCCAGACTTGCCAGTCCTTCATACCTAGGAAAAAATGTGCAGAGGGTCACTATATCTCAAAATCGACCTGACAGCACATAATTATTGTCAGAGTGTGGCTATATTAGTGGCAGGGGAGATAGCTAATTCAGGGTGCTTTGGAATAGTTAGGCTGTATTAGAGCAATTAAGGCCTCCCTTTCATACAGGCCATCTTTCCCTTCTCTTGAAGGGTTGGTAAAGAAACTGCCTGCAACCAAAGCCACTGCTGTGGAGTTGACCATGGGTGGTTTCTCATCAGCTGTTTAAGATGAGGCAAAGAAAGGTTTTTTAAAAAAATGTATAACTGAAGCCCCAGATCAATGATGACCTAATATAGTATTTTTTAAAATCGCTTTATATTGGCATTATTAATTTGCTAAAATCCTGAAGTGGCTTGCTTATTGAGCCTCTTTACGATATTGGCAAATTCTAATTGTACGGCTTGCTTTGGATTTGTCCCTGGGACTGATCCAAACCAAAGTGATCCTACCCACTCCAAGAAATTAGAAGATCCTAATGGGCTCAGAACACTACAAATAGGACTATTTTGAGGGCTGCCCTGTTTGCACCAACAATGGTGCATCTGATTGCCATCTTTGAGAGCAAACCAGCCTGTTCTTGCAGCTAACCAAAGAGCAGATTAACCACCTGTATAATCAACCTCTCAGCCTCCCTAATTTTGACCGTCCAGCATGGATGCTAGAGCCGATGTGCGCTATTTTTGAAGTTCCCCCACCCTCCTTGAGGCTGCAACAAACCAAAACGTCAGGATTTGTATCCTGACGTTTTAGCTTGTTACAGCCTCCAGGAGGGTGGGGGAACTGTGGAAACAGCATGGATCGGGTCTTCCTACCTCCCTGGACCCGGCAGGGGGGTCAGGGACCCCAAAATTGGTTTTAAAAAATGGAATATTTTTTTTACCAATTTTGGGCTCCCTGACCCCCCTCCCGGGTCCAGGGAGGTGGGAAGACCCAATCCAAGCTGTTTCTGGGCTTCCCCGACGTCCTCAGCAAGTGTAGCAAGCCAAAATGTCAGGATTCAAATCCCAATGTTCTGGCTTGCTGCAGCCTCCAGGGAAACGGCTTTTTTAAACATTGTGTGATCAATGCATCGCACAACGTTAAAAACCGGATAACGACGAGACTTGTGGAACCAAGTCTCTTCGTTATCTGAGGTACTACTGTACAGTAAAACCTCGGATAACGCTAAGACTTGGTTCCACAAGTCTTGGTGTTATCCGATTTTTAGTGTTATCCGATGCATGTTAAAATTCTATGAGATGGATCGGATAACGTTAAAGCTCCATAGAGATACCAGTAAAACCTCATATAACACTAAAACCTGGTTCCACAAGTCTTGGTGTTATATGATTTTTAGTGTTATCTGATGCATGTTAAAATCCTATGGGATCCATAGAGATACATTGTAACCACACAGGCTTTAGCAGTTGTTATCTGAAGCATCCCATAGGATCTTAATGTTATCTGATGCAATTCTTCCCCCCAGATTCCTTAATGTTATGCGATTTTAGTGTTATTCGATACTAATGTTATATGAGGTATTACTGTACATTGTAACCGCACAGGCGTTAGCGGTTGTTATCCATCCCATAGGACCTTAACGTTATTCGATCCAATTCTCCTCCCCAGATTACTTAACGTTATGCAATTTTAGCGTTATCCGAGGTAAACATTATCCGAGGTATTACTGTACTTCTAGTGTTGTCTGTCTTAGAAGGTTTTCATCATCTGTCACTTTCCATTAATTATTTAATTAATATTTCTTAATATGTTAGGGGGGTTGCATATTTGTTGTGTGCAAAATGCATATTTTGTATATAAGAAAATCAAAATAATTTTCTCCATAAAATCTTCCGAAATTACACATTTTTGTTGTTTTCCAAAATGAAACTTTTTTACCCACCTTTAAAGGTTTATAAGCATTCTAAACAGCAGCTTAATAAAGGTACTTAAACTCAATCACATGAGCTTTTTTGAACATAGCATAATGTTCATAGCATAGCATGGAATCTTTGCCCTGATGGTCTGAGCATCGTTGGAAATTGCAGACATGCTAATCAGTGTTATATTTCTTCTATGGAAAATACATAATGTCTATACATGGTTTTCTAGAAAGAAGATACTGCTTTATTTGAGATGTGATGATCAGTAATAGAGGACAGGTTTCTTTGAAGGACATCATGCCTCTCTCTTCCCATTCACTTGTTTTTGCAGGAATACATTGCAAATCTCATGTCATTTAATATAAAGCGGTGTTAGCACTTAACAGGCCTGCTGTAGTTAGTTTTCCTGAATGCTGTGCAGTATATAGTAGATCCGTGCCAGATTAGTCAGTATGGAAAGGGTTAACTAAAGGTAGAAATTCTGAAACCAGACTTCTTGAACATTATATCATTCACATGATTATACTAGTTAATCTAAAAAGATATTTCCTATAGAATCTACATTTGGGGAGCACAGAAAAGAATAGAAATCAGAAATGACTTACTAACAGTGGTGTGTACTACGCAGTCGGTAATTTTGCCTTATGGACTCATTGCACCTTCAACTCCAAGCACTGGATAGCATGAGAAATGCTATCAAGTAATTTTTTCCTCAGAAATGAATACTTTGGGTATCTGTGGGTAATGTTCGTCCAGAGCAGGGGTGCCCAAACTACAGCCCACAGGCTGGATCCGTACGGGTGTGTTTTACTTCCGCTTCTGGGAGCAACGAGGGCTTCGTGAGCCAGATGAATTGGCGTCAGGTTGGATCCGGCCCATGCACTGTAGTGAATGCCCCCCTGAACCACATGACTGGTGTGTGGCCCGAAAAGTTTGGGCACTGCTGATCTAGAGTGTGAAATCTGTTTAGCAGATATTATAATTTGGAGTTGGCATGCCTTCATGGCCATTAGTTGGAATTTGAGAAGAAAGGTTCAGCTGCATTGGACTAAACATTTTCTTTTAGAGCAGAGGGTGAGTGAACCAGTGGTGGGCACCAGCAGGTTTGCCCCAGTTTGCCATAACCGGTAGCAGAAATTCTGGCTGGCCCCACCCATCCAAGTTTTGAAATAAAGTACTGTAGTGCTAATTTGGGTGCAATGCAGGGCTTTCCCCCTGGCCACACCCACCATAGCACACCCACAGTGTGGTAGTAAAAAAAAAATTGGAGCCCACTCCTGGAGTGAACCATTCTAAATAATTGTTCAAAACTCCATGATCAGTGGTTTATGAAGCTGTAAGTGATCATGTAGCCATACAGTCTACACCCTTCCCTTCACTTGACCTCACACTCCTTTCTAGTGCCAGTTGACTTGTAGACTTTGGCTTATGCTTGGAGATCCTTGCTATATCCCAGTGACGGTGATCCTTTTAGAGATCAAGTGCCCAAGGAGGAGGAGGCATGCGGGCAGGCACCATGAGGATCCACACACCCATGTCAAGTCGCCGTCATACCTCTGGCGAAGTCATGTGGGTGGGTGTGAACACACGCTGCTTGAGGTGTGCCGGTGACACCACATGTTTGCCTGCCCCACCCCACAGGTACTCCCCACCCCTCTGTGGATGCTGCCCCATGAGTGCTCCCCACCCCCTGCAGGGGCCTATCCATTCCTCCCTACTCCCTCATGGGGCCTACCCACCCACGCACTCCCACGAGTGTTCCCCACCTTACCTCACCCTGCTGCAGCCTCCTGGCTGGGATTTCAACCTCTCCTCTTGCCTCCTGTTTGTCAGAGGGAGAGGGGGTGTGGGGAAGCGTGGCAGGGCTTCTCCTCAATGGCCCATGTGCCAAAAAAAGGTCTCTGCATGCCACTTCTGGCATGCATGCCATAGTTCGCCACCAGGGCTATATCAAAACAAACAAACTGGTTTGAACAAACCAGGTACATTAATATGTGGTATTAATGTCTGCAATGATAACTGGAATAAGCAAACATGCTGATATAGGCAGCTGTTTGAAGCTTGTATCACAGCAAAGAAATACCTGATGGGAGCAATGTAGTTTTTTTGCAGACAGAAAACAGAATTTTCCTAATTGCTATGGAATTCTTCCACTCTTATATTTGCTTTCAGGTTTTTTCAGGGGTACACAGAAAGAGCCTCCTTGAAGATTGTGGTCTTCTTGAACCACAAGCAGGCATACCCTGGAAACAACAACCTTGCTGTTACCAGGGTATCTTTTTCATGATAGGTCAGGCAAAGGCAACTGCAGAATGAACTCACCAAAGGCTGTCTTCATTTTGACAGTTTCATGTCTGGTCTAGACATGGAAGAAGAAGAAGGCTTCTCTAGGATCAGTTATTTATCTTTGAAATATGTCATAGAACCATCTGCATCATTTAACAACAGCAATAACAATTTTTCTAAAAAGAAAGTGCCTGTTTAGCTACTTTTAGGGTCCCTGTTCTACATGTTGGTATTTTTGGCTATCTCTGTAATCCCTAATGATTTTGGAAGCAGAAAATTGGCTCTTGAATCTGCCAAAGTTGTTCACCTTTGATCTTTAGATAGTTCTTGTCTTGATGAGGAAATCCCAGATAATGATACTACAGAACCTTCTGAAAGGATTTGCTCTTCTTTGTAATCATTCAGGCCTGCAACTTTTTGTATTCTAGGGGTTATACAGCCAGAAATTTTCCAATATGCAGCAGTAGTACTAATTCAGAAAGACATGTTTCCCCAATTTGGATTCAAGAGCTGTATTCTTTTAGGGCCATTACCCTGTACTCTAGTAAAAGAGTGGCTATTCTGATTTTGCAGCTAATGGGAAACAGATGTTAGTTCCTCAGGGCCTGCAGTTGTTTCTTTTGACTTTCTATGTATCTTCCAACATTTTGCTTTTTAACCAACAAAATTACATTATGACTTTTCATATTTTAGGAGCATGGGATGGATCCTCAGTGTATAAGGAATGCTTTTGAACTAAAAAAAAGATGCAAACTCCAGGGACAATAGAAAGGCCATTATTTTACACCCATCCATCCACTTTAAAGTCAGACTTCCCTTTCCAGTATTATGCTGAAAATGTAAAATAGTATAAACAAGGTTATATCAGTATATCGCACAACACAGCACAATTTCCCTTTTCATATGTTCTCGGGGGGGGGGGCATGAGTTGAGATGTGTGTAAGGGATTTTCACTAGTAGTACTTATTTAGCTTTCCCTTTAGATAAAAGAATGGTTTGTTTAAACAGGCAGTAAATAGACAAAGGTTAGCTGAGTCATTTGATTGATAAATCATATAACATGAATGCATTTAGATTAGTTATACTGTAATTGCCTTAAGCACAGAATACTTTGAGTAGAATTTAAATTCTTAAGCTCTTGAACATTTCAAAGAGCAGTTATCTGCCAGCACACTTCTTTTCCTTTACTTTCATAATTGAAAGACTTCTTCAGTCGATAGAATCACTAGTGTAATACAAATTACTCCTTAGATGCAAACATTAATATAATAAAGGGTGTTGGTTGTGTATAAGAAGCTGAGAGCAATGCTGCCTGGAGGCTAGATTCCATTACAAACCTTAAATCCTACCAAGTCACCCAAGGCAGAATGGTCACAGCAAAATGCCAAAGCAGAACTGCAGTTGGAGCGTTAAGAAGCAAAAACTCACAACTATAGAACTACACAACTTTAATGCTGACATTGAAATTGTTAAAAACCTACTGTCAGGTCCAGAAATATTGGTACTATGACAACATTTTTTGGCATGTCAACTGCATATCACCACAGTGAAGATGAAAGGAAGCACTCAAAATGTGGAAAAAAGTCAGGACTGTAAGCTTTAATGGAAGAGGTTTAACAAATGTGAGCATTAACCATTCAGGAAGTACAGCCATTGGCAAACCCCCCCCCCTTTTTTTTTTCTTTTCTATTTTCGGTGGCTCATAAGTAATGGAACAAATGGCGGACAAGCAATTGCTTTGCCATATGTGGGCTGTTTCCTGGGTTCCCAATGACCAATCAAGCAGATGAAAGGCTTGAAGGTGGTTCTGAGTGATACACCTGCATATAGTAGCTGTTCACTGGAACTCTCCACACAAGGTCCAAAGAGGTGTCTATACGAGTGAAGAAGGCCATCATTAGGCTGAGAAAACAAAAACCCATCAAAGGCACTTCCTGGTGTGGCGGAGGCGGTTGAAGGCCACATGAAATGGTGTCACAGGCCACATCCAGCCCCTTGGGTGAGGGTTGAGAACTCTTGCAGTAGAACATGCTTTTCGCTTAAGGCAGAAAGACCCACAAACAAGTAGGAGATGAAGGCAGCTGCAGTAAAGACCTGGCAAAGCATCTCAACAGAGAAAACTCATGTCAAAAATGTTATCTTTATTCCAATATTTCTGGACTTAACTGTATATACTTTGTTTGACTCATCAATCCAAATGGAGAGTACAGCCAGGAAATCAGAAGAAAACAGAGATTCAAAAGGACAGGAATGAAGGCATTAGAAAAGATAATCAAGTGTGGGTCAAGGTCATCTGATCTGTAGCATTCACAGTTTCTATGTGTAAATGTAAAAGTTGGACATTGAAGAAAGCTGGTCAGGAAGAAAATTGATTCAGTTGAATTACAGTCATGTACCAGGCATATCATGAGATGGCAAGAATCACTGGAAAGATAAAAATGCTCAGAAATATTGAAGGTACTAGGAAAAGAGGCAGACCAAATATGAGATGAATTGACTCCATAAAGAAGCCTTTATAGCTTGAGTTTACAGGAGCTGAGCAAGGCTATCAAGAACAGGTAATTCTGGAGATGACTCATTCATAGAGTTGCAGTAAGTTGGAGGCAGATTTCTGGCACATAACAATAACAACCACTTGATGCGGAGTATTGTAATTGTATTTATCTTATATACATTAAAAAGAAAGATTGAGCATTCATTCATTCTTTTATTTCTGCACTACACATCTGGAAGATTTTCTCACTCTGAGCAGTTCACAAAAAAAAAAAAAACTAATATAACATTAAAATAATGTTTCGAACATACAAAAACCCAAGCACCCCCACCCTGCAATATGATAAATTTAGTTAATGGCTGTTACTAAGTCCTACATAATATGCCCAATAAACAATAAATATAGTCAAACCTCGCATAAAGAGCACCTCACTTAAAGAGTAACTCACTTAAAGAGCAGAATTTTCTCTGAATGTTTGCTTCACTTAACAAAGCCAACCAAAAACTTGCTTAACAAATAAATCGAGGTTCGCAATCACACACACACACACACACACACACACACACACACACTAGAAGTCACAATTGGTCACTTTCAATGGTGTTTCGCTTAAAGAGCAAACTCACTTAAAGAGCAATCCTGTTGAACTCATTATGCTCTGTAATATGAATTAAATTAAACTAAACTAACTGGTTGTTATCAGATGGTTTTTGAAAATTTCCCTGAACAGTAAGATTTTGATGTTTTTCTTAAATATGTCCAGGGATGGTTCTTGGTACAGCTCCACAGGTAAGGTGTTCCACATTATAGGTGCTATGAAAGGCTCCTTTCTTCCTCAAAATGTTTTTTACCACTCTCGGTGTTAGCACCTGGAGCTGCGCCGTCTGTGAAGACAGGTTGATGTAGACAGATTATTGATAGAGGGGTTTTTAGGGATTATTCAGCACTAATGACAAGCTTGTAAGAGATGGAGAGCAACTGAATTTTTTTAGTAAATAACATAAAAATAGTGGATAGTATCTGCAAGGAAGATATTTTTTCAAGAAAGACATGAAGTGCACCCCTGATTATAGAGTTAAATGTGCTCCTGCTTCAACCAGTCTGATACATGAAATATTTTAATACCTCTTTCTTTATGATTTGTGTATTGTTAGTATGTGTTTCCTAATTTTGATGCTTTTTTCAGTTCCCCTTATCCTTAGGGTCAGACTGGTTTAGGATACAGTACTTACATGGTCTTTGGATTGAGCATGCTATTAAGCTATCTATTGCTTGTTAGTCTGCATAGCCTGGGATGGTCACAAACATTCTTATTACTCAGGAAGAGTTTGTAAACAAAGGTTGAAATTGTCGTGTTAGAAAATAGCACAAAAGGATGGCCAAGCTAAAATTCCAGTGGCTGAAATCCATGCTGAAGGTCTGTAACTAGAGAAGGCCCATTTGAATAAATTGAATTTATAGAGTTGACTCACCAAATCTCCACTGATTCAAATAGCTTACTATGCTAAGCATCAAGATTTTAACAGGATGAGACTGATACCAGCTCTTTATAGCAGAAATGGGTATAATGTGGTGTCAAGGCCTCACAGATTCTAAGAAGAAGAAAATCGTCCATGGCCTGAAAGAAGATGAATAGAATACAGTGATAAATTAGCAGAGGTTGCAGTGGTTTGATATAGCAGGCATAGGGTATCCACAGAATTTTCAAGAAGACTGGAATAGAAAATGGTCAACAAAAGTTACATAAAGAAAGCAGAAGCATGAATATAAGAGGAGTTATGATTTTCATCTAGTGTTGTCTTTGGCCTCTCCATTATTATTACTAATATTGAAATAGATTATTTTGCTTAATATTTACATTTATAAGGATACTGGTCTGGAGAGCCCTAGAAATAATTGAAGGCTTGTCTTGGGTTGTTCCATGAGAAGATGGCATACATGTTTCCATAAAAACCATCTTGTCTTTCATTTGTGTGGACTAGTAATGAAACACAGCAGCTCATACCATTAACCAGTAGGAGCTTCAGATATGCTGGTAGAAAAAGGTTTATGACCATCCTGATGCTAGTTTTCAGCTCTCATCATCTCTGGCCAATGTAGCCATTAGCATTGTTAGCAGTTGTGATCTATCATTTGCAGGTCAAAAGTGTCTCACTTTTAATTTAAAACATATCTTGGTGTGTTTTTTTTTAAATGAGCTAGAATTCTATGCTGGGCCACGGTAGTGTAGTGGTTAAGATGCTGAGCTTAGTGACCAAAAGGTCAGCAAGTCGCCAGTTCAAGAGCCAAGTGCTGCATGACAGAGTGAGCCCCTGTTGTCTATCCTTGCTCCTGTCAACCTAGCAGTTTGAAAGCAAGAATTTGCAAGTAGATAAATGGTACTGCTTTGGCATGAAAGGTAACAGCATTCCATGCACTCTGGCATGTAGTCATGGCTGCCATATGACCATGGAAACGTCTGCAGACACAAACAACGCTGGCTCCTTGGCTGTAAACGGAGATGAATACTGGCCCCTAGAGTCAAATGTGATGGGCTTTTGAGCAAGGGAGACCTTTAGAGTTCCATGGCATACCTGCAGAATTAATTAACATACAACTACAAATGTTTTGAAGGTAGAAAGTTTGACATCCACTGCTACAGTACTACATCATCATCATCACTATGCAATCAAGCCCAGAGGGTAATATGTCACAAATAATGTTCTCCATTGATCTCTATCATCTGCAAACTGCTTCCAGTTTCCCCAAGCTCCCAGGAGCAGCAGATCCTTTCTTGCTCCATCCATCTCTTCCTAGGTCTTCCCACTGATATCCTGCCCAACGGAACCATATCCTTCACTATCTTCAGCTACTGTTCCACCTTCATTCACACCACATGTCTATTCAAGTACAGTATTGTACTTCTTGTCAGTCCACCAACATTCAGCTCATTGTAGAATTGTTCCAATTCTATGTTAATGGTGTTTTCTCCATTCCATGCGTAGACGGACCTTGGGCTGGTCTGTAGATTTTCCTGAATACTTTCCTCTCAGAAACAAGGAGTCAAGTGTGGTCTTGTTTCTAAATGCACCAAATTTGACAGCCATAAAGCATTACTGGTATAATATAATACATTGCTTTTAAAACAGCATAGAAAATGAAAAATCTGTGTAAAGGAAAGCTAAACCCAAAACAAGACTGCTATATGAAATAGATACAGTAAAACCTCATATAACACTAAAACCTGGTTCCACAAGTCTTGGTGTTATATGATTTTTAGTGTTATCTGATCCTCTATGGGATCCATAGAGATACATTGTAACCACACAGGCTTTAGCGGTTGTTATCTGAAGCATCCCATAGGATCTTAATGTTATCTGATGCAATTCTTCCCCCCAGATTCCTTAATGTTATGCGATTTTCGTGTTATTCGATACTAATGTTATATGAGGTATTACTGTAGTTCCATATCAGAGAAAACTTAAAACACAATTTCATGAAAGAGCAAAAGTAGACTAGTGCATACAGCTGAGCTAGTGAATCTTCTACACCTCATCCTCCCTTTAGCAATCCCTCCAGCTCCCTGTAAATGCTAAATTCATTAAAATATTCCCAAACTAGGTTTTCCCTTCCAGGGAAAGAGTAATATGACAAACCTCAGGCTACACACAACAAGACTTATAGAATATTCTACTCAAAAGATTTCACTTTCATTTTTACTGCTTGCTCCTTCCTCCTCACACGTAGTTTCTTGTACATATCTATTCCAGCCCCAACAAGCTTCTTCTGTTCATTGTTTGTTTGTTTGTTTTAAAAAAAACTTGGAGCTTAAAGATAAAAAAGTTGGTTCTATGTAAATAGATTTCCAAAGGAGCAACGGGATTAATGTCTTTTCTCAGTTCTTTGTTTATTACATTTTTGCTGTAAAGAAGAGGCATTTGATCTCATATTTACAGTTTTGAGAACTGTAAAAGCAAGTATCTGTGATAAAAGCTTCTAAAAAAAAATATTGCCCAATAATCTTACAAAAACCTCTGGAATGAATTGTGAATGAATTAATGAAATTTATTTTCCATAAATTTTAAACATTGCATAAATATACGGCCGCATGTTACATAATTAAAAACTAATATTTATTTCATGATGCATAACCTTTGGACTATAATATATCTTAAGTAGAAAACTATTTTAGATAGATTACTTCTCAAAAAGCATTTTAATTTTTTAAAAATTAATTTTTAAACTTTTTAAAAAAATAATTGGTTTTTATCCACCCTGTTTCATCTATTACACTACATCTATTACACTACATTCCATAGTTTTTAAATCTACAACAAAAAATCAAAACCATTGTCTCACAAGTGTTCAGTTTTGTATTTTTGGATTAGTTTTCTTTTAATGCAATAGAAAAGGAATAAAGGAATTACTACTTAATTGTAGGCAAACAGTTCTTGGACCTTTTGACTTATCCTCAGTCCAGATGCCATTGATTTTAATAAACTGTGGTGGGGAACTTTGGGAGTCCACTATCTATTAAGTTATCATACCCAGAACACCTTTCTTGCAGCCTAGGATGTTGAAACGTACACATGTCATTTCTGATATTTTCCTAAAAGATTACAGTTCTACAGACAGTTTAGATTTTAGTGCAACAATTTCTAATATATCCTTCTGTTCTAAACAAATTGGCTGTTACACACTTCAGTTCAAAAAAAAATTTGAATTTAAGTATGAATGAATTAAAATTGAATTTTTGCCTTAATTGTTCTTTATCCCCAGACAAATCTTTCTGGAAGATATAGAATGATTAGCAAGACAAAACAAAAATGATTTCCATAAATGTGAAAGAAGAGATTGTGGTGGCTCGTGGTTAAGAAGCTAGCCTTGTTAGCTGGAAGGTTGGCAAGTTGGCAGTTCAAGACCCAGTTACTGCATGGCAGAGTGAGCACCCATCTCTGTCCTAGCTCCTGCCAACCTAGCAGTTCAAAAGCAAGAAATTGCAAGTTAGATAAATAGGAACCACTTCAGTGAGGAAATATATTGGGGACATGAAAGGAGTCTCATTCAGGCATCCACTGAGCAGAGTTCCGCCAACAGAAAATCTTTCAACCCAGAAAGCACCTTTGTGTGCTTCTGGCATGATAAAAGTGAAAGAAACTTGATATAAACAACTTATTTCTATTGTGAGGGGAAAAGTATATCCTGGACTACAGTTTGATTTGAAATGTTGCTGATTGGAATCTTAATAGTTGTCTGAACTATTGATTTATGAATTAAGGATGGATTCACGGAAACAATTGTTTTGCTTTCGGGATGGTTGTAAAACTGAAACGTAAAGGACAGACGGACACTACCAGGAGGGAGCCTGTGGTTTAATTTGTGAGAAAAGTTAGTCTTCAAAGCAATTTTCTAAAAGCCAAAGTTGCTGACAGTGTGAATCATTTGTAAATGTATTTTCTATGCTTTTGGTCCCCATCAGAATTCAGAAAGAGCATTCATTTAAGCCCTGCTTGGAATTCTTCTGGTATTTCATCACCCGATTTAACAATTTTAATTATGTCACAAACCACTATTCTGGTTGATGGTTGTTACAATTAATAAAATTAGATTTCTTAATACCTAAAAATAGCAAATTTTGATATAATGTGAAATAAGTAATAATATTTATATACATTACTGAGATCTTCACAGAACATGATAATACAGTACTGGGTGTAAATGTATGCACTAAGATGTGCAGCTAGGGTCAGTAGAACTTTTTTCCTCTGTAAAAAATGGCAAGTTAATAAGCCAGAATTATTTTGTATTCTTTGTAACTTTGTGCAGATGAATTTTGCTTAATATTTATTGCCTTAATTCTTTTTCTATAACAATATACTCTTCAAACATAAAGTTTGATTTCACAGCAGATTTTATTACCTTCCTTTGTGTCCCAAGATCACTAGAACAAATACTGTATCTGGTTGAAGTCTAGTGGCAATTTTCCACCATGGAGTAAAACTTTTATTCCATTTCTAATAGGTTCTTACACTCTTAACAAAGTTATTTAAAATGATTTGCAGAACTCTAAATAGAGCACCATAATTAAAACTAGTTCAATCCAGGATTCAGTTTCTACAAGAGCTATCTTAATAATAATAATTTAATAATAATAATTACATGGTGTTAAGTCACTTATTACTTATGACAACCCATTCCAAGGTTTTCTGGGTACAGAGTGCTCAGAAGTGGTTTATTGTTTCCTTATTCTAGCAACTGTCCAAGGCTATACAAGACAGCTCTTCTGGAACACAAATGGAAAACCAAACTTCGAACCTCTGGCTGTGCAACTAGATATCTGACTCATTGAGCTATATAAATATATAACAGCTGTGAATGCTCTAGTGTGTAGGAAAAATTCACTGCAGTGTCAATTGCTTTGCTTCATATTTAAGGAAACCAAAGAAATAAATCTCAGAAAATCATATATTGGTTTAATAAACTCAAAGGAATGAGCTTTTTCCCTGAACATGCAGCCATTTATTCTTTCCTTTGTTTAAGCTGAGGTAACTGAGAAATATTTTCATGTCACACCGGAAGTAGTGGCCAAAATGGAATTGTGCAGCTTTGCATTGACAACACAGAAGATAAGGAACCAGATCTGAAACTCACAGCTCGGTAGAAGTACTGTTTACAAAACATTTTTTCATGCATGCTATACAGAAGTCAAAACAGGAACCGCACAACTAGTTGCATAGTTGGTTTGCACAATCCTGGTTGCCTGGATACAACACCTAACACATTTTCAGAAGTATTAAGATTTTCTGAGCACTTTCTCTGTGTATGAGCAAGTTAAAAAGTATCTCATTGCTTGTAGTGAGGCTTTTATTTAAAGGAATTTTTATCCATCTTACTCCAATACAAAGTAAGTAATGGCCTGAAGATGACATGTAAAAGCATTCTGCATGTCTGTTCATAAAGAGAGCTGATAAAATGTCTTTATTCCAAATGTAAATTGGTTTAAATTCCTTTGTATCTTGCCACAAACCATCAGAATTGCTGAAAGAAGCCAAGTGCATGTTCATGGATTATGATAGCTGAGTTTTTGATTTTTTATTTGGCCCATTTGACAAAAATTATAGTTTTTAATTATCTTGAATATAAGGCTCACTGTTGCTTATAACACAGGAATAAACTATTTTTATGTTAACTGACAGAATATTCCTTAGAAAACTGGGTTGGTTAATTTCAGCTGAGCTAATAAAAGTTTTCTTTCCCTTCTTCTAATTATATCATCTCTAGCCCACCTTTGGACCAGATTGGAATAATACCGGGGTGCCCAAACTTTTTGGGCTGTGGGCCGATCATGTGGTTCAGGGAGCCGGTCACTAAGGCCAGATGCGGCCCCTGGTGCCAATTCATCCAACCTGCAAAGCCCTCATCGCTCCTGGAAGCGGAAGTAAAATGCGCCTATACGGGCGCGTTTTACTTCCACTTCCAGGTGCGACAAGGGCTTCGTGGGCCAGATGAATTGGCATCAGAGGCCACATATGGCCCCCAGGCTGTAGTTTGGGCACCCCTGGTATAATAAAATAAGTGCATGCCATCAAGTCAATTTCCCAGGGTGTTCTAGGTAGAGAATACTCAGAAGTGGTTTCCCATTTCTTTCTGGGGTCATTTTGGTACTGTGGATCTTGCCTATAACTACACAACTGGCTCTTCTCTTGGGAAGTGTGGTGTGGAATTAGACTCCCAATCTCTGGCTCCACAATCGGATACCTAAACCACTGAGCTATTCAGCCACCTATACACATATAGTCAAACAGAAATATAAAATTTGTCAATACAAGTTGAGATGATGGTTTCTCTAATGTTAATTTCCACTCATCAGTACAATTATGTAATATTCTATAGAAGAAAATTGCATTTACTCCTCTTTCTATAACACAGTAATCCATGCCTCTTGCAGTTCAACAGCTGCTACAACTGACACTCCAGAGAAGTCTCTATACAGCAAGTGACAGTTGCAAAGGGGGTGGATGGGTTTCATTTAAAACATTGTTCTTTCTCTCCCCAGTGGAGCAACCATGAATAGAATTATGATCACAGGAAAGCTATGGCTGATCCACTGTGTTATCTTTGGAAATACAAATTTAAGCATCAAGTAGAAATAATCTAAGATTTAGATTACTTCAGTGCTTGTAGAGGTGATTTAGATCACAATTTTTGTACCACTAATGTATTTTATAAAGTAATTGTTGAATTCTTCTAAACTTAACTCTTCTGCCCTTTGTCCTCAACTTCTAACTAATCCTTCATGTCTAAAAGCTCGGGTTAGACCCATATACATTATATATAGCCACTGACATCAGTTTCCACTACCATGTTTTCTTATTTTTATTTAGAGATTTTGTGTTTAAACGGGAGGCCATTTCATTAATATTTCTTCTTGATTTCCACACCTCTGCTTAAAAGGAGCATATACTGTACTACTGTATCATAAATTGAAGGAATGCATTTGTGTGTAAACATGCAATCAGTAAGGTTACAGTCAGTAAATACTGAACTAAAATACTGAAAGTTTGCAATAGAGGAAATCAGATTTATTTCCCAAGCTAAAGGAAAGTCTGTTCACATAGCCATAACAAAAGCCTCACATTACAGATCTTCAGACTATTCAATAATTTCTAATGAATGGAAGAGTTGCAAAGGGGCCATTTCACACTTTCATTATATCTGAAATCAGTAGGAATTAATGAGACAACTAGTGCATGTAGATATTTTCTGTGTATAGTGGAATGTAGGTGGGATACGATATCAAGGCTGCCAATGTAATCTGTCTGTTGCTTGTGTATATAATGCATATATACTTTTTATTTAAACATCCCGTTAAAGAATTTTACAATTAAAACATTTACATATAATTGTATAATAAATCCAGATAATAAGAATAAACATGTTAATTAAATCATCAGCAAACATTCTTTTCCCCCTGATGCCATATGCACGACCAAGTAAATCTGGAATTAGTGGGTAATAATTGCATGTCATCAAATTGATTCCAGTTTATAACTACCCTCTCTGGGGATTTATAAGAAGACAGTATGCAGAAGTGGTTTGTCATTCCCTTCAAGTAGCATGTGTCATCCCATGTTATATCACAGGCTACTTGTGAAAGGTTTGTGGAATGGGATGGGCTGTTACTCAGAAAAGAGCATATGGAACTGTTTGAGCAA
The DNA here is from genome assembly GCA_030440675.1 of Furcifer pardalis. Lineage (NCBI taxonomy): Eukaryota > Metazoa > Chordata > Lepidosauria > Squamata > Chamaeleonidae > Furcifer > Furcifer pardalis. Next base: position 245,952,740 of record CP126890.1, read on the forward strand.
TGAAAACCATTAGAGCAGGCCCACTGAATCATTAGGGATTTAGTGAGACAGCTCCTGTAGCTTTCATTGATTCAAATAGGCCTAATCTAACTGCAACTTAACTATACTAAAACATGTCACAATAGAGTAGGCCTATTTGAATCAATGAAACATTTGGAGGAATTGATTCATCAAATCCCCACTTATTTAGTGGGCCTATGCTAGTGTAGTGTAGGACTTTAAACAATGCAAGGTTCTTAGTGCTGTCATCCAAGAAATCTTAGTTAATTACATGAATTATAGCTCATACATTGGTGTGGAGAAAACATAGTTCAGAACTAAAAGCATAACTTGATTTTACATGGTTGTGTATTTTGGTTTCAGGCATTCATTCCTGTAGCTATGACAGCTCCCTCTTTGAACCCTATAGGTTACAATATGTTTTTTGACCCATAAAGATCATTTAGCTGGCCTGTTTGGTTCTAAATGGAGTTTGTGGAGTATGTGCATAGAGTTATACCTATAGAAAGGATATCCAGAATCATTGAGTCCAGCCTTATGACAAAGCAGGTAATCCACAGCAAAAATATCACATCAGGTGGCATCTCACCTCTGTTTATAAACTTCCAGTGAACAAGAGTCCACAACCCTCCACAGCAGTCCATTCCATTGTTAGATAGCTCATACTATCGAGTTCTTCCAAAAGTTTAGGTGAAACCTCTTTTCTCATACTGGGCCATATCCCCTGGAGCTACAAAAAACAAGTTTGCTCTATATTCCATATTTCAGACCTTCAGACATTTGAACATGACTTGTTTTTAAACATCTCTTAGACCTCTAAACATACCCAGTTTCCTCAACCTCATAGGTCTTTGTTTCCTGAACTTTTACCATCCCAGTAGTCCTCTGAACATGTCCTGGCTTGTCTATATCCTTCTTAAATGGTGGTGCCGAGAACTTGGCACAGTTTTCCAAACAAGTCCTGATCAGGGCAAAATAAAGTACAGTAATACCTCATATAACATTAGTATCGAATAACATGAAAATCGCATAACATTAAGGAATCTGGGGGGAAGAATTGCATCGGATAACATTAAGATCCTATGGGATGCTTCAGATAACAACCGCTAAAGCCTGTGTGGTTACAATGTATCTCTATGGCTCCCATAGGATTTTAACATGCATCGGATAACACTAAAAATCATATAACATCAAGACTTGTGGAACCAGGTTTTAGTGTTATATGAGGTTTGACTGTACTGTAATATTGTTTCTTCTTTTAATATGGACACTATATTTCTGTGGATGTAGCACAATGTTCCATTCACTTTTATTGTTGTCACATAACTTCAGGAGTAGTATTAATTATTGCTGGCCTTGTTTTTACTAAAAAAAAAAGGCTGCTGGTAGAGTCTAAGGACACTTCCTTCCTTCACAAAACGAACACATTGACAGCCTGTTTACTTCCACATGCAGCGAGAAGGCAAGAGTTGGAGAGATACTTTTTTTGAAGGAAGGAAGGTTAGAAAGAAAGTGTGTGTCGGGAGGGAGTATCAGGACCCACCTGGCAGCGAAGAGGTGAACCAGAAGCCGCAGATGCAAGTGAGAACTTTTTAAAGTTCTTGCTCTCCTCTTCGCTGCTGCGTGGGCCCTGATTCCCCCCTTTCTCTCCTACCTTCCTTCACGAAGTGAACACGTTGACAGCCTGTTTACTTCCACATCCAACGAGAAGGAGAGAGTTGAGTTGGAGAGACTTTTTTTTTTGAAGGAAGGTTAGAAAGAAAATGTGTTCTTTTTTAAAAAAAACCTTCATAGAAAATGTTTCTGAAGTTCGATCCAAATTGTATAAGTGTTACAAGAAAAGTTATGTCCTCTATCAATCACACTTTGGATCACTTCGATCGGTTGATCGGTTTGGTCGCTAGCTCACCGCCAGCCAAACCCCCACCACCACCACCACCGAAAATGTCATTTTTACAAGTCACATTTTTCCTTAATATCTGTTGTTGATTCCTTCTTCGGCATCATTCTTTTCCACATGTTGTATTCAAACTGTATCCACCTTGGGAAGTTGTCATATTCAGTTTCTAACACGTTTCCCCCCTTTTTTTGTTTTTTGTTTTTATGACCTTGTTTAAGTAGGGTTTTTTTGTAAAATGCTTCATAGTTGTTTTCCCCAAAGTCCAATTTCAAATGTAATAGTGTCACCACAAAGGTTATTCCTTTCTCTTTCAAACGCACTTTGGGTCACCTGAATCGGTTGTGTGGTTTAGTCACTGGGCCTCCGAAAACCAACCCACCCACCCCAGCGAAGATTGCATTTTTTCAAGGCAACTTTCAGAAGCAATGCCGTTATCGCGTTGTATTTTTGGCCAATGGCTCTTTACATTTCTGAAAGTTTCCGAGATGAGCTTTCAGTCAATGTAACCATTATTTTCCTGGGTGGTTTAGTTTTGTGGTGGCACCTCACCAAAAGTACATGATTTTCGTTACATTGCAAAAGCTGCCACACAACCAAACCAAAACGTAAGACGTGCATCGAAATTATGTCAAAAAAAAAAAACCTCTTCGATGCACATTGGAGATTTAAACTTTAGTCTTTCACTCATGTACCAGGAAGTAAGGACCTTTGAGTTCAAAGGAACATGCTTTTGCCATCTGTTTGCATATTTACTGTGTGTTCAATTGTTAGGAAGTGTCTGAATCCTCATACTGAAGAGTCTGAGATAGCTATGTGTTATTTCATTGTTTTGGCAGACAAAGCAAAGGAGCATATTTGAAACAGATCATAGAATTCTAGAATACAGTAACTGAGTTAGAATAGTCTATGAGGCCATCAAATCCGACCCCCTGCTCAATTCAGGAATTCAAATCAGATCTGACAGATGGTTGTCCAGTTTTCTCTTGAATGCCTCTAGCATTGTATTGCTCACAGCCTCCTGAGGAAATTTGTTTCATTGCCCTATTGCTCTAACAGTTAAAAATTTCCTCCTAATATTCAACCTATATGTGGCTTCCTGTCACTTAAACCCATTGATACACGTCCTGCACTCTGGGATGGTCAAGAACAGATCCTCCTCTGTATGACAGTCTTGCCAGTATTTGAAAACTGCTATCGTATCTTCTCTCTGTCTCCTTTTCTGAAGGCTAAACAGTCCCAATTCTTTCATTCTTTCCTCATATGGCTTGATTTTTACTCCCCTGATTATCTTTATTGCCCCCTCTCCTTTGAACTTGTTCCAGTTTGTTGACATCCACTTTTATTTATTATTCATTTATTCATATTTATCCACCGCCCTCCTCACCAAGGTGACTCGGGCAGTTTACACATCATAAAAACACAACAACGAAGACATAAAAACATTCCCTAAAATCCTCAAGTTTAAGACTATAAAGGATTTTAAAAAATAAAATTAAAAAAAAAATTAAAAGTTACTATATCTTACTGATTAAAAAGTTGAGGGAGGGGACTTAAACCAACCAGCGAGCTGGGGTCATTGTGCAAATTTTAAGTGCCAGATGTTGAAAGCTCTCTGGAAGCAATTGTTGGAAAATGTGTTGACTTTATTAACATATTTGGAAGTTTGTTGTTCTACACACAGTACTATTTTCTGCTAGAAAACTTTCTTTGTTAAAGCTAATTATAGGAATAAATGTAATTAGCCAGAAGTCATGTTAATCTGTTGTAGAGCAAAAGAAACTAGAGGGATGGTAGTACTTTTATGGTTAACTAGTTTTGTTTTCCATAAGCTTTCATATGTCCAGACACATTTATTTCACTTGAAGAAGTATACTCGTACAAACAAAAGCTTGTAAAAAGATAAAATAAAACCTAATTAGGTTTAAGATTTCTGGTTTCTGTATAAATAAGAATCTAGATTAGGATAAGATTCCTGTTCATTTTATTTTTATCTTGAAAAAAGTTTTGCTGTTAGATTTCTCAGTTCCCCCAAATTTTAGAAGAAATGGTAGAAATTTTTGAATATTCAACCTAATCATATTATTACATACATTTCTATTACTTAGACTTCAGTCATGCCCCTAAAATCACTGACATTGCCAAGGTGTTTCATTCTACTGATGATAAAATATTTTACAATGTTGTTTCTTCATATTAAAGCTTAATTGAATCTAATTTTTAGAAGAGGCCTTTAAGAGATTTATTTAGCGTATGGCGCTTGTACACATTGAGTCAACATATAACAAGAAAGAAAATATATATCATCTATGTAAAACTATGCATTAATTTATAATTTTTAAGAGAAAATATTTAGAAATCATGGAATTTTCTTGTTAAACTTAAGAGACCGCATCGTCCCAAGGACATCTGTCCATCCCACCAGAGCGGACCGGAGAGGCTCTCTGGTTGTGCCATCGGCCAGAGAGGCGCACCTCTTTGGCACTAGAAGGAGGGCCTTCTCTGTGTCCGCTCCGGCCCTATGGAACCTCCTCCCAATAGAACTACGCCTGCAAACGGAGCTGCTGTCCTTCAGGAAAGGATTGAAAATCTGGCTGGTACGTCAGGTCTGGGGAATTGATGGATCAATTTCCCTAGTTGGCTGGATGGTTTGACACCCAGTGCCTCCTAGCTACAATGCCTCGCTATAATGCCTAGTTTTTAATGCTAAGTTTTTAAGTTTTTTAAACTTTTAAAACTTTTAATTTCTGAACTGGTTTTAAATTGTTGTCAATATGCTATTGTGTTGGGAATCGCCCTGGGTCCCTTCGGGGAGGAGGGCGATAAACAAATTTAAATAAATAAATAAATAAACAAAATAAATAAATAAACTGGGGAATAGAGGCATCCTACAAATTTGAAAAGTTGCAGTCACTATTCAGATCACTGAGTCCAGTGCTTTCCACAGGCATTCCATAATGCATATTATGCCTAGCAAGTACATATTTCCTCATTCAGTAAATAGGGTATTGAAGGCACAGTTAAATACATGCAACAAGGTTTTATACATTTTACGTTGTTCAAGTGAACACACTGAATTAAGAATTCTTCAAATATGTGAACTCTAGATGTACACAAAGAACAAGGTACAGTATATTAGTATAGCGTTTAACAGCATTGGTTTAGTTTTAAAGGTCTTCAAGTGATCTAAATCTGCTCAGGTAAGCCTGATCATTCTGTATAGTTTCAGGAACTGAGTACAAGCAGTCTGAGTAGGCATTGTACATCTGGAGCATTGTGAACTGCTGTAGTCTAAGCCCTATTAAACATGTAGAGAAGGTAGAAGTGAGGAGAGCATCGCTATCCTTTTTTCTGCCTTTTAGGGTGGCAGCTTTTTCAACTATCTTCTACTGTTTGCAACCAGTTGAAGTTCATAATCAACCTCATATTGGAGCTATAACTGAGATGAGGGTGTTAGGTTCTGCCAGATACTTTATCTTCGCTTATCTGTTTATACCACCCCACTGATCTCTTCCTATTATTTCACACAACATCACATCTCTGAAATCAGAGAGATAAGCTGAGGAGGGTTGGGAGACTTTAGAACCTTTCTCTAAATGACAGAGCTTAGAATAATATGCTGCTTAAAACCCTTGCCCATCACTTATCTGTATTAGGAGTAACCAAGATCTTGGAAGTTATGAATAAACCAAAAAATATATAATGCTGTGTTATGTTTCTTTTTAAAACTTATAACATTGGCAAGATTATTACTTCCAAAAAGGTAACACATTACCTGCTTGTAATGTCATCCAAATTCGACTAAACACAGGTCTCTCTCGGCCCTTGGAAAAGATGATCTAGTTGTATGGGTTCTGGAATAGATGCTTTAACCTTGCTTTTTCATTTCCTAACACATTTCAAATTCTACAGTTGTGACCAAAAATTAACTGTGGTTAAAAAAATGTGTACCTGTGTTTTCTCTGTTGAAGGTTAAATACAGAGCAAGATGTGTGGCTATGATAATTTTAGACAGAATCAGGCTATTGTTCTGTATACACTTATTAGCGAATAAGTTCCACATTTAATTAGGTATGAATGTGTTAGCACTATCCACTTCTAAACAATCATTGACTACCATCAGTCAGCAAGAATCATTTGCAGACAATTAATTAAGGTTTTGTTTTTTAAAAAATACAATAGCTGGAATCTTCATGTAGATTTACACTGAGTTTGGTATATTTATGTATGTTGCAATGGTGAATTGCTGCTTAAATTTGCTTATGCCGATACAAAACCATGTAAATTATTCTGGTCAATAAAGTAAATTTTTGAATTATAGTTATAAACTTGCAGGGTAAATTCTTAAATGTATTGCATACTGAACTCTGCAAATGCATTTGTTGGAATGCATGCATTTAAAACTGAGTTTGGAACAAACCCTGTAGTATCCAAGATCTCCAGTGATGGTACTGCATATGAATTTCATCACCAAAATTAGGTTTGGCACTAGCAGCAGTAATAATCAGTACTAGCAAACAGGGAAGGAAGCTGTTTGTAATAATTTTCTCTGCACATAGAGAAATAGATGCTGGATTCAGTCATTTCACTCAGCAGATCTTCCAGGAGCAAATGGTCATTTGCATGTAGTCTGTAACGATATACAACATAAGGTCTATGCTGTATATTGTCATATGTGTTATTACCCGTTTCAGATTATGTAGCCCACCAAAATCAAATAGCAAAAAACATCAACTTGAAATAGGTTTCAGTAGTAGACACTTCTTAAATTAATTCATCAGTCGCAATCTAGTGTCATATGATTTCTATTAATCTTTTGTACTGTTAGACAACTTCTAAGAAATCAAAATGATCAAAATAAAGTTAATAGGATTTTTTTTAGAAGTACTTGTTGAAGAATTATCTATAATAAAGTTTAGCCTAGAGTTCATCCTTCTTTAGCCAAATACATGGGTTATTTTCTATGTGTTATATCTTTCTAAAACACTATGAAATTAACATGAAATGAAATTAAAAAGAAGTACAGGGTGTCACAAGTTGAATTCACACATCTCTTAAGACACAGCACAACATCATAATTATTGTACTGTATTTAAATTATTGTAGTTAAAATAACTTTTTAAAAGAACTGTTTCTAATGAGAGGTAATGTAATATTGAAGTCATTTCCTCTATGCCATCATTAAAAACATTTTATCTGCATTATTGATGTCTGTTGAGACACTCATTTAGATTAAATTGAATAATGTTCTGTTAATAACTGTTAGCTGTTGTGACAACAGAAAACTATTAACATAAATTCCTGCTCCAAATTAATGTTGACTATAGATGGACATGTGATCACGTTTAAATTATAATATTGCTATAATTAAAAAGGGGACTGCAATGGCTTAGTGGTTAAGATGCTGAACTTGGAAGGTCAGCAGATCAGCGGTTTGAGACACGAGTGCTGCACGAGTGCTGTTTTTTGTCTCAGCTCCTGCCAACCTAGCAGTTTGGAGAAAAGAAATTGCAATTGGATAAATAGCTACCACATTGGAGGGGAAAGATAAAACGTTCTGTATGCTCTGGTGTCTAGTCATGCCTGTGACATGTCCATGGAAATGTCTGCAGACGCAGACAGTGCTGGCTCTTTGGCTATAAACGGAAATGAGCACCAAACTCTAGAGTCAGATGCAACTGGCATTCGAGCAAGGGCATCTTTACCTTTACAATTAAAAAAAAAACCTTCACAGAGATTTTTTTAGTGGCAAGGAACTCAACTTTTGACAAAATTTTACATTCTTCAGTAAAATCAACCACCTTTTAATACATAAAATAGTTAAAGCTAATTTTCAGTGTCTCAACAACTCTGCTGAGCTTATTCAATAACTTCATAGTTTTGTTAGACTTTAATTTCTATTTTATTTTCTGTGTGTGTCTCTAAAACAGGAATTTTATACTTTCAACAGGTCATGGTGCTGATGTCAAATGTGTTGACTGGCATCCAACAAAGGGTTTGGTGGTTTCTGGAAGTAAAGATAGTCAACAGCCAATCAAATTCTGGGATCCAAAAACTGGTCAGAGTCTGGCTACACTGTAAGTGCCTAGTCTCTGTTTTTGTGCTTTGAACATCTGGAGATTGATTAACTACTGAACTAGACTGTTACTCCTGACTGCATTTGGAATGTTGGCCAAATTTCCATTGGCAATTTATACCCACAAGTGTTTAATTGCATAAATCATGGTGGTGAATTGCCACTAATTAACCAGAACTACTCATATTCTTGGTTGTGTACTAAGCCATGCACCTGGCATACAACCTGAAATAAGAGTAGCAATGCACTTCATTTCCCTAATTTGCAGTTATACTTACACTTGCATAAATTCACATTGTGTATTCCATAATATGGTTATAGCAACGTTCATTTAGGAAAGAAAAAGGTAATCAAAATGATAAGGGATTATTAGAACAGGGATTCTCAACCTGTGGCCTCGCAGCACCATTTCATGTCCCTCTCCCAGACGGCCTCCACCACACCAGGAAGTGCCATATGGTGGAGGAAGGGCAAAATGGCTGTCCAGCCCCTGAAGATGTCTGAGGGAGTGTGACCCGGCCCCCAGTTTAAAAAGGTTGAGAACTGGATAGGAACATTTTCCCTTAATGTAAAGGCAAAAGGGTTTGGGACCATTTAATTGGGCGGGTTACATGATATCAGGTCACTTTTGACTTGTAACAACTATAACATTGTTTTCAATGTACACCATGTGACATTCAGTGAGCCATTGACCATTGAACTTCCCATGTAGGCTTCCATGGCCAAACAGATTTGAACCTAAGTGTCCTGAGTTTGGTCTGATACTATCTCCACTACACCACACCACTGCTTAGTTATTTAGACCAAAATCTTACTGTTAGTTCCAACTAGAGTAGAGCCATGAATCAGTTAATCTGTAGTTGGGATTGCCAACAGAGTTCTGGCCTTTACTTTCCAAATGAGGAATCATTATAATGATTTATAAAGTATCCACAGTATAGAGAAAGGTAAAGAACATTTATCTGTGTTTCATTATACAGTAGTAGGATTCTTTATAACAGTGATTTTGAATCAGGACAGAAAAAAAACAGTTATGCACACACTGGATTAATATTTTACAGACTTTGGCATCAAAGGATTTCATGAGGCACTTAACCTTAGCTAAAATGTGATTAGGCAATTTCAAAGAGTCTACATCTACCAAGGGCTATTAGATGTTATAGCTACATGGAACCTTTAGAACTAGAGACAGAATGCTGCTAAATAAAATAGAATCAGATTGTTAATTGTAATCTCAAATGCATCAGGCTGCCCACAGAAGAGCTAAATAGTTAATCAAATAGACATTTATACTGGTTTGTCATTGCCAAACTCCCTCCTCCATCCCCAGGAGTTTTCATGGGATTTGAACCCAGATCTCTTAAATTCTCGTACAGTATAACACTTTCCTCATTATATCAAACTAGCTCTCATCTCAAACATGCCTGAGTGATCACAGGAGAAAGTAAACATTTTCCAGCTCTTTCTCTGCTTTCCCTTTTGTGCTTGAAGGAAGAAGACTGTTAAATCCTTGTCTGTTCCTAAGAAAAGATTCCATATTAGAATACTAGCTTCACTAAAATAATTGTTTTTTATGAAACAATTTGTAGTGGATTTTTCTGTTTTATGAAAGCATCTTTGTATATTATTCCGAAGCAGAAGGAAATTGATCCACACTTGTTTTCTTGTTTCTACCCTAACATAAAGAAAGTGATTTGCCATTCTCATTCATATTTTAAAAAAATACAGTGGAATCTCATACAACATACAATTCCCCAGTATAGCAACAAAATCATATAACAATTAGGTTTTGGGGGGAAATGATGTCCTGCATAACAATTTTCCCTATGGAAAAAAAATCGTACAACAATTTTTCAATGGGAAGAACCACTTAGCGAAAAAAATCGTCGTACAATACATCCCATAGGGAAAACCACTATACAATGCATGCATCGTATAGCAATTGTTTCATACAACAACAAGTCCTGTGGAACAGATTAAAATCATTGTATGAAGTACCACTGTAATACCACACTGTTTCTTTCAATATTTTATTGTAGACTTTGGGCTGAATGTTATTGGTGATGAGCATAAGTTAAATTACATAACTCACTGTTGAGAATTACTGCTAACTAAAAAGGTGCTGGCTCCAGTACAAGGCACAGGTCCTGCTGTGTAAACAGCCATGCACCTAGTAATGTATGGCACCTCATTAGTTAGTGACAATTCACTATGATGAGTTACCTGATTTAACTTACACATGTGAATTGCCAACAGGATTCTGGTTTGTGATAATTTAAAGTACCCAAGCAGTTATTTTTGGAAACTCTTGCTTTGATTGAATTGTTTGTGTATTACATTTTGTACAGTAACTCGTGATCATTTCTTCCAGACATGCTCATAAAAACACTGTGATGGAAGTCAAACTGAACCTAAATGGCAACTGGTTACTAACAGCATCTCGTGATCACCTCTGCAAACTCTTCGATATCCGAAATTTGAAAGAAGAACTTCAAGTCTTCAGGGGTCATAAAAAGGAGGCCACAGGTTAAAAAGACATTTCATAGTTTGAGGGTGACATATTCATGATTCTTAGCATAATTAGTTTAAGTCTACCTTGAGCCAACAGGCTGGTGTGATTTTGTCATTCCAATTTTGCTGATCGACAATAAATGTACAATATAATTAATTGATACTGCTGTATTAGAATTCACTTTAATTTGAATAGCATAAAAACAGTTTCCAGTTTTTCCTCCACTTTTTAAAGGAGAGAATTATCAGCACACAATCCAGGGGTTTCTTAGAGGGTTCATATTTAGCAGAATTTGCCTCCCAACATATAGAAGAGTAGATGAAGTCTCCCATTACTATTGCATTGTCCCTCTTTCAAAATATTGCAATTTGTTTTTCAAAGGTTTCATCTACATTTTCTCCTGGATTTGGTGGTCAGTAGTAGACTCCAACTATCATGTTCATTTTATTTTTTACCCCAAATATTTTAATCCAAACCCTCTTGATAGGACAACTAAACTCATCCATTTTTTTCTGTGCAGGAATATGTATTTTTGATACATAGCGCGGGCTTCACTTCCCTTTCTGTTCTTTTTGTTCTTCTCTGACAAGTCATCCCACGAAATTCAGTATCACTCTTGTTTGTACATTTTATGCAAGGACCTCACAAGATGACATTCCCCTCTCTTTTTAAGAAAGCAAATATTGTTACCTCTGTCCTTGCACAATATTAGTAAAATATACATAATTAATAGTAACTGCACTTTTTTTTTCAATCCAGCGGTAGCCTGGCATCCTGTTCATGAAGGCCTTTTTGCCAGTGGAGGGTCTGATGGTTCTTTGCTATTTTGGCATGTTGGGTAAGTATTTCAGTGCAACGAGAAAGGGCAAGTGAGACATTCAACCTATTTTAATGTAATTTATTGAAGCAATTGATTTTTCACTGGAATAATTACTGAGTGTTCACACACACACACACACACACACACACACACACACACACACACACACACACACACACACACACACACACACACACACATATATATATATTATATATATATTTTGGGGGGGAGCTAAAAGAGATTGATTAGTCTGGCCCTTTTTGGACTTAACTTAGTAAGGTAAAGGTCACCCTTGCTTGAAAGCCAGTCGTATCCAACTTTAGGGTTTGGTGCTCATTTCCATTTATAGCCAAAGAGCCAGCCCTGTCTGTGTCTGCAGACATTTCTGTGGATGTGTGACAAGCATGACTAGACACCAGAGTGTGTGGAATGCTGTTACCTTTCCCACAGAAGTGGTACCTATTTCTCTACTTCCAATTTGATAGGGAAAGGTAAATCAGGTTTTTTTCTAATGTACACTAAGTTTTTCTACAGGCTACAATGACAGAAGAGATATTAGCACATGCTAGAGAAAATATCATTCACTGAACAAAGCACAAACAGCAGATAACAGGTAGAACTTGACACTTGAGCTTGCCCCCCACCCCTTTATTTAAGTACAACTGTTTATATATTTCAGGGTGGAAAAGGAAGTGGGAGGCATGGAAATAGCCCACGAAGGAATGATCTGGAGTCTGGCTTGGCATCCCCTAGGACATATTCTGTGCTCAGGATCAAATGATCACACCAGGTATTTTGATATAAATATGATGTTCCCCAAGCTTTCTTTTAAATTTGCCAATCGTGTCACTGTTCCATTATTATATTACTCTATTCTCCATGTGTCCATGCACTCTGCAGGAAGTTTCAAGGGGGAAAGTCAGTAAAAACTCATGCCATAGAGTAAAATAATAGACTAGAATATTTTAGGGGCTAGCAATTAGTACTTTAAATACAAGGCACTCTACTTATACATTTGTGCTGCAGTCATGCATAAACAGCAGTTCATGGCACTTTTTCGCTCATCTGGGTACAGAAGAATACATTGTGCTTTAGGATGAAATTAGATGCAATTCACATTAAGTTGCACATTGTGGCCCTGATGACACAACACAGTAGCCAGAATGTGGAATATATATGGAGTCTTTCAAATACCACGTGACCTAAAATAGGCCATTTTGATCCCACCTCCCCCCCGTGACTTTCTTGACTGACACCCCAAATCACATGGTTTCTCTGTTTTCCCTGATTTGAAGAGAAACGGCAGAAGCATGGCTGACCTGGAGCCTGAGGGTGCCTGCCGCCTCACTCCTGGATTCCTACCTGGCCGGGGGTCACATGACTTCACGCTAAACCTCCCCCTCCCCCTGTGACTTTCTGTGACTTTTGGTCAACCCCCTCCCCCCTAAAACGATCACGTGGTATTTGAAAGACCCCTGTTTTTGTGGTATGCTTATTTGTGCCATTTCAGAATGCAGTACAACTGCCTATCATTCATGTTAGACATGTCACTAGTTGAAAATAACTTTCCATTGTGACTCTTCATGCAAACTAATTTATCCTTTTCTAATGTAAAATAAATGTGCAGCTTATTCAAGTATCTTGGAGCTGTGTGCATAACAAGCGGTGTCTATTGTACTTCTACTGTTCATTATTATAGCTTGAAGTGGTCAAGTAGAAAACAAATAATTGCTAATAACTTTTTTAAATCTGCAAAAGGAGGAACATGGAATTAGAAGGTGTTAAAATGGCTAGTTCAGAGAAATGAGGATTTAGCTTGTAAATCAGTGAACAATACTATCTCTTAATTCTGTTTTGATAGCAAATTCTGGACTCGGAATCGTCCTGGAGATAAAATGCGAGATCGTTATAACTTGAATCTGCTTCCAGGAATGTCAGAAGATGGAGTAGAATACGGTATCTTTATTTACTTCTTTAATCACATTTATATCGAATTAATTGGTAAGGAATTCGAGGTGATGTACCTACACACACTTGTTTTATCCTACCAGTTTTGTGGACTGATCAGGGTTACTGGGAATTGAAGTCCAAGAACATCTGGGGGCCCAAGGATGGGAAACTGTGGTCTAGGTAATAATTATCGTGTGTGAAACTGTACTTTCCTCAGGCTTTATCCCAGCAGGAAATTTAATGTAAGGGTGAAAATTGTCTCAGCCCCTCACACTTTGCTCCCCTACCCATCATTCTGTCTGCCCTCCAAAAGCCTGCACCCCTCCAGTGAAGCCCACAACCCTTGGTACCCATGACCTTGCTTTAGGCTAGAGTGACTGTGAATACGTGTCACCCACTGGCTGTTTCAGCTTACAAACCAGGCAGCACAGGTAGGACAGGCAGCCCAAAGTAGCTTATGGTTATGTTGCCAAGGTACCAGCTTCCCTCAGTCCACCTTAGCTCTCTACACTAACCACAGAGAATGGTTCTGGGTTCAAATGATTGTTTATTTAGTGCACAGATATTAAGTTTCAAATTTTTAAAGCAGAGAAACATAATGGCAAAATACCAATTCCAAATATTAAAACAATGGAGTGCTAGCTACTTGGCCTAGCTGGGCTTATTTACTTAGAAAGTACATTTTACTAGCTTTTTACTCACAATCTCCTGTCCAATGCAAAATCATCCAAAGCTTGGTGAATTTTCTCTCTCCCCCTTCTTCCCATATCCAAAACATATTTTCCACACTTAACCCTCCTTCTGAATGGTTTCAGCCAATTACAACATAGAATACAATACCTATCAAACTTAGTTCTGTTCTCATAGAATTCAGTTTGTTTTGACTACCCACGCTATCTCTCCCGCACTTGCTGTTTGAAGGCCACATTCCTTCTCTACCATTGTAAACATGAAAACAGAAATCTTATCTTGCTGTTATGAAGCAAACACCCCTTACTATTTCTTTACAAACTTTACAAACAGACTATCTGTTATATATTTTAAATCTTTGCAGCTTGAATAAACAAGCATATTTTGAAAGGGGCAAATAGTGTTGACATCATGAAAACTTAAATAGTAGTAAGTAGTATTAAAATATTATTAAGTTAAATATTTTGTTGGTAACCATTTATTCTCTCTTTCTAGATGACCTAGAGCCTAATAGTCTTGCAGTGATTCCAGGGATGGGAATACCTGAGCAATTGAAATTAGCCATGGAACAAGAGCAGATGGGTAAGGGAGGAGATTGAAGATATATTTCTTTGAGTAAGGCTCTTGAGAACAGTGGGATACAATCCTGAACACTGTTAACTATGTTGAATATCTGAAGAAAGGGGCTAGATCTTTATCTTTTGTTTTAGTATCCTGCTTAGCTGAGAAAAATGGAATAGGATCTCTTTATTATTATTTTTAAACATACAAACATAAACTTCCATTAATCTGCTTGACTTTGTTCTAATGTTATACGAACCAAGCAGTTTTAGAATTAAACATAAAATACATTAAAATTATTCATTCTGCAAAAAAATACCAGCTTAATGCTCCAGATTTGGGACATGTTTGGAAAGAAGTCGCTGTTTTCTGTAAGTGTATAATGTTTAACTCTCAGATCATACTCAGAAAAGGGTATCTGAAGATCTTGTATGAAGGTAGGATGATACAATAGGATATGTTCTCTGAGGTATTTGGCTTCAGATTACTAAGTCTTAGAGTTTCAAAGTGATAAACAACGATTTGAATTGGCTGAACAGGGAGCAGTCAGTTCCTTAAGAATTGATTTGATATGATATGGCTACACCAAGGTAAGCTCTTCAGAATTTTATGTTGCTAGATTCTGAAGAAGTTGAAGCTTCCAAACTTGTAAGGGTTACCCCCAAGTGTAACACATTGCAGCACTCCATCCTCATACTGGAAGACAATGGATCATACTGCCAATGGTATTCCTATGTCTCTTTGCAAGAAATGGCAAAGCTCATCTAAAGCTGTAAAAGGCACCAAGGCTACTGTAGCAACAATATTACATCAAGGAACTCACACAGTCTGTATACCTGAGCACTCAAAAAGTGTGCAGTCCATCCAGAACAGGTGGTATACCAGTTTTGCAGATCCAGAGATTATCCACTCATAGATCATCCATCTTCTAAGATTTCAATTTTTTGACCTCACTCATATTTCCAAATCCAGGCAATAGTTCATCACCTTCACAAGCCTCATCTGATTCAGAGAACACAGTTAATTAGACCTTAGTGTATTTAGCATATTGATGACAAACCACTCTATGTCCGTGAATGACATCCCCGAGGAATTCTATATAGCTATTAATTAGATGTTATGACAACACAATTCATTCTTCATACTGCAGGAAACTTACTGTTCTGATCTTCTTCTTAAAGGGAAAGATGAGGCAAATGAAATTGAAATGACAATTCCAGGATTGGACTGGGGAATGGAGGAGGTGATGCAAAAGGACCAAAAGAAAGTACCACAGAAAAAGGTCCCCTATGCAAAACCAATCCCAGCTCAGTTCCAACAGGTTAGTAACTACAGATAAGGCTTTGCTTTTTTTGCTATACACAACCGTCACCTGGCCAAATGTTGTTTTGCTTGCTTGCTTAATCTCCTCCTTGTTATGCAATTTCATCACTATACAGGGCAATTGTTGTATGAGGTTCCACTTGTAACAAGATTTTGCCTAGCCCCCACACCCCGTCTTGGGGTGCAAGGACTTGAGCAGTCTAACTAGGCAGTGTTGCCCCTCTCTTGTCAATGATGTTAGATTAGTACTAAAACTCACCAAAGCGTCCTCCATTGGATCCCTTGTGCAGGGTGAAAGCGGAGGGCACATGTCATGGTCCACCTAACCAGTGGGTTATATGATATCCAAATGACTGATAACCACATGCAAATGGACTTGATTTCTCAAGTCCATTTGCATGTACAGAAAGTCGTCTACCAACGTCCGGACTCCTCGCTGAATAACAACTCCAAGATATCAAGGAATGGTTGAGAATAACTTGTTCCATAATTTTGAAACCTTTGTTCAATAATGGCAACTTGGACATGATAGCTCATTAGAAGGTCAGAGTCCATTAAATTTAAAATATAATATTGTCCCAGGAGAATATAGTGGAAGTGGCACCCAAGAATAAATTAATTGGCCATCTTTGACCTAGAGTAACTTCAGAATGCAGAAAATATTTATTTTGAACAGCTATTTTATTAATCTCCCATACCATTTCCTATTTTAATTTTTCTAAGCACCGAGCAGTGTGTAATCAATTAACTACTCCTAGGCCAAAAATGAGATGGCTAGATGGTATTGTAGATGCAATGGGCACAGAGCTGAGTGAGTTGAGGATGATGGTGGAGGACAGAGGTGCCTGGCGGCCAATGGTCCATGGGGTTGCAAAGGGTCAGAATCGACTATGCGACTGAACAACACAACAACAACAATAAAGCACATTACAAAAGAAAATAACCTTTATTATCCTTTGCAGGCTTGGATGCAGAATAAAGTTCCTCTCCCTTCACCAGCTGAGCCAATGAATGACAGAAAGGAAGATCTTAAACTAGAAGAAAAAAAGAAGTCACAAGCAGAGATTGAGCAGGAAATGGCAGCACTTCAGTATACAAATCCACAACTTCTAGAGGTAAAGTAAACTAAAGCTAATCACTAGTCATTATTACTTGAAAACTCTTGTTTTGTGGCAAAAATCAGAAAGCAGTAAGGTTATTGGTAGCAAGGTAAGCATTTGCTGAGCTCCAGTAGTAAATTGCAACAAGAGTAGATTCGTTGAATTAGTGGAACATACGGAAGAGTTGACTCACCACTCATTGAGCCTACTCTGGTAGTGATTTACTACTGGATTTCTCCTAAAGTCACGTAGATGATCTCCTGAATTTACTGCTGAAAATTAAGAAGAATCTGCTCTGTTTTAAGCACTTTTGCGCACCTTTGTAATCCATACAGACTGTCTAGGATTCATATAAGCTAGAGGATCCACGGTCTGATTTAGAAAAAATATCTAATTTGCTACTATATGGTTGTGTTGTGATAAATGTTCTGTTAGATGGCTCATTCATACCTAGTTTCAATTTTTTTTAAATTGAACAAAAACCAGAAACTACATGCAGAAACAGTGTTCATTGATTTGCTGTCGTTTCTCATAATTGAGTACATATCTAATTAGCTTCTTTTCACCAACTAGCAATTGAAGATTGAGAGACTGGCTCAGAAGCAAGCAGAACAAGGTCAGCAGCAGCCTTCAACTCCAGGAGGACCTGTTCATGGACCACAACATTTTCCAGGACAAGGTCCAATGTCTCAGGTGCCTCCAGGCTTCCAGCAGGCCCACCCACCTCAGCAGATGCCTGTGAATATGTCTCAGATGGGACCTCCTGGGCCACAGGGACAGTTCAGGCCTCCAGGACCTCAAGGACAGATGGGACCCCAAGGTCCTCCCTTACACCAAGGAGCTGGTGGACCACAAGGATTTGTTGGTCCCCAAGGACCTCCTCAAGGTTTGCCAAGGCCTCAAGAACTTCATGGACATCAAGGAATGCAGAGACATCCTGGGCCTCATGGACCAATGGGCCCTCCAGGGCCCCCTGGCCCCCAGGGTAGTTCTGGACCTCAAAGTCACTTAGGTCCACAAGGCCCACCTGGACCTCAGGCTCATTTAGGTCAACAAGGACCACCGACACCCCAAGGCCACTTGGGTCCCCAGGGTCCACCTGGTGGTCAGGGGCCCCCTGGCCCAAGAGGCATGCAAGGACCTCATGGAAGCCAAGCAATGCAAGGGCCATTAATGGGACTTAACCCAAGAGCCATGCAGGGGCCTCCAGGACCACGGGAGAACCAGGGGCCTGGTCCACAGGGGATGATGATGGGTCATCCGCCACAAGAAATGAGAGGACCACATGGTTTATTGGGACATGGTCCCCAGGAGATGAGGGGGCCCCCACCTCAGGGTTCAATGATGGGACCTCCACAAGAATTGCGTGGGCCACCAGGTACGCAAGGACAGCAAGGACCTCCACAAGGGAATATGGTGGCACCTCAAGGAAATTTGCAAGGGCCACCAGGGCCTCAAGGACAGCCGAACCCTTCAAGGGGGGCACATTCCTCACAGGGGCCTCCACCTTTCCAGCAGCAGAAAACCCCTTTGCTTGGTGATGGTCCTCGAGCCCCTTTCCCTCAGGTATGTCTGAAGAGAATATTCTTATCAGCACAATATCTTGTCAGGAAAAAACTTTTTTTAAATGTTTAAAATGGTATATTGGAATTCATGAATTAATATAATTATTTGGTAAAGCAATGAAATTGATCTTTGTACACTCTTAAGAACAGGGCATTTCTATAATTCTAGCTTGAACAGAGTTACATGGAGTTTGAGGAACACAGATTATAATCTTAGAATATGATTTTAATACTTCTGACAGAATATTATAAAAGGTGTAACATGGCCATAGGTGATCTCTGAGATTTTAGGTTATAGTGGCCAGAATGGCTTTCAAGTACCAATGACATAGCAGGAATGATGTCACTTGCCACAGCAGATTGCAACTGATTAAAGAGTTCTAGTTTGATTTTGAATTATGTCTGACTCTCAATCAGTGAGACAAATTCATAGGGAACCTGAAATCCAAACAAAAACTCTTCAATAAGCAGCAGTCACTACTAATGGTGACATCACTCCTTCTGCTCCAGCAGAGATGTAGAACAGAATACTGACAATTATTATTTTGATTCTTTGCAACAAGATATTGTTTTCCATTTTTTACCTTATGTTTTCTGCTTTACATTTTTGTCAGGTCAAGAAGACAAGGACAACAAAATATGTTGTGCATTCCAACATTTTTATATTTGCATTTGCTTTGTATAGGATAACATATGCACATTATTAAAAATTATTGTGTCCTCTAAGTGTTATATAAAATGGAATTTTGACAGGAGAAACCTGTGTAGGACTGAAGCAAGCTACCACCTGCCCATAGTTCACTGTTACGCATGCTGTTACCCTCTTTTGCTCTGGATCAGGCCATTATTTGTATATTTCTGTGTCTTTGTTCTAACTACTTCTCTGTGAGAAAATAACATTTCTCAAAGTCAAATTGTCACAGATAACTTGGTGTATCTTTGGACTTTGTCTTGTTTAATGTTTGTACGCTTGAAAATATATCTGCCAATAGAGGCATAAAAACCTGATGAGGATTTGTATGGAAACTGTATGGAGCAGATAATGTATGGCCAGTAAAAAGTATTTACTGCTCTACAGTGTTACTGATATTGTACAGATAATATTGCGCTGGCAGAAGACATGCATTCTTAACAGTGAAAATATTTTGAGCACAGAGTTTAGGGTATGTGATTGTACAAATGCTATATTCAAGACACAACTTGCACCCACCAGAAAAGCCAAGCCATGGACTCATTCATTTGCAGCAAGAAGCCACTATAAGTTATATCATTTGTCTTCAACAAGCATTACAACATACACTACAAGGATTTTGGTCATAGTATCAAATTATTTACCAGTTGTGTTAATGTAATGCAACTGATAATACAGTTACATTGCCACCCTAATAGAAAATGATTCCAAATCTGGGATTTTTTTTTGAGTAAGGATAGGAGAGAAGGCTTATTCTCTACTTGAAATGCCTTCCCTTCTGGAGAGAAGTAACCTGATAGTGCTCTGGCTCCATTAAGTCCAGGTCCACGTCTAAATTTACCTGGCTGGTACCACTGTATAAAGAATATGTTTCTCTCAATTTTGGACTCTGAAACCAAGTCGAAAACATTATCTAATGAGGAGCAGCCACAACAAGCACACCAGCAGTAGACTTCTCAGGACAAAGGCTTTCCCATCATGTTGTTCAAGGCTTGTTTGTCCAAAAGATTGGAACAGTTTGCTGTGTATAGCATCTTTTGGTGCCAACATAAGGAAACACTCCTGAAGTGATGCAGTTTTCATGTGCTGCTTAAGAAGAGCTTACTTAATAAGATTCTCTAGAATCCCAGCCCCTAGTTAATGGTTTCCAAGACAGATCCCAATTAAGAATGGGAGGAAACAGCGAAGGCAAAGATTCTTGGCAATCTGACTAAGAAGTACAAGGTACAGCTGCAGCCCTGTTTGTTTGTTGTTGTTTTGTTTAGCGTGTGGTACTTGTATACATGGAGTCAACATATAACAAAGAAAATATATATAAACTATATAAAACTAAGCATTAATTTATAAACAAACATCTAAACAATTTATATATTCTGCAGGCCAACAGACTAACGAACAGAGTATAGTAAAACCTCGGATAATGCTAAAACTTGGTTCCACAAGTCTTGGTATTATCCAGTTTTTAATGCATGCATTGGATAACGTTAAAATCCTATGGGATGCATCAGATAACGTTAAAACTCCATAGAGATACATTGTAACCAGCATAGGCTTTAGCGAACGTTATCCAATGCATCCCATAGGATTTTATCTATCCTTAGGTGGAAATGTACACAGATCCATCTAAAAGTACACCAGGGAAGGAGCGAGCTACAGTAAAACCTTACACTGTCTTTGAGATGCACTTTGTTTCTTCTACTTGCTTTCTTCCTTACTAGCTAGGAATCATGACCCCATAGTAACAATTCAATGGAAGAATTAATTCCGCTCTGCCCAGCAAAAAGAATATTCAATTCCTGTTTTTCTTTAACTCCTCCTTATTAAAAACCATTTAATTTGCAGGAAGGGCAGAATCCGGGTCCCCCACCATTGATACCAGGATTGGGACAGCATGGAGGCCCAGGTCGTCATGGCCCTCATAGCCAGGGACCTGGTCCTAATAAAGGTAATTAAGCACATTGTTTGTTTAGAATAAGGAACCTAGATTGTGATAGATTAAAAAGACATACCAAAAATTTGAAATATTTTGTTAATGGCTAAGGCCAGTGATGGCAAACCTTGGCACTCCAGGTGTTCTTGGACTCTAATTCCCAGAAGCCCAAGTCCCTGTGAATCCACACAAATGGGGTTACTTGAGCTTCTGGGGA
Source organism: Furcifer pardalis (assembly GCA_030440675.1). Taxonomy (NCBI): domain Eukaryota; kingdom Metazoa; phylum Chordata; class Lepidosauria; order Squamata; family Chamaeleonidae; genus Furcifer; species Furcifer pardalis. The sequence goes on from CP126890.1 coordinate 245,974,075, forward strand.
ATTGAAGTCCAAGAACACCTGGGGTGCCAAGATTCGCCACCACAGGGCTAGACCATGTAACACAGTGTGCCTCTTTTGCTTAAAATTGATATTGTCTTTTGGCCACATAGTGTCTTCTCTTATGCCTAACATTATAGTATACATTATTTTAAAAAAATATCTTAACAATTTCAAGTCATTAGGCATAGCAGGTGATAAACTAGAAGAAGTCAAAGCTACTAAAAAAACCCACTACAAACTGCAAACAGGATATCTAGCATTGGGTCTCATGTGCAAAACATGTATGAGCTCTTTACCTACAACTTACAGGGCTGGTGTGATATGAAGGAACCTATTTTTTCCACATAAAATTAGTGGTTTTTATCATTGATATTAGACCAGCAACATACTCACGAACCATTTCTTCTTTAGAGCATTGTTGAAATACAACCAGCATCTCTCTGGTATCCTGATTGTTAGCAGGCTAGTTAATAATGTATTGTTGTTGTCATTATTATTTTAATAAATAATAATAATCTGAATTATGGAACCCTTCTCAGGGTTTTCTAGTTATAAAGTACTCAGAATTGGTTTGCCATTTCTTCTTGGACTGTATAGCCTCCCCAACTCTGTAGTGGCTCATTGCTAGAGAGGCATAGTAGGAACCAGATTCCCAACTCCTGGCTTTGCAGCCAGGTACTTTTTCACAAGTATTCAGGTATTCAGCCAGCTTTCTTAGTTAATTGGCTAAGGATTATTTCTTGCATTTTTTACAAGATTTTTATAGCATGTACTTCACTGGTATGCAAGTTCTCCATGAGAATGTTTCTAATACATACTGAATCCTAAAATGTATGGTAAAGTTATGCTGTTCCTTTATGTTATTTAACATATTTGGAGGATCTGCATAACAGAAGTAGGAAATTTTTATGCAAAGGGAACACTGAAAGACTATTTGTTTGAGAAATGTTGGCATTTTAGATTACAGGCTGTAGGATCATAAAGCATGGCATCTTTTAAAGCATAAAATTCATTTTATTTCTCTTATTCATCAGCAGGGGCTTGAGTGGTCTAACTAGGCAGTGTTGCCCATCTCTTGTCAATGATGTTAGATTGGGACTAAAACTCACCAAGGAGTCCTCCATCAGGTCCCTTGGGCCAGGTGAAAGCAGAGGGCACACTTCATGGTCCACCTAGCCAGTGGGTGATGTGGTGTCCAAATGGCCCAAAAAAACCTGCATGCAAATGAACTTGATTTCTCAAGACATTTGCATGCTGGAATGTTGTCGTAGAGACATATACCAATGCACAGACTCCTCTCTGAATGACTCTTAAGGTATCCAAAATAATCATCAGAAGAATAGGTCAAATTCTGTTCAAATTTCATGTGAGAAGATAGCCAATTAAAATTTCAGATCTGAGCCAGACAATTGCCATTATTTAAAAAGGAAAAAAAGAAGGACAAAGCTAAGCAATGAATTATAAAGGAGGTCTTTTTTTCCCTACTCAGTTGAGTTTACATTTAATGGAGAATAATTATAAGTAGGGATATTCATATTCTTTGGCTCATATACTGTATATCACTTAATGTATATGCTTTGTAAGCTCTTCAGTAGAGCAATAGAGAACAAAAAGATTATTGAAAGAACTGCAGAATGGTTTTAAGTACCTTGTTAACATGTTGGCATATTTACTTCATCTTAAGGTGATTCTCGTGGTCCACCAAACCATCACATGGGCCCTCTGTCAGAAAGGAGACATGAACCAAACAGTGGCGGGCCAGATCATGGTCCTGAGAGGGGTGCCTTCCGAGGTAGTCAAGAATGGGGAGATGGTAGAGAGAACAGGGGGATGCCAGACAGACGAGGCCCTTATCCAGATTTTCACGATGACTTTGAACGGCAAGAGGAGTTTCGTGAAGATTTCCATCCAGAGAAGCGATTTAGCCATCGCTTACGTGAATTTGAGGGACGGACAGGCCCACCACAAGAAGAGAAATGGAGGCGAAGTGGTCCAGGCCCACCTTTCCCACCTGATCACAGGGATTTCAGTGAAGGAGATGGCAGGGGCCCCAACCGAGGACCTCCTGGACCTTGGGAGAGTCGAAGAGCTTCAGATGAGCGATTCCCTCATGATCCTGAGGAAACACGATATCGAGGAAGAAGAGAGGAAAAGTAAGAACACTTCTATCTTCTATTATTTGAAAATTAACTGAATAGGATTTTTATCAAAAGAACTGTTGTGAACATCAGAGCATTTTTATATCTTGATGAAGTTAGAAATTCAGATATTGTATAGACAATAGCTTTACTGTGCACAGACATCAAAGAGAGGAATAATAAAATGTTGAATGAATGGGAACAGAACTGTGGCCAGGATGCAAACAGAGCTCAGAAATAATGGATTAAAATTAACATGCTAATATTAAATTTACTACTTCTCTGTCAAATGAGAGGAAAAGCAGTGTTTCATCTAAATAATGTATGTGCTATGTCTGTGGATACATAGTCCTCCTCCTAGGAGGTACATCTCACCATGAGAATTAGCTCTGTACTAAAACTGATGGCTATGCTGAGTTGTATCCATGCATTTTTGTTAAAATCCATACAATGGAAAGTACCTTCTCTTCTACAGTCTTTAAAACACAAATTGAGGGATTTATTATTATTATTTTTTTGTATGCCAAAAAGTTAATTCTGACTTATGGTAACCTTTCCTAGGATTTTCTAGGTAAGTAGAAGTCGTTTACAATTCCCTTTTCCCCCCATGAGTATGCTAGGATTATTCATCTTGCTCAAGGCACCATAGGCTATCTATTCAAGATATAAATTTATTTATATTTATTTGTCTGATGAAGTGAACTTGATCCACAAAACCTGACATTAAAAATACTGTATAGCAAATAGTCTTTAAAGTGATGCAGTGTTGTTGTTGTTGTTTTCTGATATGCCTACATTTATTTAGGTAGATTGTTTAATCAAATGGAACCCAGTTGATCTAATAAAAGATGATTAGTTGAAAATCTTTGCTTCTGATTTCTGCCAGTGCAACAATTTTTTTTGCAAATATTTCAGTAAAATCCAATCACTGGTTTTAAAAGCAGGTGGAGGAGAGCAACATTTTTTAATTAAAAAGATAGCATTTTCGTAGCACAGAACTAGGTATAACATATGTGTGTGTGCATGTGCATATGTGTTTTATTTGTGCACATTTATTTAATTATTTTCCTTTGTGCAGCTTTAGGAGAGGTGCACCCTCAAGACATGAAGGTCGGGGGCCTAGGGGAAGGGACAGTTTTTCTTCACCTGATGATTTTGTACCAGAAGAAAATTTTGATTTATCAGAAGAAAATGCAAGAGGAAGAGATCATAGTAGCCGGGGACGAGGTCGAGGTACTCCAAGAGGTAAGAGAACTTTGTTGAATAGCTTTTCCTTGGCCATTTGAATTCTTATAATTCCTTCAATGTTTTAACATCTGTCTTAACATGTTTATTATTTAGGGGGACGAAAAGGTCTGCTCCCCACTCCAGATGAGTTTCCTCACTTTGAAGGAGGCCGAATGGATGGAAACCGAGAACCAGGTAAAATGCTTCTAATTTCTGCCAGACAGATCATCACTGGCCAAATTCCTTTACTTAGCAAAGTAAATCATACTGGAGCTACATCTCCAGACGGAGCTGCTGCCCTTTAGGAAGAATCTAAAAACATGGCTGGCAGGGCAGGTATGGGTATGGGTATGGGATGCACGATGACCCCAGCTCGCTGGGTGATTTAAGCCCCTCTCTCCCTCTACTTTTTAATCAGTAAGATTAGTAAAATGTAGCAATTTGGTGTGCTTTTAATCTTTTTATATTTTAAGTTTTAATTTTAACAGTTTTATATTTTAGATTTTTAGGTAGTGTTTGTGTTTTTATTGTGATGTCTTTTATTACACTAGTACCCCGGATAACGTTATGACTTGGTTCCACAAGTCATGACGTTATCCGGTTTTTAGCGTTGTCCGGGGTATACACCAAACAATGCTAAAAAAAAAAGCCCTGACGTCAGGGACAAACCACCCCGAGGCAAGGCTCGGCTTGTCCGAAATTCCCCCGCCCCCGGGGGGGGGGGGGTCCGAACAAGCTGAGCCCTGGGTAGGCGTGGTGCCAGGGGTGCGCACGCGGGCGGGCGGAACCGGCTCCACCTGAGCGGGTCTCCCTCCTCACATTTCCCTCAGACGCGGGGCGCTTCTTCTGCCAAACCTACGGGACTCTTAGCGCCTGCCAGGCTCGGCTTGTCCGAAATAACCCCCGTCCCTGGGGGTGGATTTCGGACAATCCGATCCCTGGCAAGCACTAAGAGTCTCGCAGGTTTGGCAGAAGAGGCGCCCGCTTACAGCGAGGAGGCGCCGAGAGGGCGCCTCTTCTGCCAAACCTACGGGACTCTTAGCGCCTGCCAGGCTCGGCTCATCCGAAATACCCCCTGCCCCCAGGGGGGGGGGATTTCGGACAATCCGATCCCTGGCAAGTGCTAAGAGTCCCGCAGGTTTGGCAGAAGAGGTGCCCACTTACACACGAGGAGGCGCCGAGCGGGCGCCTCTTCTGCCAAACCTACGGGACTCTTAGCACACAAGCGGGTGCCCTGTTTCCCCACCCGAAACGAACCTTAGCAAGTGCTAAGGTTCGTTTAGGGTGGCGAGACAAGGCTGTTGACGAAGCCTAGGAGCGCTCGGGCTAGCTAGCCCATGTGCCTCTCGGCTTCGTCTAGCAATCGCTTCTACTGAACTATGGTCAGGGGAAAGGCAGGCACCCGCCTGCCTTTCGCTCGACCCTAGTTCAGTAGCAGCGATCCATCGCTGGGGAGGGGTGGATTGGGTAGATGATCTACCCAATCCAACTCTCCCCCCCCCCCACGCATACACTTGTTCCGGATAACGTTAAAAATCGTGTTATTTGATACAAAATTTTTCCGAAACACTTGTAACGTTATGCGGTTTTCGCGCTATACGGTACTCACGTTATCCGGGGTATTACTGTACTTGTAAACCGCCCTGAGTTACTTCAGTGAGAAGGGCGGTGGATAAATATGAACAAATAAATAAATAAATAAATAAATAAATAAATAAATGAGATAAAGAAGCATTCTGCTAGATTTTTATATTAACATTTTTCTGAATAGTATATTTGAAGGGAGAGCTATATATACTATATATACTATATATACTATATATATACTATAGCGAACCTGTGGCACTCAGTGCCCTCTCTAGTGGCACTCATGTGGTTACCCCAGCACAGAGTTTGCCCCACCCCTCTGCCCAGCAGCACAATGGGAGAGCTTCCTCCCTCCCCTGTTGCTGTGTTGGCACTTTGCAATAAATAAGTGGGTTTTGGGTTGCAGTTTGGGCACTTGATCTCTAAAAGGTTCACCATCACTGTACTGTGTATTCATTTCTCTCAGGAAGATACACAAGTATAATACACTGGCTTTTTTATATGTATTAGTCATATGCTGTTTTTTTCTCTGTCTGAGACTAATGTTTCACCTGTAAGAACTCCTTCCCCCACATATTACCCTTCAACAGCTATTCCACATCCTTATACCATACATTGCTGCCTTTCAAAGAATTTGTTAACTTCTTGCAGTACACTGTATGTTTCCTTCCATACCTTTTAGGTGTCTGTGTATAAATGCCTTCCATGCTACATGCCATTTTTATGAATCTCAAAAATATTCCATGTTTTATCCCTCAGGCTCACAATAAATGTATCCAAAGCCTGTATCTCTGTCATTTCTGGCCCAAAGCATCAGAGCGTTTAGCCAGGTTATCCTGCTATGGTAATAGAGTAGGCCATACTGCCAGCAACTCAACGCCAAGTGTCGGGTAGCGATTAACTAACCTGACAACCCTGAGGACTAATGGTTTGAGTGCCAAAGTCCACAGGGAAGGGTGATGGTCCCCAATTGGATTAAATCCCACTTGAATCCATATTGATGGAGGACAGCAGCTTCATCAGTACTGGCCTGGGGCCAAAGAGGATTTGGTGTGCCAAAGGGGCTCAGGATCAGAAAGTAACTCACAGAGCTGAATCAATGCTGCGGTGCAGAAGGGAAATGAGAGGCCACTGCATTATATTATCAGGACAGTCTTCATGGCTGATCGCCATGAGGATTGCCAGTATTCAGATTCAGATATGGCAAAACAACAACAAGAAGAAAGCCTATAGGTAAACAAGGAAGATTAGCTGTGTGATCCATATTCAAATGGTAAAGATGTAAAAGATTTAGGAAGCAGGTGATACCTTTATGGGATCACAAAGAAAACCAAAATGTTGTGCGAGATTTCGTGGTTCAAGACCACTTCTTTGTGATCCAATAAAGGTGTCACCTACCTCCTGCATCTTTTGCAAGAAGCAAGCCTGTATCTTTGTGATATCTGACCCACAGCATCAGTCCTATTGGAAGCAGAATAGGCAACCTGCTGCAGATCAGAATAGGTCTAGAACCTCAAACAGTCTCTATTATGACATCCTGCGCTGCCTGATAGGTTGGTTTCTTTCATCTTGATCAGGCCCCCGCCCGGATCATCCTCCTCACGACAGTCACTCTCCAGCAAGTCGAGAACGTTCTTCTTCAATCCAGGGAATGGACATGGCCTCACTGCCACCTCGAAAGCGTCCTTGGCATGATGGACCAGGAACTTCTGATCATAGAGAAATGGAAATCCAGGGAGGGCCTCTGGAGGAGAGAGGAAAGGGTAAAATATAATTCCCTGAGAATTGCCTCTTGAAATTATGATTTTGAATCTTAATGGAAGTTTGAGGGTTGTTGTTTTTTAAAGGAACTTTTTGCTCCATGTCTATGAACCACTCAGTTTGGATCTGTAGTAGTAATCTTCTCTAATCTTGCATTACACACCTACTAATTCTTTTGGAAACTATCTCACCAACCTTTTCCAGATATAGTCCCATTTGTTTCCCATAGGATAAAAAGCTTGATCATATGGAAGTCCTGCTATGTTTGGTCTCCGGTCTGGCTCTTTTTTTGGCTTTAGGGTTCCAGAGTTGTCTCTTTTTCCTTCAAAATCATTAGCCATGGGAGCAGTGAACTTTGGGTACATGCATGTATGTTGAATCTCTAAATCAGGGGTGCCCAAACTTTTCAGGCCATAGGCCAGTCACGTGGTTTAACAGACTGGTCATGTGGTTCAGCGGGCCGGTCACATGGTTCCTACCTCCAAAAGAATGTTTTGCAACAAGATGAGACATATTCTTTTAGGCTGCCATTTTCTCTGCTTAAACCAGGGGTGCCCGAACAACAGCCCATGAGCCGGATCAAGCCCCTGACACCAATTCATCCAGGTCATGACACCCTTATTGCTCCTGGAAGTGAAAGTAATCCGCATATGGATGCATTTTACTTTCACTTCCAGGACCAACAAGGGTGTCGTGGGCCAGGTGAATTGGCGTCAGAGGCCGGATTTGGCCAAGGGCTGTAGTTTGGGCACCCCTGCTCTAAATTGACTGGAATCCAATTTAGGTCATTTATTTGATTTTTTTTATTTAGTTAAAAACAGCAACACACTATGCCATGTTGATTTTAGATGTTACATTAATATCTTACAAGTTATTTCAAGAGACAAAACAAATGGAAGTGAGATTTGATTAGCAGGGCAACGATTATATATATTTGTTTGCTTGTTTGCTTCTTTTGTATACTGTCCCATTAGTTTAGGCAATTGTGTATTTCGTAATTCTGAAGTGAGCCCTGTTCAATTTGGAGTAAAGCTGCCAAGGATTGTACTTTTACCATCATTTAAATCTTAACATTCTTCAGATGCAAATATTTATTTGGAATTTGTTCTGTTGCTATACATGTAAATATTTGCATAATAACCAAATAACATGTACTCCTCTTAAGCTGTTTAAACTTTAAAGGGAAAAGGGGGACATTCTATAAGTACATGATGGTTTTAGCACACTCAAAGGGCCATGCAGGATATTTACTTGCAAAGTTAACCGAAACTTTGAAATTAGGTACAGTTGTACCTCGCTTATAGAGCATAGTGTGGAAAACGACCATGACATTTTGTAAAATCCTCACCCTGCGGGCTTCCTAGGACATTGTATTGTTCTATTGAATTGTTACATTGTATTTGAATGTATGTTGTGAGCCGCCCTGAGTCGGTTTTCACTGAGTAGGGCGGCATATAATAATAACAACAACAACAACAACAACAACTAAGGACCGGGACTCCTTGCTTATGGTCACACATGCCTTGGTCACCTCCAGACTTGATTATTGTAATGTGCTCTACATGGGGCTGCCCTTGGTGACCATTCAGAGGCTTCAGCTGGTCCAGAATGCAGCTGCACGAGTAGTGTTGGGATGCGGGCGTTATGCCCGTGCCTCACCGCTGCTGAGGGAGCTTTGCCTCTGGGTGCAATTCAAGCTGCTGGTTATTACCTTTAAAGCCCTTTATGGTAGTGGTCCAGGTTACTTGAGAGACCGCATCGTCCCAAGGACATCTACCCGGCCCACCAGAGCAGACCGGAGAGGCTCTCTGGTTGTGCCATCAGCCAGAGAGATGCACATCTCTCTGGCACTAGAAGGAGGGCCTTCTCGGTGTCTATGCCGGCCCTGTGGAACCTCCTCCCGACAGAGCTACGCCTGCAGATGGAGTTGCTGTCCTTTAGGAAAGGAGTGAAAACCTGGCTGGCAGGTCTGGTCTGGGGAGTGGATGGTTCAATTTCCCCAGCCAGTTGGATGGTTTGACCCCCAATACGTCCAAGTTATAATACCTAGCTTTTAAGCTTTTTAAAGTTTTTAATTTTTTAAGTGTTTTTAAAGTTGTTGGAAATCGCCCTGGGTCCCTTCGGGGAGGAGGGCAATAAACAAATATATAAAAATAAATAAATAAATAAATAAATAAATTATTAAATTAATAATAATAATAATAATAATAATAATAATAATAATAATAATAATAATAATAATAATAATAATAATAATAATAATGTGTTCCACAGGATTGCTCTTTAAGCAAGTTTGCTCTTTAAGCGAAACACCATTGCAAGTGACCAATTGTGACTTCGGGGGGGGGGGGAGATTGAGAACTCCAATTCAGTTGTTAAGCGAGTTTTTGGTTGGTTTTATTTGTTAAGCGAACGTTCAGAGAAAATTCTGCTCTTTAAGCGAGTTACTCTTTTAAGCGAGGCACTCTTTATGTAAGGTTTGACTGTAATGTGAATGCTATTGATATCCATGGTTACTAATTTTACGAAGCAAAGCAGCTTTAATTCTGCCCAAAATCAGTAGCCACTATTAGTGATGCACTGGAGAAATTGTCCAGAACTTATTTGATGTACGTATGCCTTGCTTGTTACCTTAGGATCCTAGGGGTGAAATACACTTATCAGTAAAATTGTACAAAACTGCCATAAAAAGTGCCGTTCATAATATAACATGTTTTCAGAGGGTGAGGGAACAGCAGACTTCAGAATGCCATATAATTCTGTCCATTCCAAAAGCCTGTCTAAATTGTAAGTCTCAACTTGAAATGCAATGGGAGGTTGCAGGCATTCCTCAGATGAGGAGGAGCTCTGTAATTTGAGGACTACCCAACAGACCCTCCAAAGCAGCAGTATTAATTATCCTGCTAATATTACCTCCTAAGCTGGACCTATAGGAGAGGTGGCATTCTTTCAAATAGCTTAGACCCATACTGTTTAGGCCAGGGGTTCTCAACCTTTTCAAACCACAGGCCAGACTGGTGGTTCCCAACGTAAATGCTGCCATAAAACCTATTTGCAGCTGTTATAAACATGTTTACAACAGCCATGGGTGCATTTACGGCTGTCATAAACACGTCTGTTTCCAATGGCAGGCCACATGAAATGGTGCTGTGAGCCATAGGTTGAGAAGCCCTGGTTTAGGCTTTTACGCACTAAAACAAGCAACCAGCACAAATCCTTTTATGTTGGAGTAATAAGTCCTGTTTATGGTGTTTATTATAACCTTGCCTTTGTTCTTGCTTCCCCACATTTATTCAAGGGAGAGAAGGAGCAGAACACACATACTCAGTGTAACTGGAGAGAAATATTACGCTAAAGAGGGCCAGCAGGCAGTAACTTTGTCCTGCAGTGATTGTCATCAAGGCAAAACGTCCTAAATTTGAATAGTGCACACCATATTTTATTTTCCTCAAGATCAGTGATAGTTTAGAAAGAAGTCCCTAGCTGTGGAGTGGTGACAACGCTATAGCCGAAAGTTGCTTTTAGTTGTGCTTGTCAGCTTATTTTTACATTAAGAGAAGAAAAAAAACTGTGAAATGCCATTTATTATTATTATTTTTTATGTTCCTCAATTATTTTTTATTTCTTCTTCCATTCTGTTCATTTTAGGGCGTGGAAAGTCAGGGCCTTCATCAAGAATGTCCAAGTCTGGGAGATCCAGCTCTTTGGATGGAGAGCACCATGATGGATATCGTAGAGAAGACTCCTTTGGAGGACCTCCCGGAGGCAGTAATCCTTCCAGAGGGAGAAGTGGGAGTAGCTGGGGACGAGGAAGTAACATGAACTCAAGCCAGTCAAGACGAGGCAGTTCTAGAGGTGGTGGAAGGGGTCGATAGAAGAGGTTATGACTGGGCAAGACCCAGTCGATCTAGGACAGTATTTAACTACAGTACATCTGTTGCAGAATCACTGACAGAGCATTTCTGCAGTCCCACAAACATGGACTCTAAAATGGAGATCAATGAATGTGCATTAGTTCTGAAGGTCTTTTCAAAGATTAAATGCCAGCTAGCAATGCCATCACAACTACCTTGGTTTCATTCCCCTCCCCTCCCCATCCCAGTCCCTTGACACTTCCATACTTCCTGATATTTGAAGATAAAAGCTGGAATTTTTTAGTGTTGTGCAAGATGGAGCACCTCCACAGATTTCAGTTCATGTCCAGAAGAACTTGTTTCTATATGTACAGTTGTCAGGAAAAAGTTATGTTGTTTTTGTATGAATACAGAATGCAATTTGTCCAAAACTTAAAAATGGAGTGTGTGGTTTTCTACGTTTTCACTTTTCATTAGAAAAAGATGTTTCTAAAATATTTGTACGGTTGCTTCCACTCAGCCATAACTGCTCTGACCACTTTAAATACTCAGTCGTTTAAGCCTCACAGTGTCACATGGTAAAGGTCACCCTTGCTCAAAAGCCAGTCGTATCTGACTCTATGGTTCAGTGCTTATCTCTGGAGCCAGTGCTGTCTGCGTTTGCAAACCTTTCCGTGGACATGTGGCAGGCATGAATAGACACCAGAGTGCACAGAATGCTGTTTACCTCCCCAATGAAGTGGTATCTATTTATTTACTTGCAATTTCTTGCTTTTGAACTGCTAGGTTGGCCGGAGCTGGGACAGAGATGGAAGCTCATTCTATCATGCAACACTCAGGTTTTGAACTGCCGACCTTCCGGTCATGAAGTTCAGTGCCTTAACCACTAAGCCACTGCAGTCCCTAATGTCACATAGAGGAGACTTAACTAATTGGAGCATCTTTATAACTTTAAACAATTGGTTCCATCCTTGAATTTCATACAAATGTACACTATAGAATGACTGAGTTAACCTAATACTGTATGATAAGAATTTCAACTTGAAACTTGTGAACACCTAAGTTATTAATCTAAATGTTGCTAAGAATACTGTGAATGATTCTGGTTCACCCATATCACAGCTTGAAGCTCTGCTACCATATTGGACTGTGAACACAATTCAGCTATGGAGAAGATGCATGATCCCTAATAAAAACTGTTCAACAATCTTTATCTTAGAGATGCTATACATCAATGGCCCCTTGAATTTAAATGGCCCTTAATATTTGTTTCAGAAACAGTATATTAATAAGCAGTGGCTCTTTGCATTTATATTCTAGCAAACTTTCAGCAGTCCACATAAAGAAAAGAAGAGCTAGTAGGTACAGTTTAGTTAGCACATTCTGAAAATTAAGCCAGTGTAACAGGACTAAAACTTTTAAAGAAAATATGGAACAAATGTTAAAACACCAAGCTGTTCTCCAGTGTAATACTGAATCTGTTTCACATTTATTTTCCAATAAAATATACTTAAGTAAGGTACTAATTATGCAACATTCTGTCCCTGAGACAGTTTGGCTCCATCTATCACTATGTTGCACAATACAATTCTAAACATGTTACAGAGTACAGTAATCTAAAATCCGTTTGTAGGTTTGGTTTTTTAAAAAGATTATTTACTATATGTATAAACCAAATACTGATATTTTTTATATATCAGAATGATCAAGTCTAACCAATTAGAATGTTATTAATACAAATGATGCATCTCTTGGGAAAAATCATTTAAAGTCAAACAGTTAACCTTTCTGATTCATATATATTTCTTTGATGGATAATACAGAGGGTGCCAAAATATATACACATTTTAAGAGGTGTTATCTATGTCTTATTTTTCAAATCTGAATTGAATTATAGCAATGTATATTATGACGTTCACTTAAAATAATAAATACTAGTGTCACCATGTGACAGGCAGGGCAGTCAAAGAATATGGTGGAAGCACGGTTGTTTGAGGGCCATTTTGAAGTAGTATTTGAAATTAGAGAATGTTGTGGAAGTACGACAGTGAGAGTGGGAGCATGCAACAGAACCTCCAACACACGTAACAATTGCACACATTCATGATAAGTTCGAGACACATGGTACTGTGTAAGATCCAGGAAACCTAACACGTCCTGCTTCTTCTGCTATGGTGTTGGAACAGTTTACATGCTTGCCACAAAAGACTATCAAACAATCCGCATGTGAGACAGGAGTTAGCAGAACAAGCATAAAATGCATTGCTTTTGCTTTCTGCACTTAAAACAGCAAAATGGGAAGTTTTCATCCCAAGATTAAAAAGGCACTGAATGACGATGACCCTGACCAAAGGGTACAGTATTATGAGTGGTTCCAACATATGGCAACTCCTCACCCCTGGTTCCAGTTAAGTGCTCCAACCCACTGAGTTATGCAACCAGTATATAATGCACCACCACCCCAAACTATCTGCCAACTTAACCACAAAGCGCATGGCTTGGACAATTTTAAATTCAACTATGCCACAGCTCAATAAACATGTACAGGAATGGGCTCCCTGTCAGCTGTACGTTCTTTATTCAAGAGGTCAAATCATTTACATAAACTAACTGTTGCTTCTAAGTTTTCATTTCTCATCCTAAACGAATAGGCTCTGTATTAGTTTACCATGCTTGCTTCAGCAAGAATCCAGAGTCAATGTTTATGAACTCAAAGTTGCTTACTCTTAAATTGACAAAGTTAATTTATTGCTAATTTATTGGCTGCAATCCCCTAACCATTTCTACAGCCTAGTTCGCTGGCTTCAAATGACATTTAAATAAACTTGAGGGGACATCAAAGGTTGCTTTTAAAGAGAACTTGGATTTGCACTAGAACACTCAGAATCCCCTAGCGAGAAAGTCCAGATGGTGAGAGAGCTCTAGGATTTGTAGTTCAAAAAGTAACTTCCCCAAACACTGTTGTAAGAGGTACTAACTTTATAATGGTAAAGGTTGGGGATTTAAGTCAAAAGTGTTACTGCATAAATCATAACAGTAAATTGCCAACTAATTAGCTACCAGTTGCATTTATAGTTGCACACCAAGTGGCACATTTGATCCATGACCACAAATGCAAACAGCAGCTTATTAATTAGCTGCAATTCAGCACAGTGATTTACACAAGTACATGTCATACTGGGATAAATCTCCAGAAAGACTAATCATAAACTTTTAAAAGTGTAGTTTCCACATGACCTAAATTTACATCACCAATAACTGGTGAACTGGTGACTTAAATTTGAAGTGATTTAGAAAATGCATATGTCTCTGAAGTGAATCTATTCTCATTAAAACATTGAAAAAAACCTAATGGTTTTTTATGGTAACAGGATTTTGACATAATAAATGTGTAAATGATTCTTTTTTATCAAATTACATATTCAACTTTTTCGAACCTCAGCAAGCACTAAGAAACTGTCCAATGGACAATACTTGGACTTTATAGAAGTTTTCCATAAATGCCATTGAGGAACAAGTCCAAGAATCAAAGTAGTTAATTATACAAATAATCTATTTAGGCACATCATCTTTACATGGTGATTTCAATAAACCACAATAATACTGCTATGACAGCATTAGGAATGGTATCAATTGTGCATATATTTGCATTCAATCAAAGATAAAATTTAGTAACCATGAAGTTTTGGCTATTGCCAGGCATAAAAAACGTGGCTCGAATAGCAAGTGCTAGACAAGATGTTGGTTTAAATAATATGAGAAGCTTGTTCTGGATAAATAATGTCAATGCTGATTTTCAGTAAGGCAAGTGGCCCACACATCAGTTGCGAATGTGACAATGCTATTGATGCACAGAAGTCACAATTGGCTGGAATGTTAAACATAAGTTTATGCTCCAATGTTGAAGACTTCAAATAAAATGACTTGAAAGGAATTTTGAATTCAAAGTAGAGTGTCTGCCTTTGGTATTCTCCAGCAAATACAAGGCAACACACATTGCCACCAAAACACCAGTTGGATCCTTTAAGATAAAAGACTATAGCCTTCAGAGCAAAACGAGTTGAATTGTCATTTTCTGTATCCACACACAGCCCATCAGTTCTTTTAATGCAGGAATGAGGGCAAAATTAAGAGCTTCATGTAGGCTGATGCAGCTACAGTACTTTGAAAGGCATATCAAAAATACTAGAAACAAACAATTCTTCCTTGCTGGAATTGCCTGCTGTTGAGCTGCGGCTCACTGGAGGGGAAGCATCAAGAACTGTGCTCTTCACTGCTCCAAATTTTTTTGATCCCAGCCATGGAAAGAATCGCTCCTTTTCCCAACAATTTGCATTCTCCAGCTTGTAACTCTTAAATGTCCTTTTTGCCCGCCACACAATTGGATTTAAGTACTCTTCCCAATGGGCACAGAGCTGAGCGAGTTGAGGGGGATGGTGGAGGACAGGAGTGCCTGGCGGACACTGGTCCATGGGGTCGCAGAGGGTCGGAATCGACTGTGCGAGTGAACAACAACAACAACAAAAACTCTTCCCAACAGCAATGGACAATCATCCTACCTAATGCTTTCCAAGTGCTCCCTTGTTTTTTAGTCCCCTGGGACTCCAAAAGTAACCATAAGGAAGCTCGCTACTCCACAATTCCCCACAGGATAAACCTTGAGGCGTAGTGGTCCAGTGGTTAAACTGTAACCAGAAGGTTGTGAGTTCGACCCTGACCAGGAATTCCAGTTTGACTCAGCCTTCCAAGGTTGGTAAAATGAGTCCCCAGCATGTTAGGGACAAAAAAGGCTAATGAGTTTGTGAACCGCTCAGAGGTGCACTAAGCACTATGGGGCGGTATAGAACTGTGTGATTGCTTCTGCTGAAAGTGGGGCCAGTTGGCAGGGCTTCTCCTCACATGGAGCTCTTCCATCTCCTTTCCCCAAAGGCAAGGTCCAGCTCGCCTCACACCGGGAGCGTTTTGGACACTTGGCGCCGCAGGAAGCCTCCCAAAAACCCGCCGACGTATCGCAGCCCGGTAGCCCCGCCAGGCACCGAGGAGAACAAGTAGGCGCCGCCGGCTGCCAGCTGGACCACGGCCGCCAGGATGGTGAGCAGGGTGCTCCGGAGCCCCAGGGCGGCGTACAGCGTGGCGCCGACCGAGCCCAAGTAGAGGATGGCGAGCCCGCGGCGGTCGGGCTCGCCCAAGAAGAGGCGACTGGGGCCCCGCAGGAACCCGGCGGCGCCCAAGGCAAAGGCCGAGCCCAGGGACCAGAGCAAGGCAAACTTCCGCAGCAGCAGGAGCGTCCCGTAGACCGTGGCCAAGCCGAAAGAGAGGGCGGCCAGCAGCAAGCACAGCGCGCTGCCCACCAGCCGCTGCCACCGAGAAAGCCCGGTGGGCAGCCAGGGGTCGGGCTCCGGGTCGGCTGCCCAAGGAGAAGGGGCCCCCGCCGTCTCTCTGGAGGGGAAAGGGTTCACTCGGCCAAGCCAGGCCCCCCAGCTTGAGCCAGGCCTCTCGGCCTCTTCCTGAGCTGAGCTCGGAGGTGTTAACCGGGGCGGCGGCCCTCCGCTCCCGCCGCCTTTCGACTGGGCCAAATATTCCTGCAGTTGCCGGTTCAGGTCCGCCATTTTGACGAAGAGCCTCCCGGGAAGGCGGAGCGAACCTCGGGTTATAGAGACGGGCCCGCCTCTCCCCGCCATGTGGCCCAATGGGACCCCCCTCACATTCAAAAGAGAGGGCTGGATGAGTCCCATACATGGAATTAAGATTCCCGGGGAAAGTGTCTACAACAGGGATGCCCAAACTATGGTCCTCAGGCAGAGGCGTAGCTACCGCCGTATCTGCCGTATCAATTATATGGGGGCCCCGGGCCACGGGGCCCCCCAACGTGCTTAAGCAAAACAAATCTTTACCCTTCCTAAGGGCCCCCAAACAAATTTTTATACGGGGCCCCGCCAAGGCATGCTACTCTTCTGCCCTCAGGCCAGATCTGGCCCCGATGCTAATTCATCCAGCCAGCGCCCCCCTCATCATTCCTGGATGCGGAAGTAATACGTGTTTGAGCTGCGCTTCTGGGTGTGACGAGGGCAGCGCGGGCCGGATGAATTGGCGTCGGGGACCAGATCTGGCCCATGGGGCCGTAGTTTGGGCACCCCTGGTCTACAATCATACAGCCTCAGATACATAGATGACATAGATGACACTTCACTTTGGCAGAAAGTGAAGAAGGTGAGGGTGAAAGAGGAGACTCCAAAATTTGGCTTGAAATTCAAGACCATGGCATCCAGCCCAATAATAATAATAATAATAATAATAATAATAATAATAATAATAATAATAATAATAATAATAATAATAATAATAACAACAATAACAACAACAACAACAATAATAATAATAATAATAATAATAATAATAATAATAATAATAATAATAATAATAATAATAATAATAATAATGTTATTTTTATTACCTGTGACTATTGTTTTGTACTGCTAGGGTTGAATTTTCTTTTTATTATATTGTTATGTCTTGTCATTATATTGTTATACGTACTGTATTATATTTTGGGATTGTATCTTGCTTTGTATTATGGATTGTGCAGTAATGTTTGTTGCTTGTTTGCATTGCCACACTGTTTCTGTTTTACTATGTGGTGGTTTGTCACAGCATTGCTTGCCCTGTTATTGTGTTCTATTGGTTGGTTGTATTTTATTTGTTTGTACACCGCCCTGAGTTGGTCGTACCAAGTAGGGCGGTATAGAAATCCAAAAAATAAAAATAAATAAATAAATAAATAATATAATATAATATAATAATAGCATCCAGCCCCATCACTCCCTGGCAATTAGAAAGGGAAGAAATGGAAGTAGTGGCAGACTTTACTTTCTAGAGTTCAAAGCTCACTACAGACGGTGACTGCAGCTGTGAAATAAAAAAATGGTTACTACTTGTGAGCCAAGCTATGGCAAACCTAAGCAGCATAATAAAAAGTAGAGACATCACCCAGCCAACAAAAGTTCACATGGTTAAAACAATAGTTTTACCAGTAGTAATGTATAGCTTTGAGAATTGGACCATAAGAAAGGCTGAACACTTTGAAGTGTGGTGCTGGAGAAGACTTGAGAATCCCCTGGACTGCAAGAAGATCAAATCAGTCAGTCTTAAAGGAAATCAACTCTGTCTGCTCCTTGGAAGGACAGTTGCTGAAGCTGAAATGCTTTGGCCACTAAATGAGAAGAAAGGATTCACTGGAGATTGCCCTGATGCTAGGAAAGATCAAAGGCAAAAGGAGAAGGGGGCAGCAGAGGATGAAATGGTTAGACATCACTGTGGGCATAGATCTAGCCAGACCCCAGAGGATGGCAGATGACAGAGGAGGTTGGTGTGCTGTAGTCCATGGAGTTGCAAAGGTCAGACTCTACTGTGCAACTGAAAAACAAGAAGATGCAATCTATGATTTGAAGATGGCTTGGCAAGGAACTCACATAAAAATCATATAAAATCCTAAGGATCCATTTTGTATTTCATGAATCTGCCTTTTACTTTCTTCCATGATTGGGAATACAAATATGTGAATGGTCTTGGTCTCCAATGTGAGATCCTTATAGCTGATGATCTTTTCTATTTCCTTTATTGCTGCCCTTCTGAGTCTCAGTCTCGATGATTGATCCAAAATTTACAATTTTTTTCACTACTTTCCCCCCATTATCAACATTGTACTGTATAGTTCATCTACAGTCATGATTTTTGCTTCAAGGTTCAACTGCAGTTCTGCTTTAGCACTTTCTTTTTTTCACTTCACTAAAAGTCATGTCAAGTTTAGCTATGTGTCTTGAATTACAATACTGTATTTCTACAGTACAATAATCTTTTCCAAATCTTAATAGCTTCCCATCAAAGCTTAAAATGTTGCTTTTTGGATTATAACTCACGTAATCTTTCATCCAGCACACAGTGGCCAAAAGTAATTTGTCCAAATATTGCTACCTACTAAGAATGTGCCCCTTGCTCGAAAGCCAGTCATATCTGACTCTAGGATTCAGTGCTCATCTCTGTTTCAAAGCCAAAGAGCTTCTGCAGACATTTCCATGGTCATGTGGCAGGCATGACTAGACACTGGAGCGCACAGAACGGTGTTTACCTTCCCATCGAATTGGTCCCTATTTATCTACTTCCAATTTCTTGCTTTTGAACTGCTAGGTTGGCAGGAGCAGAGGCAAAGATGGGAGCTCATTCCGTCCTGCAGTACTCAGGAATTGAACTGCTAACCTCCCGCCTTCCAGTCAGCGTCTTAGCCACTTGAGCCACTACAGTCCTCACTTACTGAGAAACCCTGATACTAAAAACATTATTCACTTGTGTTTTGTTACAAGGTATCCAAAAACCGATTAAAAAAGGCAGCTCCCTGGTGGCTCAGTGGAAAAAAACCACTGTGCTTGGAGAACGAAATGATGGGCTTCAATTCCCAGAGAGGTGCACGATGGGGAACATTAAAGGAGCCTCATTCAGGCGTCTCCTGCAAAAATCCTTTCAACCCAGAGTAATCTCTGATACGAAAACACAACACAACAGATAAAAATTTCTTTTGATGTATTCCCATCACTGTTCAACATAAGAAATTCACTACAGTGGATGCTTAGGTAAAGGTAAAGGTCGCCCTTGCTTGAAAGCCAGTCGTATCCGATTCTAGGGTTCAGTGCTCATCTTTGTTTATAGCCAAAGAACCAATGCTATCTGCAGCTGCAGACCTTTCTGAGGACACATGGCAGGCATGCCTCAACACCAGAATGCACAAAACGCTGTTTACCTTCCCACCAAAGTGATCACTATTTATCTACTTGAAATTTCTCACTTTTAAACTGCTAAGTTGGCAGGAGCAGAGACAGAGATGGGAGCTCACTCTGTCATATAGTACCCCGGAAATCCAACTCTGACTTTCCAGTCAGCGAGTTCAGCATCTTAACCACTTGAGCCACTGCTTACCTGAGAATAATTTAACACACACATAATACCTAGTTTTACTGCTGCCTATTGTTTAAAAAAATGGTTGGAATGTTCTTTGTTAACTGGTTATAGACTTTGTCTGAACTTTTAAGAGACTACTGCATATGACAATGTTGTACCACTCTCTTTAAGAAAAGTGGGCAATAAAAGTCAGTCTGGCCAGGTTATCTTGCTATGATAGCAGAGTAGACCCTACTGCCAGCAACTCAATGCCGAGTGTCAGGCAGCAGTTAACTAACTTGACCATCCTGAGGTGGTGAAGTTCTTGGGTGCCGAAGTCCACAGGGAAAGGTGAATGGTCACCAAGTAGATTAAATCCCATTTGAATCCATCTTGATGAAGGGCAGCAGCTTCATCAATTCTGGCCTGGAGCTGAGGAGGACTTTGTGTGCCACAAGGGCTCAAGACCAGAAAATGACTCACAGAACTGGATCAGTGGTACAGGGGTCATGCTGTGATGCGGAAGGCAGATAAAAAGACACTGCATTATATTCTGAGGACAGTCTTCATGGCTGATTCCCATGATGATCGCCTGTATTCGGATTCAGATGCAGCAAAAGATGAAGGACAATAAAAACATCACCTCTTTTAACCATAAGTGTTTGCTGGTAAAAATGTACTTTAGCTTTAAATACGAATTAGTAGAAGCAGCACAATTATCAGCAGTAAAATAAATTATTGTATGGGGAGAAATTATTGAAGTCTTTTTGCTCTGCGTATGCAAGAACTTAGAGCAGGGGTGGCAAAACTATGGCCTGTGCCACCTGTGCCGCTAGCGGCAGTTAAACATGCATGCATATAACTTACCTGTGTATGCTGCTGTAAATGCACCTGTGGCTATCGTAAATGTGAAAAGTTTGGCCACCCCTGACTTAGAGGATGCTTGCCATTACAGATGTTTGCCACTATGTAAAAGGTAAAGGTAAAGGTTTCCCTTGCTCAAAAGCCAGTCGTATCTGACTCTAGGGGTCAGTGCTCATCTCTGTTTCTAAGCCGAAGAGCCAGCGCTGTCTGCTTCTGCAGACATTTCCATGGTCATGTGGCAGGCATGACTAGACACCGGAGTGCATGGAACGCTGTTACCTTCCCACCAAAGTGGTCCCTATTTATCTTCTTGCAATTTCTTGTTTTCGAACTGCTAGGTTGGCAGGAGCTGGCTCAGAGACGGGAGCTCATTCCGTCCTGCAGTACTCAGGAATCGAACTGCTGACCTTCCGCCTC
Source organism: Furcifer pardalis (assembly GCA_030440675.1). Taxonomy (NCBI): domain Eukaryota; kingdom Metazoa; phylum Chordata; class Lepidosauria; order Squamata; family Chamaeleonidae; genus Furcifer; species Furcifer pardalis. Next base: position 245,994,851 of record CP126890.1, read on the forward strand.
CCAGTCAGCATCTTAGTAACTTGAGCCACTGGAAGAAGCAATTGTCCCCTTTTAAGGAAAGATGTGACTAGAAAGATATGGTGTACAATACAGGTACAGTATTTATCATTTGGAAGACACTTGGGTCATTTATTGTTTTCATGTCATCCTTTACTCTTAAAGATGGTACCTGGCCTGGGACAATGAACAATGATAAAATCAAATGAAACGAAATATAATTACCTGTAATATATATTAGGTACAGCGGTACACAATGATTGGTTAGTATAATAGTTAAGTTTATAAATCAATGTGGCTTTTTACAATTGGTAATAACAGATGATCCCTGATTGAGGTTCAGATTTATTACTGTGAAGTTCAGTTCTTTTGAGTTGTAAATGGCTAGTAGATGGATACAACCTGTACCTGATATGTATAATGCTGTAAATCAGTGGTGGCCAAACTTTTCAGGCTATGAGCTGCTCATGTGGTTCAGGGAACTGGTCACTATGGTCTGGGAGCCAGATGCGGCCCCTGATGCCGATTGATCCAGCCCACAAAGCCCTCATTGCTCCTGGAAGGGGAAGTAAAATGTGTGTTTTACTTCCACTTCCAGGAGCAACAAGGACTTCGTGGGCCAGATGAATTGGCATCAGGGGCCGCATTCGGCCCCCAGGATGTAGTTTGGGGACCCCTGCTGTAAAGTCTTACTTTTATGTCAGATCCAAAAGCTAACATTAAAATACAGCAGTTGGTCTGCAAAGTGCCACAACAGTTTTTTGTCTTTTTGTTTTGTTTACTCTCTGATATGCTTGCACAGACTAAAAAGGCTACCTGTATTTAAAAAATATAAATTCATGTAAGCGCCAAAAGAAAAACCCAGCATTTACAAAAAAAATTCTCGTAGTTCATTATGCGATATTTCACACAGGAGAGGGGTCATAGTCTTATTACGGAGGAGAAGAGATTTCACAGACACTTAAGAGCTGCCCAGAAGAGCTAACCCTAAGCCCGGACTTCATCCAAAGCTAACAAGCAGACTACCACCACCACCACCACCACCAAACCGTCTACATACAGAGCTCCTCCACAGACCCACACCCTCCCTGCGAGGTTTGGCGGGCTCCTGCAATCCCAAAAAACACCCTCGGCAGTCCCACTGCGCCAGGCCCGCCCTCGCCATTTCATTCTTTATTATTTCATTCCCTTTCTAGGAAAAGTATGTGCGGGGCTGAGGAGGGGCGGGAGGGAGGAGGCGTGGGGCAGCTTCCCTCATGATGAGCTATAGGGGCGGCTCGCCCCTGCAGCTGACTTAGGGCGGAGGAGGAGGAGGAGGAAAGCGAGCCAGCCTGGCCAAGCCACTGCTCTTGGGCTGAGGAGGGATCGACTCTTGTAGGGCCCTGGCGGGTCTCCGTCCTCCCCGCCACGAAGCAGCTCGAATCCCGCTTGCCGGCACAGCCAGCGGGGTCCAGCAGTCGCCATGACGGGCAGGTAGGCAAAAGGAAACCTTGCGGCGGCCGCAAGCTCGGTGTCTTCCAAGCTCTTGGATCCTTGTCCCTGATTCCCACGTTCTGGGGAAATAAACAGGAAGCTCCTTCTTATACACCCCCCCTTTTTTTTTTCGCTTCGCTTTCCTCTTTTAAGATCTCCCCCCCTCTCTCTCTGTTCCTACAAGCGATCGTTTTTATGAACGGGGCTTCGCGTTTGATTTCAGTAAAGAGAAAGAGGTTTTTGCGCATGGAAGGACTTGGGAGGGTCTACCCTAGGAAGGCTTCAGTCTAGAAAAGGGCGAGGCTCTGGGGATTCGCCAAAGTGGAACTAAGTTTGAACGCCCAACCCCACAGATGGACAGTAACCTTTTTGGTCCCAAGGGCAAATGCACAAAATAGGCACGTTTTTCAGTTCTACAGAATTCTTCATCTGGCTAAAAAGTTGAGGGGCGGGGAGGTGAGGAAGGACATAGTTAGATGTGTTAAGCCATGGAAATGTGTAAAGTCCCAGGTTGGAAATTGTGGCTTCTTGGTTAGGACAATCGGACAAGTATGAAAGGACTGCTGGCAGTGATTTCAGAGTTTGGGTTTTCTTTTGGTTCTGTCTGTGACAACTCGTATTAGTCCTTAAGGTGCTGAAGTCTCACTGTTGCATTTGCTAGAACAGAATCAGGACTTCTTAACCTCGAGCCCCCAGATGTTCTTGGACTTCAACTTTCAGACCCCAGGTGTGCTGACTTGGGCTTTGTGTAATTGAAGTCCAAGAACACCAAGGTTGAGAAACCTTATTGATTTTAAATCTCTTGATAAATAAGGAAAGCCAGAGATTCCCTGTTACTGAACATGTACAGTAATACCTCATATAACATTAGTATCGAATAACACGAAAATCGCATAACATCAAGGAATCTGGGGGGAAGAATTGCATCAGATAACATTAAGATCCTATGGGATGCTTCAGATAACAACCGCGAAAGCCTGTGTGGTTACAATGTATCTCTATGGATCCCATAGAGGATCAGATAACACGAAAAATCATATAGCATGAAGACTTGTGGAACCAGGTTTTAGTGTTATATGAGGTTTTACTGTACACCCATAAAGAAAAGCATGTCCAAGGCCAAGCTAACAGAATTCACTGGTGACATATAATTAGATGAGAATGATTAAACAAACCTCAAAATTTCCACAGGATCCATATACTGTATTCTGATTCCTATTTTCAGCAAAAGTCATACTTCAGAAAAGATCCTGAAACAGCAGTTTCCAACTAGGCTAAACTAACCAAATTCACTTTCAAGTATCACTATATTCGAGCCAGAAAACATGGCAACTTCCAAGCTGGCAAATCCAAGAACATTCCGTGGTTATATATGTAGGGAGAGATCCCACAAGCTACAGATCACCCAAAGTATCCACTACCTTCCAGACTGAAGCAAAAAAAAGTTAAAACAGGCCAGGATTGCAGTTTATGAGTTAATGAAAGCAACCAGCTTGACCAGTCATAGGTGACTGTCAAGGCACAAAATTTGCATGGTAAACTACATTGTGATATCCACTTATGATGTCATATCTGTACTCTGGAAAGGGCTTGGAACAGCTGCTTCTGAACAGACGAAACCAGCACAAATCACCAGTGGCACAGGATAGGATAGGAAAGAAACAAAAAGTCACAAAACACCCAATTAATCCTCCCTCCGGTCCTATTCTAGCCAAAACAGACAGCCAATTCATATTCCAGGAATCATCTGGAACAATAACTTCCAAATAGGCTAATTTACTGTTCACATGTGGCTAAATGAGAGCAAAAGAACAATAAAACAATATTTCCATAGATCTTCCTGACTGTTGGGGGGGGGGGGAAATATACATTCATATTCTTAAAAAGCCTGGATTACTTATGAGTAGGCAAACCAACCCAATTTTATCAGTCTCTGTCTTTTATCAGTAAAAACACAACCATGAGATCCTTACACAACACTAAAGCAATGGCAAGTGATACCTTTGTTGAACCACTATTTTTTAAATACAGTATCTAGCTTTTGACCTATGCCAGTTTTCGACAGGCTGTGCACCAAAACATTATGGATCATGCAGGAAAAGCATGAATTTCTACAAAGTTGTAGCAGAGGTGTTTGCCAGGTTGTTTTCTTAAACATGAGTTCAAAAACACATGCTTCAAATGCAAGTCAGATGTGTATGTATGAAATTCTACACCTGGTGGGTTTTCTTTCCCAATTCATCAGACAAAAGACTTACGAAGATGGCACAGGTCTCTGTGTTGTTTTTGCTGCAACAAAGTAACCCAACTACTGCTTTGAAAAAGAAAATTAAGGAAAGCTTGTGTTCCTAAGAAGTGCATATTAAAAGGCATATTTAAAATTGTCCAAACCAATGTTTCCCAACCTTTGGTTTTTGGACTTCAATTCCCAGAAGCCTAAGTCAATTCCCCAAAGCACTGGCCAGCCAATGGACTGACTTAGGCTTCTGGGAATTGAAGTTCCCTTGTGGAACATGAGCCCCACATTGGGAACCACTGGTCCAAACTGTAGAATAGGGGTGCTCAACATTTTTCCACCACGGGCTGGACCTCAGACAGCTGAGCAGGCCAGAAATGTGGTTCCCCATAATTGTGGCCATAAAATGTGTCCTTGGCTGTTGTAAACGCCTTTATCACAGTTGTTGGTGCATTTACAGTGTGTTTTGGGCTGTTTTCGTGCTTCTGGTGGCAGCAGTGGGAGCAAGGGGGGTGGGTTTCCGGCAGTTTTTGCCACTTCCAGTGACAGCGGCGGGGGGAATGAGGGCAGCAGGCCACATGAAATGGTGCCATGGGCTGGGTCCTGCCTGCAGGCCATAGGTTGTGAACCCCTGCCGTAGAGGAAGACCACTAGTTGTTTTTGAATGCTTAGTAGTGCATTTTATGATTTACGAAGCAAAACAAGTGAATTTTGTAACTGCTCTTTCAGATTTATCATACAGTACTTCTAATTGCACTATACCTATTTGGTATTACCTATGCTGGCTTACTAATACTTCTGTTTATGTATGGCTAGTGATACAATGTTTGAGGAAGCTTTATCTTCTGGGTTTTATTTGCTGCCTCTCGTTTAAAGACAATAATTTTCAATAATCTTCATTGAAAAACTTCCAGAAACTATATTGCTGGATTTCCAGCACGTGTTACGTGTTTTAGTTTAAATGTTCTCGCACACTTCTGGTAAGCAATAATAGCTCATAATTACATGCTGCAGTAAAATATCATAAGATAGAAACCAGTGTGGAAAGAGAATGTGAGGAAGAGAATGGGGGTGCTGATGGGGGTCAGGAATATGGTAAAAATAGAAATATTAGAGTCATGACTTAAGTTTGTGTAAAGTGGTATTTTAAGAAGGGTGTGGGATAAGGAATTGTGCCTGTTTGTATCCTTTCTGCTGCCCAGCCCCAGTGTGGTATGGAAAGGAATGTAAAGTGTACAGTACAGTATTTCTTTTCTCAGCCTTTTCATATTGTGACATGTGACTTTTGGAGTGTGTTTCAAAGCCAGACTCTTGTTCTTAAGCATTTGTTTTCCCAAGTCACATAGAGAACATTAAATAGTGCAAAATTATGATGGAAGTGGTCAAACAGAATTTTAAGGAGTCTATTTCTGTAATGTTTTGGTTTCTGTTTGAAATAGGACTTATAGAAATATATTAGTAAAGAAGCTTGTTCCCCCCTACCCCATGCTTCTTTAGTTTGCTGGAGTTGTTTTAGGTTATGAATTAAACTAAGAATATGAAGTTCAGTTCCTAGTGAAATAATTCTGAAAAAATACATTAATGCCAAACTCAGTGGTATTAATGACAAGTACTGAAGAAGAAAATAAGCAAGATGTTTGGCTAGTTAAGGAACAGAAGATGCTGCATGTGAAGGATGAACTTCATTCAAACTAGCACCTAAAAGAACCATCCTTTTTTGTGGGGTGGGGAACCAGATTTCTACAAACATACATGTGGATTATGCATCAGTTATTATGAGTTACATAGCTGGTGTGAGACTTCGGGGGCTGGACTCTTCCAAACTCTACCAGCGCCGCCAAGATCGTCTGAGTGATGGAAAAGAGAGAAGAGCTGGGACATTTGGGTATGTTATTTGGATACCTTTCTCAGAATTAATGAAGATAGTTGCAGATTGTTGAAATGTTTCCTTTGGTTTTGTTTGACATTGATTCCAAGAATAGCTGAAAGTATAAGGTTTGAGTTTTACTCTTCATTTGAAGAGGTTTCTTTGGTATTTTTAGTTCCCAACAATTACAGGAAAGCAACAATGGAAATCTTTACCCTGTTTGGTGAAGCTGAGTTGCCTGGAAAGGGAGTATTGTGAATACTATGTAAACAAAAACTATGAAGTTATGTAAATTACTGGCGTTGTTAAATGTTTATTGTATTGGAACAAATACTTTTCCCCACCTAAAGCATATTTATTGGATTATGGATCATTTTCTAAAAAAATTTTTCTTTCCCCCCTCTGCTAGTTTATACTGTTTTATTCTTTTTCTTTGCATTACGTTACACATGTTGCATGTTTAGAGTAAAGCAAAGAAACAACAGTTTTATTCATCCAAATGTTTTTAATAGGTTGCTATTCAAAATGTTTGTAAGTTGCCATGCTTAGTATTAGTCTTTGGATGAAGGTGGGGTATAAATGTGATAAAATAAATAAATAAATAAATAACTTAGAGAATTTCTTATTACTCACTTCAACTAACACAGAACTATTTATTTCAGCCCCCCCCCCCCGAATAATTCTGAACAGCTGGATAGTTCAGTGTTTTAGATTTCTGACTATAGAGCCAAATGTGAGTGTAGAGAAATGACAGTAAAACAGCAGTATGATGCAGTGGAAACCAAAACTATTTAGTGAAATATCATAGAAGGGAATGATATACAGTAAAACACCGGATAACGCTAAAACTTGGTTCCACAAGTCTTGGTGTTATCTGATTTTTAGTGTTATTCGATCCATGTTAAAATCCTATGGGATGGATCGGATAACGTTAAAGCTCCATAGAGATACAGTGTAACCTCACAGGCTTTAGCGGTTGTTATCTGATCCATCCCATAGGACCTTAACGTTATTCGATCCAATTCTCATCCCCAGATTACTTAACGTTATGTGATTTCAGCATTATCCAATCCAATCGTTATCCGTTGTTTTACTGTACTGTATAGGAAAAGGGGAAAGTTTTTTGTTGGTACATGACATAAAATCATTTCCAATTTAATGATGACCTCCAGAAGATCCTATCAATATAATCTGTGATCAGGTCTTGCAAATTAAAGGGTATAAGTTATTTTATTGAGTCAGTCCATCTTCTGTTCAGTATTCCTTTTATGGAATACATAGAAAGAGCCTCCTTGATGATTGTAGTATTTTTGAACCACAATCGGGCATATCCTGGTAATGGCAACCTTGTGTTGCCGGCTAATCTTTCTTGCATTAGGTCAGGTGAAAGGGACTGCAGAATGAACTCACCAAAAGGTGCCTTCATTTTTGTAGTTTTATGTCTGGCCTAGACATGGAAGAAGAAGAAGTAGAAGAAATTCCTCATATCATACTGCCTTTCACTTTCCTCAACATTACTGTATTTTCCAGTGTGTCATGTCTTCTAAAGATGTGAAAAAAGTATGATAGCCTCGTTGTATCAATATTGTTGTTATGTGCTGTCAAGTTGTTTCTGACTTATGGCAACCCTAGGAATGAGAGATCTCCAAAGTACAGTACAGTATCTTGTTCTCAACAGCCCTGGTCAGCTCCTGCAAATTATAGTTTGTGGCTTCTCTTAGGCAGGGAATCAATCTATCTTGCTTTTGGCTGTCTTTGCTTCCTTCTACCTTCCATCTTTCCTAGCATTAATGTCTTTTCCAAGGAGTCTTGCCTTTTCATGTTTTGCCCAAAGTAGGGCAGTTTCAATTTCATCATTTTTTGACTCTAGAAATAGTTCAGGTTTGACTTGCTGTAGGACCCACTTGTTTGTCTCTGACAGTCCAGGGTATCCACAGAGCTCTCCTCCAGCACCACATTTCAAATGAATCAGCTCTTTTCCTATCAGCTAACTTTTCTGTCCACCTTTCATACCTGTATGTGGCAATTTGAAATACAATAGCATGGAGGGTCTTGGTCTCCAGTTTTTCTTTCTTCTGTGTCTAGGCCAAACGTAAAATTGGCAAAATGAAGCCACCATCTGGTGGGCTCATTTTGCAGTTCCCTTTGCTTGACCTAGTGTGAGAAAGATTAGCCAGCAACACAAGGTGATGATCTTTTCTAATTCCTTCATTGCTGTCTTTCCTAGTCTCAGACTTTTTCTGAATTCTTGGTTGCAGGCCCTGTTTGGATTGATGATTGAGCCATTGTACGATGACACAATAACCTATCTGGTGGGAGGAAGAGGGATGTGTACATCAGTTATTTTCAGAATGCTTTAGAGAGGGAGAGGAGCATTTTTAAGCACATGGGGCATCACAGTTCTGATCAGCATCTTAAAAAAAAAAGAAGTCATCCTCTATATAAGAACTTTCTAGCTCAAGCTCATCAAAAGACAAATAATTATTTCCCCAAAGGAGAAAGTTCAGTAAAAAATGATACAGAACTTTGCTGGAATATCAGAGAGTAAACAAAACAAAAAAGACAAAAATATAAATCTATACCAGATGTATACCATGAAAATGTATACTATACCATGAAAATCTACTCTTACGTCTGGTGAAGTGGACTTGATCCATGAAAGCTAACATTAAAATACAGGAGTTAAATCTTTAAGGTGCTACAACGTCTTTTAAAAAAAAACTGTGATATGCTTGCACAGACTAACACGGCTACCACTTCAAAACTTTGCTGGAAATTTGCCTTCTCCAAAGAATTGAAAAAGAAGCCCTGGTGACACAGTGGTTAAACTGCTGTACTGCAGCCCAAACGTTGTGAGTTTGATCCTGACCAGGGCACAAGGTTGACTCAGTCTTCCAGCCTTCTGAGGTCGGTAAAATGAGTACCCAGCATGTTGGTTGTTGTTGTTCAGTTGCACAGTCGATTCCAACCCTTCACGACCCCATGGACTACTGCACGCCAGGCATCCCTATCCTCCATGTTGGTGGCAAAATGCTAATAACTTGTGAACTACTCAGAGAGTGCACTAGGCCTTATGGGGCATTATATACAGTGGCACACTAAAAAAAAAAAAAAAAACTACCAGACTGTGGGTGTGGTATGGTGGGCGTGGCCAGGGGAAAGCCCTCGTTGCACCCAAATTAGGACTACTTTTTTCAAACCTTGGATGGTTGGGGCCAGTCAGAATTTTTGCTACCAGTTCTAGCGAACTGGTGCGAACCTGCTGATGCTCACCACTGGGTATATAAGTGCAATTGCTATTGCTAAGAAACATTGGACAGGAAATGAGTGTTGAATGCACCAGAAGAAAACATCCCGCAGTGTACAATAACAGGAAAGAAAAGGAAATGAGTCCAAAATATAAAGGTCAGAAAGCTGAAATGAGAAACACAGGAGCATAGTAGCTAGGGTTTGAATATGTTTGCTTATTAAAATGTTACAATCAAACAGTAGGTATAATAGTTTCGGCTATCTTGACCCTAAGTACAGTGTGCATTATTTATATCAGGGATTCTCAACCTGTGGCCCATGGGCCAGATGCAGCCTATAGTGCCATTTCATGTGCCCTCCCCCCCTGCCTCCACCACACCAGAAGTGCCATGTGGTGGAGGAAAGGCAAACGGGCCATCCAGCCCCTGAAGCTGTCTGAGGGAGCGTGCCCTGGCTCCCGGCTTAAAAAGGTTAGGAACTCCTGATTTATATGATCCACATAAGACTATACAGTCTCAGGTTTGTTCATACATACAGTATTTAAGATGAAAACTGAAAGTTATCTTTTTTTCAAAATTGTAGGTTCTTTTTTGATTCTCAATGTCCAATATGAGCACAGATGTTTGAAACCACAGGTATTGATGGCTTTAAGGACTACTGTTTCTGAATTTTGGATTGTGCATGACCAAAGACACATGTTTAGTGCAGGAATATAGTTGCTACATTAATAACACATAGTACAGATACAGCTCATCAATCAGCTTGTGGTCCTCCAAATACTGCTGAAGAGTATCTCTCAGTAGCCTTCATTGTCCTGATGTGGATTGATGGGAGATCCTGTTCAATGTATGGGGAACTGCAAGTTGCCCACCTCAATATTGATGTGTGGAGTTTTCCTTCTCTGCAATACCATCTTAGAAATAAAATGTAACTTAATGTAAAATAAAGTTCGTCTATCTTTAATTCAAGATTTCTAAGAGATTTTTAAAAATGTTTACTTTCTTTTGAGAGAGCTCCTGTGTATTCAGCTGATCATCTGTTGTCCATTACGTTCTCTTTGTTTTCAGCTGAACTGCTGTGAGGATTTCCTGACAATTGTATGAATTTGAAACACAGCCTTGTGCAGGAGAATAATGCTGTGCTAAAGGGCCTAAGACAGTGGTGGCAAACTTATGGCACATGCTGTGGGCACGTGCACTGTCACGGGCAAGCCCCACCCTGTCAGCACCAGTGGCAGCACCACTTCCCCCTTCTCCCTCCACCAATGGGGAGGCAAGAGGGGACGCTGAAATCCCTCCTGGGAGGCAACAGCAGGGCCGAGGTGAGGTGACCAGACACCCCCACCCATCCATCCCTCCTAGTAGGTGATGGTGCATGTGCAGGGAAGCACTTGCACCTACATGAGTTGGCTAGAGGTGAAGTCACATGGGTGTGTGGGCATGCCCAGTGCCTGTCCCTGCCCCTCCTCAGGCAATTCACCTCTAAAAGGTTCACCATCACTGGCCTAAGATATAGAGGACAAGACAGTTAATAAAGGTGGCTTATGCTGAGAGGGGAGAATATGTGGTTTTGTGCTATTTCTAACAAAGTCTAACTAATCCTGATGTCTCTGTGTTCTCTTTTAGTAAATGGAGCTGTGATATGATGATTATTCTCACAAACTTTTCCCAACTTTGGGAACCACTGGGTTATAGAAAATATAGGCTGCAGTCCATGAAAACATATGCAAATAGATTTTTATGTTTAAAGCAGTGGTTTCAGTGATGGGATGTCAAAAATTCTACTACCACGCCATGACGTCATGGACGTCATGGGCGTGGCCAATGTCATGACGTCATGACGTCATGGGCGGAGCCAACGTCATGACGTCATGACGTTGTGGGCAAGGCCAAAAATAAAAAAAAAATAAAAAAAATAAACATGCACACAGACCCGTAAATAACTTAAAGAAATAAAATAAATAAATAAATAAAATAAAAATTAAATAAAAGTACACCCACCCACCCAAAACACCATAAACCACCCACCCACCCCAAACACAAAACCCTCACTTACCCTTCTTGGGGCCGACGACCCCCATGGCCCGGGGCCACACGGCAAGGCACGCCCCATCGCCGCCGGAACCGAGGAGGAGGCGGGGCGCTCCATGTTGGCTCCAATTTTTAAAAAACCGGACCCGGAGCCACTGCCTGCTGCTACTGTCGCCGCTGCTGCCGCCTCCCGCCATCGCCATCGCCGGGGGGGTGGAAGGAGGAGAGGGAGGGGACTGGAGTGCCGGACCCGGGAGCGTTTCTGTAATTGATCCGGGTAGATGCATTTGCTTTTTTCCCTCCTTCCTTTTCGTTCCGGAGCTGTCTTCCCCGCCTTGCCCGTTGATCGGCTCCCATCCCGTCTTCTTCGTTGCCGCCGCCGCTGCTGGAACCGGAGGAGGAGGAGGCGCGCTCCGCTGGCCTGGGGCGACGGCGGCAACGGCGGCGATGGCGATGGCGGCAGGCGGCAGCAGCGGCGACAGTAGCAGCAGGCAGTGGCTCCGGGTCCGGTTTTTTAAAAATTGGAGCCAACATGGACATGGAGCGCCCCGCCTCCTCCTCGGTTCCGGCGGCGATGGGGACGGCAACGGCAGCAGCGATGGCAGGAGGTGGCAGTGGTGAGAGCACCAGGCAGCAGCAAACGGCGGCAAGCGGCTCCACAGGAGGCTCCAGTCAGGGGCGGCCGGATCCAAATTTTTTTAAATCGGAGAAAAAAATGGCTCCAATTTAGTGCGCATGTGTCAGATTGAGTTTCTGCGCATGCGCACTAAATTGGAGCCATTTTTGCTCCAAATTTTTTTTTAATTTTCCTCCCGGTGAGGCGTCCGATCCGGACGCCTCAAAAACGGTTTTACCCCCACGGAGAGCCCTCCGGAAATCCTTAAAACGGTTCTGTGGATCCGGTCAGAACCGGTGTCATCCCATCACTGAGTGGTTTAGACGCCCCACAGAGGATACTTCAATTCCCAGAAGCCTAAGTCGGTACATTGGTTGATCAGTGCTTTGGGACTTCTTTGGGAACTGAAGTCCAAAAACCAAAGGTCAGCAAACACTGGTTTAAAGAATTGTCAGACTTCCAAGATTTTCTAAGGTATCAAGTACTCAAAAATGGTTTACCATTCACTTCTTATTGGGGTGCCCTGGAACTGTGAAGCTTGCTTAAATATTGAAATCTTGTCTGTCTAATTAAAATATAGACACATTATATATTGAAAATCACACTAACTTATAATAATTAAAATCTAAATTTATTAGTCCAGGGATTGGGAGAACTCAGCTCAAAGCTGAATTATTAATGGTACGATTGGAGCAAATATTCCCAAATCCTCTTCCATATAATTATATTGAACTATTGGTTTTGTTGTGATTTCATCATTAAAGGTCTCATTGCATGTATCATTTATTGAGTAACAGAGGAAAACTGGGTAGAATCTGGCTCTAGGTTTAACTGAAGTTGCAAAACTTAAAATGTGCTCATATAATGAGGATTTTTGTGCTGCATTCTATTCTATTCTGTATTTTTATTTTATTTGTTTGTTTAATCCCATCACTTTGAATATGTGCACAAAGGGAAACCTCCTTTTGGAATTGCTCTAGGACTTCAGCCATATTAATGAAATTTTGCAGAATCTGCTGGTTTGTTTTAGTTTGCTTGTCACTTATTCCTCTATAATATACTAGTCTAAGACACTGTGAGGAGGGTATAGTACAGTACAGTACTTAATAAATTATTAACTCAACTTCTTCATGATCTCTTCTTCTGTACTGTGATAGGATTGTTGGATAGTTATTTTTTTTGTAGCATTCTTCTAGGATTTATGAAAGTCTGTTGTTACTCTGTGGTCAAATGTGATAAATGCTCTCACATTTGACATTTTAAGCTCACTGTAAGTGGGTGGGTGGGTAGGATTCATGAATTAGACAAACTAAAATCCAGAAATGTTTCTGAGGTCAAAAGGAACCAAGGACCCCTCCCTGCAAAGACAGAGTTCATTTGTCTCTTGGTGGGAGTTGTCAATTCTCTTTTCTTATGGCCCATTAACATTCCTTCTGTCCTCACATAATTACTCCTTCAGTGTACTCTGTCCAATAAATTATATCTGTGACTCATTATTTGCATTTACACATGCTTTCCTAAAAGTATGCTGAATTCTTGATGGAAAAAATAATTTTTAATACCAAATGTTATGGCTGGAATAAATACATTTTACATTGTTCTCTAAGGGAAGTCTACTCAAGAGCATAATTTTTCTTGTGCAACACAACTATACTAAGGGAAAGAGAAAATAACCACAGATTTGGCAGAAAAATGGGGCAAATTCTCAAATGAAAGTATGGTACTATTTATAAATGTGTCTTGCTGATCACTACATCTTAAGGATAAGATCCTTAGCCATTCTAAAGGACCTCTTTAAAAATATACAACTTGTTTAATTTGCCCTATCTACGTGGTGGTGGTGGTGGTACAGGTGCACTGCTACCTAAACACATTTATTGTGACTTACCACATATTATAGTGAAGTTTGACAGCGGTGCAGTTGACTTTTAAAAAAGTACCCTTTTTACAGTGTGCAGTAAATGTGTTGCAGGAAACAAATGCTCAAGCCTAAATCCAACAGAATACTAGCAAAGTGAAAATCTGCTAGGAAATTCCTTGTTGTGCTTGATTATACATACCATCGTACAAGAAGTTTTTCAAGATATTATACACATCTCTTACATAAAGCCTTATGGATATCACCATTATGCTAATTTTGAAAATGTGCAGTCAAGATGCTAAGCAGCAGGATTTTGGCCATTTTCTGCTAGATGGACCTTTATACAATAATTATGAATACTATGTTGTCACTTATGTACTGCAGTTCTATGGATATTTTTTGAGAAATTCTATCCTAGCTGTTAACTTTCAAGAGGACTGCATCCAATTCAAATAAACTTGTCACTGAAGTTGAAGAAGATAACACAAAGAAATTTGGATTTTCCTAACACTTTAAGGGGTTAATGAACATATACGATGAAAATAAATACATATTCCTCTGCCTAACTGAAACCTTCTATATGGCAGAACATAAATTCATAAGCATGTGCTTCTAAATGATTATGTTGATTAATGTGATTTGGTGGTTTTGATGGCTTCTCTGTTATTTTGATGCTGACCATGACTTGACTCTTGTTCAATTTTTTCCCCAGTAATATGTCTGATGCCCTTGCAAATGCTGCTTGTGAGCGCTGCCGAGCTCGTTTTGATCCTACAGAGCGAATCGTGAACAGCAATGGGGAATTGTATCATGAAAACTGCTTTGTCTGTGCTCAGTGCTTCCGCCAGTTTCCAGATGGACTTTTTTATGATGTAAGATCACCATACTTCTGCTGATATGGAATACTGTGTGGCTTTTTCCTTCCATAATTCTTTAAAAATTGATTGAATAATTTTCAGCAGAAAAAAAGAATGCTAAACTTTACATAGCAAATAATAGCTTGAATATTGTCAACACCATTGTCAGCAGTCAAAATCGTCTACACAGCATTATATGTCATGGGGGTGCCCCCCCCCCCAAAAAAAAAAAAAAAAGGTTGGGAACCACTGCTGTTGACAATTTTGACTCCTGACAATGGTGTTGACCCAACCCCATGACATATAATTCTTATTATTCAGAAAGTGAACTATTTACGTGGAGGAAGCCTAAAAGGTCTGTTAATAACTCGTTTTAAAAATGCCCTTCTTAAAGATAAAATTTGCCCCTATGAGGCATGTGCCCCACATTGGGAACAATGAGTCTACAGGATACCCTTTTGTGCTTCCTACCTTTCACAAAGATATACCAAGAAGGGGGGAATCCTAGAACCTAACTCCTTTTTCATCAGTTAATCACTTCTTGCCCAAACACAAAGCAAATGTCATGGTTGTTTTTCAGCAAATTCTCTTAAGTATCTACAGCTAAAAGCCACAAAGTAATCAAAGCGTCTAGAAAAATATATTAGATTAACCTGTGAAATTGAAAGCTTATTTGTGCAAATAGAAGGTATTAGATTGCTAATTCCCCCAAAATTTATATAAATTTGAAGTCCTTCCCCATATAACCCAGTACATACCGTAACACTACTGGCCTCTGTATTGAAAAAAGAAACCCCAGCAATATTCCTTCAGATCAGACGTTCTTTTATGCTCCAAAGTGGAGTACTGTATAACACATCCAGATATTGTGAAAAGGCTAAAGGAAAAGTATAGGTACTTGTAGCAAAGAACCTTTTTTTAAATCACTCTCGAGGAATCTTTCTTTGCAAAATAATGCATACTAGGGATTTATTTAAACCTTTGGGAAGGAAGGGAAATGGCTTAAATTAGGAGATCTGATTAGCTGTGTCTTTTGGATGGAAAAATGTGTTAAGTCACCATTTTTGTATTTGCTCAGTTGCTGCTCTACATAAAGATGAGTAGAGAAGCAAATATTGTCAGTTATTCTCTCAGCCTCCTCCTTAATACCAGAATGTATGAATCATTACTTTGTATTTGAAGTATTGGCAGCATCCAGATTCAAAAACAAGAGCAGCAACAAAGATCATGTTCAACTGTATGGCTGTGAAAGCTGGACCATAAAGGAAGGCTGAGTGCAGAAGAATAGATGCCTTCAAACTGTGGGCTAGAGAAAACTCCTGAGAGTTCCCTGGGCTGCAAGGAGATCAAGCCAGTCAGTTATAAAGGAAATCAACCCTGACTGCTCCTTGGAAGAACATATACTAAAGCTGAAGCTCAAATACTTTGGCCATCAAGTGAAAAGAGAGGACCCATTGGACGAGGCCCTGATGCTAGGAAAGATCAAAGACAAAATAAGAAGGAGTGGCAGAGGATAAGATGTTTAGACACCTTCTTTGACACAGTAGGCGTGGATCTGGGCAGAAGACCCTAGTGTGGTGTGGTCCATGAGTGAAACTCAACTATGTGGCTGAACCACAACAACATAATATCATTTGTTGCACTCATGCAGGAGTAATCTTCCTTTGACATATGTTCTTCAGAAGGAAACTACATAGTTTTAGTAACATGGTTAGTAATAAATTGCAGTTCAAGGTGTCAGTGAAATAGTCAAGAAACAGTGGTGCAAGACTCCCAATATTTTGTAGTCGTATTTGGCATACTATATACAGCATTTACAGTTATGTATTTCACAGCATATGTTATCTTTTATATCTCTTACAGTTTGAAGGAAGAAAATATTGTGAACATGACTTCCAGATGCTGTTTGCACCTTGCTGTGGAGAATGTGGTAAGATCTTCAAGTACTCATGACTTATCTGGATTCTTCTGGTTTTATGTGGTGAATTAAGCTGAAATGGAAGGATTATTGAGAATGAATGCTCTTTTTCTTGTGGGATTCTGGATAAAAGCAACAAATTGTTATAGGGAAACATTAGACCACTAATCGATAATAATAATTAGTGTTCCAGTTCTAGCCCAGAACTTCCCAAAACTACAAAATAAGTCTGTTCAGTGTAGTGGATATTGGTATTGACACATGGGTATTGGCACTTATGGGTTTGACTCAGTTGATTACCATATTCTCACTTTGTTTGAATTTAAACAATACAAAAAAAAGCTGACTGGAATTCTCAGAGGCTGGGGAATGGGGATAAAGAAGAGTTTTCAAAAGTAAATAAAAGTTATTGATTGAATTTTATTTCTATTCCAAGGTGAGTTCATCATTGGTCGTGTTATCAAAGCCATGAATAATAACTGGCATCCAGAGTGCTTTCGTTGTGAGCTGTGTGATGTGACTCTTGCTGATTTGGGCTTTGTGAAGAATGCTGGCAGGTAAGAACAGTTAGAGTACATAAACAGAATAAAATTGTTTAAAAGATTCAGTCTGGATCTGCAATATGGGAAGTTCTAAAGTGAGGTACAATCAGCTGGTGTTTATATTACTAGGGATGGGCAAGTCAGCTTTTGTAATTTATTGCAACTTTTAAACTTTTCAAAACATGTAGTTTTTCTGTCTAATTCTTATATCATTTTATAGATACAGTGAATCCCCGCTTTGCAGAATTAATCTGTTCTGCAGGGTTTTCCTTATAGCAATTTTTTTCCTTAAAGCAAACTGCAGTTTCCCATAAGAATACATTGAAAACCAATATTTCCGTTTTGGAGGTTAAAAAGGAGCCAAGGAAACATGTTTTTTCTGTTCAAAGCTCTTTCTAAAGTGGCAAACACACAGCAGAAAATTCCAAAGTGTACTTTGCAAAGAGTTTTGAGCAGAGAGGATACTTCTTCTTCTTCTTCTTTTTTGCTTTTTAGTGAGTTCTGGAACTGATTTTTTTTTTTGTTTGTAATGCATATTTGGCACATTTCCGACACTGCCATCTAGTGGCGAGTCCTGGTAATTGTAGGAAAAATACCCGCGGAACAGCTGACAAAGGGATGGGGGAATTTCAGCACTTCCAGGTTGTGGGGGATGCTCCTGGAGGTGCCAAAACCTGATGGAAAATTTCTAAAATGGAGCACAAAAGCTCCAAACACCATCCCAACAGCATAGGAAGCATCGGAACACCCCACCCCACCCAAAGAGTTCCATATAGCTATTTTCCCCCCTGAAGCGGACCGTCATTTCCTATGGATTTATTTTCCTGAAGCAAGTTTTCTGGTAAGAGAGCTGTATGTAAAGCAGGAGTTCACTGTACAGTAATACCCCGGATAACGATTGTACCGGATAGCGCTAAAACCGCATAACATTACAAGATTTTCGGAAAAATCTTGCATCGGATAACGCGATTTTTGGCGTTATCCGGTACAAGCGTGTGCGTGGGGGGGGGTGGATTGGGTAGAACATCTACCCAATCCAACCCCCCCCAGAGCCCACCCCCACGATGTTTGGAAAGGGTATGGGGATCCTTACCCTTTCGAAACATCGGGCGAGCGGCGCGCATTGATGGGGATTAGGGCAGGATACAGGGAAGACCTCCATATCCTGCCCTAACCCCCACCGACGCGCGTGCGGCCACACGCCGCCCAAAGTTCCGAAAGGGTAAGGATCCTTACCCTTTCGAAACATCAGGCGAGCGGCGCGCATCGGTGGGGGTTAGGGCAGGATACGGGGGAGACCTCCGTATCCTACCCTAACCCCCACCGACGCGTGCATCCCCACCTGCCGCCCAATGTTCCGAAAGGGTAAGGATCCTTACCCTTTCGGAACATTGGGCGAGCGGCGCGCATCAGTGGGGTTTAGGGCAGGATACGCGGGAGACCTCCGTATCCTGCCCTAACCCCCACCGACACGCATGCGCCTGTACGCCGACTGATATTCTGAAAGGGTAAGGATCCTTACCCTTTCGAAACATCAGGCGAGCAGCGCGCATCGGTGGGGGTTAGGGCAGGATATGGGGGAGACCTCCGTATCCTGCCCTAACCCCCACCGACGCGTGCACCCCCACCGGCCGCCTGATGTTCCGAAAGGGTAAGGATCCTTACCCTTTCGGAACATCGGGCAAGCGGTGTGCATCAGCGGGGGTTAGGGCAAGATACGGGGAAGACCTCCGTATTCTGCCCTAACCCCCACCGACGCGTGCACCCCCACCGGCCGCCCGATGTTCCGAAAGGGTAAGGATCTTCCCCTTACCCTTTTGAAACATCGGGCAGCGGGCGGGCACGGGGGGGGTTGGATTGGGTAGATGTTCTACCCAATCCAACCCCCCCAAACATCCGCGAAGAGCAGAGGAGGCGAAGGAGCTGGAGAGGAAGAGAGGAGGGGGGAGGAAGGAAGGAAGGGGTGCCCCCCCAAAGCCGCCAAAGCCACTGCTGCCTCGCCAGTTGATCCTAATGTTTCTTAAACTGCCTGCTTTCTTTCTTTCTTTCTTTCTTTCTTTCTTTCTTTCTTTCTTTCTTTCTTTCTTTCTTTCTTTCTTTCTTTCTTTTTTTCTTCGGGGAACCTTAGCAAGGTGACATTAGGATCAACTGGCAAGGCAGCAGCGGCTTTGGCGGTGGCGCCCCCCTTCCTTCCTTCTTCCCCCCCCTCTTCCTCTCCAGCTCCTTCGCCTCCTCTGCTCTTCGCGGTTGTTGGGGGGGTTGGATTGGGTAGAACATCTACCCAATCCAACCCCCCCAGTGCCCGCCCGCTGCCCAATGTTTCGAAAGGGTAAGAAGAAGATCCCCTTACCCTTTTGGAACATTGGGTGGCGTGCGGGTGTGTGCGCGTTGTTCGGGGTTAGGGCAGGATACGGAGGTCTTCCCCGTATCCTGCCCTAACCCCGAACGATGCGCGCACACCCGATGTTTCGAAAGGGTAAGGAGAAGAGCCCCTTACCCTTTCGAAACATCGGGCGGCGGGTGCACGCACACGCATCGTTTGGTGTTAGGGCAGGATACGGAGGTCTTCCCCGTACAGTATCTTGCCCTAACCCCAAACAATGCTTGCGATCGCGTGCCTACCCAGGGCTCGGCTTGTCCGAAATCCCCCCCCCTGGGGGCGGGGGAATTTCAGACAAGCCGAGCCTTGCCTTAGCGTGGTTTGTCCCTGACGTCAGGGCTTTTTTTTTAGCGTTGTTCGATGTATGTATCGGACAACACTAAAAACCGGATAACGACATGACTTGTGAAATCAAGTCATAACGTTATCCGGGGTATTAGTGTATATCAGTTTCAAGTGACTACATGAACATGTAAACGTGTCTTGTATGCAGTTCATCAATTTTTATGCCTCTGCTAATGCATTAATTTATCTGAACACATATATTAGGAGAAATCATACAAAAAAGGGATATATCACTAGAAAAGCATTTTAAAAACATGTTATTTCCTTTGTTCTGATATATGCAAATGTGTATGCATTAATTATTTACATATGATTTGTATGCATTATATATTTGTAAATAAGTTTTCCTAACTTTAAGTTGCACTATGTTGTAGTTTCCCCAGTGACTTAGTAGTTAAGATGTTGAGCTAGAGACTGGAAGGTTCCGATACCCAAGAGCTGCACTTGGGTACATGAAAGGAGCATCATTCAGGTGTCCCCTAAGAATCCTTTCAACCCAAAGTAATCTCTGACACGAAATTATTATTGTACTATGAAATTTGAAGAAATTCGACACATGGGGTGTAATTACATTCTGGTTCGCATATTATTTTTAAAACCGCAAATAAGGTTGAGTCGTATATAAGCCTACATGAGTTCTCTGCTGTCCCTATATATTAAGGACATCTTCTTTTCTCGTATCACAATCAAATCGTGGACTGCCAAAATGAAGTCACTTTCTTGGCTTTGTTTTTGGCCAAACTAAGTCCTCATCGGTGCATCTGGTAGTAGTTGACAGAGTAGCAAATGAGCCAAATTCTGTATCTCTCCACATTCACACAATGTGTTGTTGTCCGTCAGCAACCCCCACTTGAGCATGTTGGTCTTGCATTTAGGGACTCCAACCCTCAGCCTATTCAGGGACCTCCAAGTGATGTAGGGGAGGTTGAGTCCCTCAGCCATATCCTCCTTTAATGTTGTTCCTTGTCCAGTGAGCTCTTTCCTCCATCTTCTAATATGATTTTGTTCTTGTGTACCCTCAAGAATTGCAGTACCACCAAGAAATGTGGGGCTGTGGTAGCTCAAGTGGTTTAGATGCTGACTGTGAGGTCAGCAGGTCAGCAGTGTGAGACCCCAGTGATGCGCAATGGAACCACTTTGGAAGATAAACAGTGTTCTATGCACTCCAATGTCTAGTCATGCCTGCCACATGCCCATGGAAACGTCTGCAAATGCAGACAGCGCTGGCTCTTTGACTATAAACAGATGAATACTGAACCCTAGAGTCAGATACAGTGGAACCCCGCATAACGAACGCTTTGCATAGCGAACAATTCGCATAACGAAGCATTCGTTATGCAGGGACAATACCCCGCATAATGAAAAAATGTTCGTTATGTGTGGTTTTCGGTAGCCAGGGTATACCTGTTCAATGGGAACCCGGTTAATGAACTTTTTTCTCATTATGCGGGGTACCGCCAATGGTGCTTTGTGTCAGAGGAACAACGGCAGGACAAAAGCCAAAAGGGGTTTTAATTGGGTAGCATGTTCAAAGTTGTGTGTGAAATGCAATGCTGCTCTTACCCTTTTAGTCCAATGAAGACAAATTGTTCAGAAAAATGATGAAGATTTATTGATCAGGTTCATAAAGCATAAAAGTCAGTAGCATAAGTCAGTCCAATACAATCCACGGGTAACCTAGGTAACCATTTTTAAGGAGCAAGAATGCATAGCTCCTAGGCTAAAGAATGTTAGCCCATTGAGATCCAGAAACAAAAGCTCTCTAATCAAAAACAGGTCTTAACCCATGGTGAGCCAGAAACAAACTCTTTCTTCTCTCCAAAATGGAGAATTTACAGTCAGGTGGTTTAGCTTTAGCCAATCAGGTAACAGAGAAAACTTTCTTAAAACAACACATTGTTTACACACGTGCACACAGAGTGCACTGGCACTAGCCAAAACATGGCTCTCAGCTAACTTAGAAAAGATAAGAAATACTGAAAAACATGCTGTCTGTGACACAGCCTTGAGGCTCAGAGAAGACAAAAGATTTTTTCTGAGGCCTATATGAAACTACAACTTAACCAAGCTTTGGGAACATTAGGAAAAAGATGTCGTTTTCTGACACTTTGCATAACTAAAAAATCCACATAACGAAGAACTCTGTGGAATGGAGTTTTTTGTTACACGGGGTTCTCCTGTACTACCTTACCTTTGCCTTTACCGTCAAGAATTTTTTTTCTTGTCATAAAGCTCTTCCTGGATTAATGATATGATCTCAGGTGGAAGGTAGACCAAACCATGACTAGTATATACATACATCCTTCTGAAACATAGAAATTTTTTTTTTTTTATCATGCACACTCATCTTCCTTCAATACAAGCGTGTTTTACAAATCAGAATGAAGGTGGGGAAAGGTAATTCCCAAATTTTAGTGTGGATTCTTTTATGTTGGAAGGTTTTGGAAAATAAAAAATGGCTATATTTAACATGTCACATTTTTGTATGACAAGCAAGAATGGGGCTATGAATCTTAAATGTAGAATCCAACATAAAAGAATACTGTAAAAAAGAGTAGGTGATGTATTGGGCTGAATCAGTAGTACCAAGAAAATATATTAAAAGGGATCCATCTTGTGAACAAACTGCTAGCAGAAGACGAGTAATGACTTACACCACCATGGACAGTTTAAATTGATTAATTTCTTATCAGCTGCAAATTAATGAACAAAAACATTTTCGATTAACAGTGAGACAAAATGTCTTTACTCTCTCTTAGAATAAACATTCTAAACATATATAAAGTTTTTATATAACTTGTGAACTGTGAAGATTAAAGAAGCGAAATAGGGAAATTGCTCACCCAAGAAAAGCTCTAGCATTAGACAGCAACATTGAGTGGTTAGCTTCAATAGTTGCATCTGTTCTTTCATTGGAAAATATCTCAATGTTTCTGTTCTCATTTCTTTGGTTAACCATAGTTACACACTTTCCCTGTTCAATAATAGGAACCCTTTGAACCAGACTCAGTTTGATACATAATTAATGTAATCTTGATGAACTGGCAAGTAGAGAGAAGATTATGAAAAAGAGACCAGACAGTGGTTTTAACCCCTTGTTTAATAGATGTGGGATAATTGTGTTCAGGATAAAATGCATTATAGAGAGACAGTCAAGATTCCATAGCTAAAAACCAATCAAGGATCATCAAGTCCAATCCTTTGTCAAAGTAAGAAATGCACAGCTAAAGTATCTTTAGTCTTGTTTAAAACCCTTACATGATAGTTCACAAACCTCCAAAGCAGTCCAGTCCTTTGTTAGACAGCTGTTAGAGTATTAGACTGAACTAGACTAGTGATTTGTAGCAAGCTCCCTAAAATCTTTGAGTTACATATGAGAAAAAGAGCAAGGAGAAGCAGAAATGTTAATTAGCCATTTACTTGGTACATGCAATAAAAATCAACACTTAA
Organism: Furcifer pardalis; assembly: GCA_030440675.1. Lineage (NCBI taxonomy): Eukaryota > Metazoa > Chordata > Lepidosauria > Squamata > Chamaeleonidae > Furcifer > Furcifer pardalis. The sequence goes on from CP126890.1 coordinate 246,017,672, forward strand.
AAAAAAGCTGTGTCAAATCATTTTTCTAAACATGTTAATGAACATAATACAGCCCAAGCCCTAATAAAGAAATGCTTTAAACTGCAATGGTTGTTCATATTATTTTTTAATGAATTGCCTGGTCAGAAGGTCAGGAGTGAGAAAATTAGTTCAGAACCTAAATCAGAGATGGCAAACCTTGGCACTCCAGGTGTTCTTGAACTTCAATTGCCAGAAGCCCAAGTCTCTGTGAATCAACACAAATGGGTTTACTGCGCGTATGGATCCATTTGTGTGGATTCACAGAGACTTGGGCTTCTGGCAATTGAAGTCCAAGAACATCTGGAGTCCCAGTAAACCCATTTGTGTGGATTTACAGGACTTGGGCTTTTGGGAATTGAAGTCCAAGAACACCTGGAGTGCCAAGGTTCGCTACCAGGGACATAAGTCTTCTTCCTTCACCATAGCTATGGTGGAGCCATTGTATAATTCTTTATTTTACTGGATGAGATCATAATCTGGATTCACAATTTTTTCAGAGTTCTGTAGACATATGGCAGGAGTTCTCAACCTTTTTAAGCCGGGAGCCGGGTCACACTCCCTCAGACAGCTTTGGGGGACAGATGGCCATTTTGCCCTTCATCCACCACATGGCACTTCCTGGTGTGGTGGTGGCCCACATGAAATAGGGCTGTAGGTTGAGAATCCCTGATATATACTGTTGAATACTTTTCTTAGTGCCCCCCCCTCGTTTAATGCATGAAATGGGACTGGAGAACAAGTACAGTACAGTCAATACCTCACATAAAGAGCACCTCGCTTAAAGAGTAACTCACTTAAAGAGCAGGATTTTCTCTGAATGTTCGCTTCACTTAACAATAAAACCAACCAAAAACTCGCTTAACAAATAAATCAGGGTTTGCAATCCCCTCACAATTGGTCACTTACAATGGTGTTTCGCTTAAAGAGCAAACTCGCTTAAAGAGCAATCCTGTGGAACGCATTATGCTCTTTAAGCGAGTACAACTGTACGTGCCTATCAAGGCTATTGAACCTTACCTATACTGTCTACTTACTTGATGTCATACAGCAGGGGGCCCCCATGGACCGTTACCAGGCCACGGGCTGTCCCTAGCTGGGCTGTGGGGGTGGATGGCACTGGGAGCTTCAATGGCAGCCTTCTGCCCTCAATGTGCTCTGCCAGGTCTGGCTGATGAATAGAGTGAGAGCACGGGCTTCAGACTCAGCAGATAGACAGGTGGCCAGGGCCCTCCTCCACATTGCTTAACTACGGTAGGGTGTGCATGTGTGCAGTGTAATACCTCACTGCCCAAGTGTGGCTGGCAGGAGTCTGGGTAGCTCCTTGTTTCTGAGCTGCAGTGGGGCTCCCCACCACCACCCCCAGTGTGCAGGGAGGTATCACACTGCCAATATTCAAGCTGGAGCTGGCAAATGGAAGAGATTTTAAAAAGAGATTTTAGCTTAACTCTCAGTCCATGGAAAAACTGTTTGGCATGAAACCGGTTCGTGGTGCAAAAATGATTGGGGATCCCTGTCATAGAGTACTGATATTTGCTTTAGTCATTTGTCAATGTCAATCTATTTTACAAAACAATCAAAATTATGAGTACATTAGTACCCCGGATAATGTTATGACTTGGTTCCACAAGTCCCGTCGTTATCCGGTTTTTAACATTGTGCGATACATTGATCACACAATGTTAAAAAAAGCCCTGTTTCCCTGGAGGCTGCAACAAGCCAGAGCGTCGGGATTTGAATCCTGACATTTTGGCTTGCTGCAGCCTCCAGGGAGGTGGGGGAACTTTGGAAACAGCTTGGATCAGGTCTCCCCACCTCCCTGGACCCGGCCGGGGGGGGGGGGGTCAGAGACCCCAAAATTGGTAAAAAACACGTCCGTGTTTTTTTTTACCAATACCCCCCCCCCTCGCTGGGTCCAGGGAGGTGGGGAGACCTGATCCAAGCTGTTTCTGGGCTTCCCCGACGTCCTCAGCCAGTGCAGCAAGCCAGAATGTCAGAGTTTGAATCCCGACATTCTGGCTTGCTGCACTGGCTGAGGACGTCAGGGAAGCCCAGAAACAGCTTGGATCGGGTCTCCACACCTCCCTGGACCCGGCAGGGGGGTCAGAGACCCCAAAATTGGTTTTTAAAAATGGATCTTTTTTTACCAATTTTGGGGTCTCTGACCCCCCCCCCCGCCAGGTCTAGGGAGGTGGGGAGACCCAATCCAAGCTGTTTCTGGGCTTCCCCGACGTCCTCAGCCAGTGCAGCAAGCCAGAATGTCAGCGTTCGAATCCCGACATTCTGGCTTGCTGCACTGGCTGAGGACGTCGGGGAAGCCCAGAAACAGCTTGGATCGTGTCCCCTGCCTGCTCCAGAGAGATCAGAGGACCCAATCTACAGCTGCAGGGTGGCTGGCGAAGCTGACAGGGACTCCCTGTCGGCTTCCCTAGCCACCCGCCCTTGCCTCTGCAGCTGTGGGGTGGCTGGGGAAGCCGACTGGGGAGCCCCCCGTCAGCTTTCTAGCCTCCCCACCCCTGCCTCCATAGCTGCAGGGTGGCTGGGAAACTGAACGGAGAACCCCGTTCAGCTTTCCAGCCACCCTGCTGCTAAGAACAACTGTATCGGATAACGTTAAAAATCGCGTTATTCGATACAAGATATTTCCAAAAATCTTGTAACGTTATGCGGTTTTCACGCTATACGGTACTCACGTTATCTGGGGTATTACTGTACTGTACTTCATTTTTTCCCTTCATTCCCTGGCTATTCAGTTCTTATTAAGCTCAGGCAATGAGAAGAACAATATAGTGCTGTAAAACCAATTATATTTTGTACACTGTAAGTGCAGTTCTTTGAGGATAAGTACTATGCAGATATCACAGTGAGACTAGTCTTTAGCCCCAGGTGCTGTAGCTAAAGGAGTTAGGGTGGGATGGCTGTGGCGCTCTAGCAGATTAGGGCACATCTTCTCCAGGGCCTCCCATGTATAGAAAACTCTGTAGGTGTAAATTGGGGTTCCCAACTTACAGCCCATAGGCCGGATTCAACCCCTGGACTAAATTGCTGCCAATGCTGGAAGTGCCAAAATTGCCGCATTTTCACACAGAAACACTGCAAAAAACACAGTGAAAAAATTCAAAAATGGCGCAAAAATGTTCTTCCCTTTCTCCCTCCTTCAGGGGAAGCGGCAGGGGTGGGGGAAATGCCCAGAAATGTGGCACAAATACACACACACACTCACACTGCTATCGCCGGGAAGAACCATGTCACTGGCCCCCTCAGCTGACTGAGGGTGTGTGGTCAGGATCCTGGCAGAAAAAGGTTGGGAACCCTTTGTGTAGATATACCGCCAGCGGCATTTCTACCAGTTCTCCACCTCAAAATAGGGGAATTTGAGAGGGATTGGCTGGAATCCATTGGATCCAAAGCACCTTCCTTTGTCTAAAAAGTCTCAGGACTAGTCCCTTCACCTATGCTAGTCTTTAGCAGGATGGTGGGACTGTTTGAGAAATAGGTACAAGAGCAAAAGAGAAAAAGGTCTCTTGCTTTGCCTGACTTTAGCCCACAGGATTTGGAAGGGGTAGGCAATCTAAGACTTCATTCATTCTGCCTTCTAATTATTATTTCCCAAGAATAAAACTTGAGATCTTGGTGTTGTACTACCTGAAATACTATATTGCTATCTAGGGATTATATATCAATTTTACTGATTAGAAATGTCCTCTTAAAATAATAGCTGCTGCCATTTTTACAGTTCGGATTTAGCACTTAAGGAGCTGTCGTTTGTTTTCCCATCATAACTAGAAGGCAGCCTTGCAGCTGATTTGCTGCAAAACAAGCCACACAGGGCATCTTGGAACTTTTCAGCAACAAAGAAATACATGACAGGATCTAGGGCACCATTTAAACTGGTGAGACAGGAAGTAATGCGATTACCAAGAGCCAGAATCCACTGCGTTTCACAGGACGTCTTCATGCCGTCATAATTTAAGATATAAATGTAGCGGTTTATATGATAAGGCACAAAGCAGACCAGGAAGATGGTGAGTACCATAATTATCATTTTGATGGCTTTCTTTTTTAAGTGATTCTCAATTCGGTTTCCTTTCTTTAGGCTGTGTATAATCAGTAAGTAGCAGGTAACAGTAGTGACAAATGGAAGAGTAAATGCTATAGCCAATGATACAAGGGCATGACGGGACGCCTTTTCTCTATATAGCTGTAGGCAGATGGTGGTATTGTTCATCTCTGTGGTCTGCACGCTGACCAAAAGAGGTGCCATGGCCACAGCGATTAAAACCCACAAGAAAGCACAGGCCAAGTGGGCATAGAGTGACTTGCGGAGTTTGAGGGACTTTACAGGGTGCACGATAGCTAGGAAGCGATCTATGCTGATGCACATGAGGAAATAAATGCTGGCATACATGTTGAGGTAGAAAAGGAAGCCCATGAGCCGGCATGCCATCTCTCCAAATGGCCAATGGTTGCCTGAAAAGTGGTACACCAGTCGGGTAGGCAAAACTAGCACAAAAGACAGGTCGGCCATGGCAAGATGCATCAGGAAGACGTTGGCAGGGGAGTCTGACTTTTTGTCCCGGACAAAAAGCCAAAGGGCCAGGGCATTGCCAACAAAGGCTAGGATGAAATCCAAGAGGTAGAAAGTTCCAAAAAGGAGGTTCTCTATACGAGTCTCTTTGCCGCATTGCTCTGACTTTTCCAGGGAACTATTGAAGAGCAGGCCTGAAGTCACTTCTTGGCGGTTCATTCCTCACTTCAGGTCTTGAAATGTGAACCTGAAATAATAACAAAAACATTCTAAAGAAGACCCTTTAATGCTGAGGATCCAACCAGTCTGCTGTTTAAATTTCTAATGAGCCCTCGCCAGAGTTCACATAGGGTCCTGTCCTCTCCTCTCCTCTCCTCTCCTCTCCTCTCCTCTCCTCTCCTCTCCTCTCCTCTCCTCTCCTCTCCCAGGAAGACTTTTCATCATTCCCATTCTAAGAAACTTCCCAGGCTTTCCAGAAGCCACTCTTGAATATGGTTAAGCCCCTTTCTAGAGTAGCATCTCTTGAAGTGGGAAGGATTGCCACCAAAAATAACAAAAGTCTGCCAAAGATTTTGCTTGTACAAGCCTTTAACATAGTCTTCATTCAAATGTGACATACAATTTGGGGGAATGTGTAATTTTTCAGTGTCTTTTTCTCACTTGCAGAGTGATGTGCTATGCTGAATTCAAGCCTTCTACTACACTTTGGCATTGCTACAAGGCATTTAGGAGACATCTTTGAATACAGAAGCAGTGTGCCAGGGATGGGGAACAATATGGTCCCTCCAGACAATGTAGAATTGCAACTTCCATGATCATTCACTGTTGTCTGTGCTGGCTAAGGATAATGAAGGTTGCTGTCCAGCACTCTTTGGAAGACCACCTGTTCGCTTCTCCTGCTATATAAAGATCAGGGAAGCACAGGCTTCTGTGATTAAGTATTTCTTAGACCTCAGAGTGTGTGGCTCTTCTGCTTAGAGAAAGTCCAAGCCCAAAGATGCACAACAGATTAAAGAGGGTAAATGAGCTTTGCTTATAAATTAAGAATATTAATACCTAATGATTTAAGTGAAGATGTCAATTGGATAGCAGTGAGACCATCAGTAATTTCAAGGTATTAAGTCTGTCTTTGGCTCCCAAAATTGTGAGTCTTCTGTTTTTCTTCCTATTTATACTATACTGTATATAAAATGAGACAAAAATAAATAGTTCTTCTGGAGGAACATTATATGGAAAGGGGATTGTTGTTACAATATGAGCTATCAAATTCTCTGGAACTTTTCATCAGGCAAAGATGGTTTTCAATTTGGCAAACAGTCAAAAAGAAAAAGCCCAGATATGATGTCCATTGCTCTTCAAATGAGAGTGGCAGTAAGGGAATTTAGTTGTAATGGATTTCTTGACTTAGTATGAGACCCAAATTTAATCTCACTTCTTTGTTGATGACTGCAGAGACAGCTCTGTGCCAGGCATTTGTCTGCTGAAAAAGGAAAGATTCTAATTTGGAATGTTTGACAACTATGTCTCACATGGAATCTGCAAACACCATCCTGTTTTGCTGGGTTTTTGGTTTCAAGAGCAACAGACATATCACATGTGACTCAATTTTTGGACTATTTGTTTTACTCCTCCCCACCCCCTTTCCTTGATTGCCTGATGAATACTCGAGAATTTGGCAGCACACTTTGTTTATAACATTTTAGTAGCCCAATAGAGGTATTAAAACCCATGTGCCATCATGTCAGTTCTGACTTATGGTGACCCTTTTTAGGGGTTTCTAGATGCAAGAGTATTCAGAAGTGATCTACCACTCCTTTCTGTGCATTTGCCACTCCCATAGGACTGTGCAGCTTGCCCAAGGCCACACAGTCTGGTCTTATGAGATGCCTAGTACGGATCTGAACTACCAACTTCTGGCTACACAGCCAAGTACCTAACTCACTGAGCTATTCACTTAGCCCAATAAAGGTACGGTGGAACTTTGGTTAACAAATGGCTCAGTTAACCTGAAAATCACATAACAAAAGGGAATCCATAGAAAACAGCGGCTTGGTTTACAGATTTTTTCCGGAATGGATTAATTGGTTTTCAGTCCATTCCTATGGAAAACCGTGTGTCGGTTAATGTATTTTGGTTTTCAATGCATTCCTATGGGAAATTTGGTTAAAGTAATTTTCACTGTAAGAAATGTCCCAGAGAACCCATTAATTACGTTAACCGATGTTCCACTGTATTACCCTTCCCAAAACATTGCTTGTAATATCATGTCATTCCTTCATCTGACCACAGAGTGCTCCATAGTACAATGTTTAGAAAAGACAGAAAAGGGATTTCATCCACCCCACCCTCTTTTAAATCTATCATACATTTTAACAGGTTTGAACAGAGACTCACTACTAAATTGTGCCCCCAAAGTATTGGGCATGCAAACAGGTTGCCAATTTTTTCAGATACATTATCACATACGTACTTTAGACTTCTTAGCTACTTATGTTTTGTTAGAATTACAGTAACAAGCTCTTCCTCTTGTTAATCAGCTATTATTATGATAGCTGAGCAAACAAAAGAGCAAATTAAGGACAACTCATTAATTGTTTCTCAGAATTGTTTCTATCTCATTAACGTACAGTAATAAACTTTCAGAATCACAACATTACCTTCACCGTGCACAACCTCTCCTTTTTAAAAAAATGAATGACCAAAGTACAACTACATAATACTTGCATGAATAATGCTAACCAACTACAGTACATTGTATATGTTCTAGGAAGTCCTTAAGAGTATGATCCATGGTGTTGTGTTCCTGCTGATTTAAATAATAATTGTGAGCTGTTAAATCAATTCTGATTTAGGATTACCCTTTAAATAGTCTTTATGTTTATGTTCACACGGCTTGCATATGGAGGCTGTTTGGTATTATATCTGTACAGAGCTGCCATTATGCAGTGTTCAAGGGAATCTGGCTACCGTGGATTAATTCATCTCCTTTGCTTATCAGTAGTAAGATGAAAACTCAGGCCTGTAACCGGGGGGGGGGGGGGGGGGCTTTGCCCATGCTGAGTTAGCAGTTTGTCCACCCACCCACATCTAGAATCTTGGCTACGGCCCTGTTAGAACTATGCAGATACAAATGATTCCTATATTGAACTTATTTACCGTGAGTGCTCTTTGTTGCATGTAGTTTTAAGCAGCCTCCTTTGAGATACTGTAATTTCGTGTGTTTTGAACTTTTGGAAAACAATTATTTGGCAATACAAGTTACTGAGACGGTCACATGTGTAGTTCTACTCATCCTCGTGTTATAAAATGGTGAATCCTCTCTGGAAGAAACTCCAAAATCAACCACTCGTTTGTGGATGTAGCTCTTACAGTTAACTTTTAGAATAAATTCTATAAAAGGTTTGCTGCCTTTCTTAGTTCTGTTAGAATTGTGGTGCTAGGTGAAGTTAACTGCTGCATTAGAACCAGACATGCTATATCTGTTGCTATTCTTCAGTTAGCAGTTATCTAAAACAATAGTATGTTATCACTGAAGGGCAGCTTTGTGCACAACCACTTGAATGGTACACTGTGCTTTTAAGTTTATTTTATACCTATGTATGTAGTCTATGCAGTGTTTTGAATAAGGTCTTGATCTTTTCTCAGTATCATATTGAGCACTAGCTCTGTAAATAAAAACAGTCTGCCAGTCTTTTTGTGACACAACTGACTGTATCTAAGTTGCACAGCAAATTGTACTTAAATTTTTATTAGGCTCCAGGGGTCTTAAGAGATTTTAGGAAAAACAGAGAGGTTATAAGAACATGGTGTCATCAAAGGAAATCTCACTCATGAAATAGTCTTACAGTTTTGTCCCTTTGATCTTACGATGGAGTGATGTAAGTTAGTTGGAGGGGCATGGATAGACAATCACATGCTCTTATTGTATAAGTATGCCACTTTTCTTACAAATGGCTAAATTTTACATTTTAGAATCATTTGCATGCTGTGTAGTATATACCATGTATAAAAAATGTTCATACCAGATAACATTCCAAAGAAAATTGGGAAGTACTGTGGCTTCTACATTTGCATCACAAACCAGTCTGTGTATATTTTTTGGAATAGTAGCCCTGTTAGTCTGTGTTTCAAGCATATCAGAGAATAAGCAAAACAGAAAACGTAGCACCTTGAAGACTAACTGTTAACTTTTAATGTGAGCTTTCCTGAATCAAGTCTACTTCATTAGTCTATGTATAAAGATCCTTCATGGAAATACTCTCATATTGCTTAAAGGCTATCCTTTATACTTTCTGTTCCAGTTCCTAGTCATCTAAATGGGAAAATGCTACATTATCAAGTCAAGAAAAGGAAAAACCTTGGAGAGAGTATATTGCCCCATTGAAACAAAAACGCTTACCTCTTATAGCTTGTATTCTTATGGAGATGACAGTAGAAAATCTTGTTGGCTCCTTTCAGGGCCAGCAAATGTACGAAAGAGCAAGGCTGAAAACTGTCTGAGGATCCAGAAGACACAGACAGTGCAGATTCATTAGCAAGAGGAGTAGCGCTACATAGAGTCCTGTTAGTTATGATAGCCCACTATCATCTTGCTGGCATAAGAGGAGGGTAGATAACACACTTATTGTGAAAGGCAGTTTTCATTCCAGCTGAGCTCTTTTGCAAAAGGGAGTCGTTGTTTTTATGAATATTCCTATGTTTTCCCAGCTCATGAAAGTTTTTCTCTCTCTCTCTTGCTCTGAGCTTCAGCCCTTTACACTGCGTCTTTGGAGCCTTCTGACCTGTTTTGGAGGACTTGGAGAGAGTTGCTGAAAGGGAGGGGAAATTGGGTGTTACAGACACAACAGGACATTTCAGAAAGAGATAATTCCATAATGGTGGGAGTGGGGAGGGGAGGTTTGAGATGGACGGCTACCATAGTAACGCTCTGTGAGTCTAAGACCTCCCTTTGCTTGATGGGGAGAAGCGTCTATATAGGATTGTAGAGGGTTTCTAATAAGCCAGGGTTTGACAGTGGAAAGGGCTGAAGGCCCCTTATTCAGTTGAGTGAGACGGGTCTCTTTTTAGGACACTAGCTATAGGGTCTCAGTGTCCTGCCCTGTATAATTAGACTCCATTCCACAATTTGGAATAAAATTGATGCCTTTATCTTGAGAGGAACACAGCTGCATGCTTCCATTTATAAGGGCACGCTGTCTGCTTTCTTTCTAGGGACTGTGGCTCTTGTCTGGGAGCCACAGTATCTTCTAGGGAGGAACAGAGATGAAGACTTGTGAGGAGGCAGTGTTAAGAACATTCCTTTCCACTTATGCTCACTGGGGCTTTCTATTTGAGGATTATAAAACTGCAAGGCCATACACCAGTCCTTTGGCACTGAGATTTATTATTAGCTTAATTTTACTCCTAAAGATCTAAGGCCAAAGGACCTGCCTTTGTATTTTGGCTTCTTGTCATTAGGTATTTGCCTCTTATATATACCAGTTTTCTTCTTGTGTCTGTGCTGTCAATGCTGTTGTGAGTAGGGGAGCCCAGTTTGCACATATAAAATTCAGAAAGCGAGATACTTTCATTGGCTGTGTGATAAATTAAAAATTCATTGACAATGTCTGCTTCTTTTTTCAGCTGTGGGTATCAAAATTGTTAAAGGGGACAAGAATAAGTGGGTCAATATTTTATGTATTGAAGAAAATTAAATTCTTCCTGACTTTTGCTAGTTTAGCATTAGAGGCCTTCAGTCTGTTCTAAGTATTCTTGACTCTTGATTGCAAAATACCATAATTGAAAGTCAGTATTTGTTCTTTTGAGAGAAGAAAGTTGGGAAGGTATGTGAGTTTAGCAAGCAGTCATAGTTAGAGTCCTCCTATCATGGTTCAAAATACTAAGGCTGAACACTTCTGTTTCTATCTAATTACACATTAGGCACCTTTGTAGACCTTGCCATAATCGTGAGAAGGCTAAGGGCCTGGGCAAGTATATTTGCCAGAAATGCCACCTGATCATTGATGAGCAGCCTCTGATGTTCAGAAATGACTCCTATCATCCGGATCATTTCAACTGCACTCACTGTGGGTATGTCAACCATCTTCTAGCTTACAACTGAGAGCAAGTACTATATAAAGATACAGAATGACCAATTGTTCTAGCTCATGGGGGCCACTGATCTCCAGAATCTATTTTTCTGCCTTTGAGCAAAATGACAAATGAGTTTGCTATGTGAATGACCAAAAGCCGTTCAGATCAAAGCACAAGAGAAACATAGTGATTGCTTCTGAACTGTTACCAATTTCTTCTGACTGAATTCGTGCTGTTCTAGCTGAGAATGAGCATCTCTTGAAAGACCTACATGAAAATGCTTTGAGTTATAAAGTACAGTAATACCTCGGATAACGTTTACCTCGGATAACGCTAAAATCGCATAACGTTAAGTAATCTGGGGAGGAGAATTGGATCGAATAACGTTTAGGTCCTATGGGATGGATCGGATAACAACCGCTAAAGCCTGTGCAGTTACAATGTATCTCTATGGAGCTTTAACGTTATCCGATCCATCCCATAGGATTTTAACATGCATCGGATAACACTAAAAATCGGATAACACCAAGACTTGTGGAACCAAGTTTTAGCGTTATCTGAGGTATTACTGTATACTGAAGCTTTGGCAACAGTTTAAGAGAGTGCCTGCTTTAGTTATATGAAGTAGTTAGCCTATAGCTGTGATGGCGAGCCCTGGCACTTCAGGTCTTTTTGGACTTCAATTCCCAGAAGCTCAAGTCTCTGTGAATCTATACAAATGGGTTTACTGTGCGTACACATAGTTTTCTACTATGACGAACTGATTTATGATGTATAGTTAGTTCATCCATTCGTGTGGACTCACAGAGACTTGGGCTTCTGGGAATTGAAGTCCAAGAAGACCTGAAGTGCCAGGGCTCGCCATCACTGGCGTGTACTATCAGATGAAAATTTTGCTCTGAAGAGCCTGACTGTTTAATGTGGTGTGCAGGAAGGAACTCACTGCCGAGGCCAGGGAACTGAAGGGAGAGCTCTACTGCCTGCCATGTCATGACAAGATGGGCATCCCAATCTGTGGGGCTTGTCGACGGCCCATCGAAGGTCGAGTGGTGAATGCTCTGGGGAAACAGTGGCATGTGGAGGTGAGCACTCTCTTGCTAGGCATCTTGCCATTGGATTTATGTTTCAGAATGACTGCCAACTGGCTATCTTCCTGCTTAATGAGCAACTAACTGCCACAGTTTCTTTGAAGTCATAGATGCAGCCCATTGTTTCATATTACTTATTACTGTTCTATACCAGTGTTTCTGAATCTTTGGTTTTTGGACTTCAATTCCCAAAAGCCTAAATCAATTCTTCTTTGTACTGAGTTGGGCTTCTGGGAATTGAAATCCACCAGTGTTCTGTGGAACATAGTTAGGGAAATGAAGTACTACTTCACCCTGAAAGTTTAGACTTGCTGAGAAGATAATTTATGAAGATATTAAATAAAATACCCACTACAATTAGTAAAATCTCAGGCTAGTTGTCAGAAGCTAATTTTCCTTAGAGACTTGCAAAATATTGCAAGACTTAAAAAATAAATCTGACAAGTCTTCCAAGCAAAGGAGCTACATAAATATGAGAGAGTTACAACGAACATATCTCTGTATGCTAAAAGAGAAGAGCAAGGATGTTAGTCTTAACAAGGTGTTAATTCTGGGACAGCTGTGCAGAAGTGGTCTCTTTAGTAGGTTGCTTCTAAACATTTTTGATGTGTAACATATTCCAGTGATTAAATGCTAGAATTATTTTGTCTATTTTATGGTAACATTAACATTAGCTTTGAGAGTATACAATAATTCCAAGCTAATGGACAAGGCACATTCACATGAGATTACTAGAGTTATATAGGAGCAACTGTGTCCTGCAATTATATAAATAGCAGTGAATGTGTATGATGCCCTATAAGTCAGTGAATGCATACGAAGCCCTGTGAGTCATCTTTAAGATATTTTATTTGAATGGGATTTCAAGATTCCACAGCTGAGCCTAGGAACTGAGTGTCAAAGGGCATGTTTGAACTCATTCTCACCAATCCTCTCCAGCCATTAGCAATCCATTTTTTGTAAAACAAATGAGAATCAATATTGGCAAAAGCATAACACACACAAAAATAATAATCAGGCATTGCCAACTGTGTAATACAGCAAATAAGTCAAGTGTTATTATCACAATACTGTATTGCCATGCCTTTTTTGGACCATGATTTATAATCCAGTGTTACTCCAACAGTGTTGTAAAGAGTTTGTGTCATATTAAAGTTTTTTTTTATAGACTAGACATTATATTAGGCTTGGTCTAGGTTCAATCCAAATACACGAAGCCTAGTACAAATTATTTGACCTAATATATCCATTAACCCTACAGCATTTTGTCTGTGCCAAATGTGAGAAGCCATTTCTGGGTCATCGACACTATGAGAAAAAAGGGCTGGCTTACTGCGAGACTCATTACAACCAGGTAAAGTCTGCTGTCTTTCTAGCAAAGAGAAGAGCAAATCAAAGGTTTCCCATAAAAATGTATGTTAGAATGGAAAGTTTTTTTAAAAATCACCAAAAAAATCAGAAACATTACAAATAGTAATAATTGTGTGCTATCAAGTCAATTCTGATTTATGGCGACCCTTTCCAGGGTTTTTCTAGGTAGCAAATACACAAAAGTGGCTTTACCAATCCCTCCTTCTGGAACCCTACTGGGGCTGTCTTATTTCTGTGTGGAGTGTACGTGAACTCGGAAGACCAGGATTCCTATGGAGGAATGATGAGAAGCAATTCATTTCTATCCAAGAAGTGCACAAATGTTCTTTGTCTCTTTTTGGTGGGGAAATGTACCATTTTCCTTACCATTACTCATCACGTACTGCCTCTACCTGAGAAATCTGCAAGGCTGCATGGGAAAAGTCATTGGGCTCATGTGGTTGAGGCAATTTTTTTATTTATTTCCTTGACATGCAAGTTCCTGAGGATTGGAACATGTGTCGGGTTTTGTCTTCTCTTTTCTTTCTCTAATAGAAGACAGTAGGATATATGAACCTTTACAGGAGAAAATACATTTAACCTATCTGGCTGACAAAGCACTCTGTTAGCATTCCTCAGTGTGGATTATTTTTATACTCCAAAAACTATGTGATTAGCAAAGAGTTAGTGGGAGATTAGAGTGGAAAAACAGTCAGATGCCATTCTGCAAGGGTTTATACTTCTCTGAGGCAAATAAGATGCAGGCTCCCGAATTGCAGACAGCCTTCAAGTACTGGCTCTTTAAGGGACTGTGGTGGCTTAGTGGTTAAGATGCTGAACCTTGACGACTGGAAGGTTGGCAGGTCAACAGTTCGAGACCCAAGTACTGCATGATGGAATGAGCTCCCAACTCTGGCCCAGCTCCTGCCAACCTAGCTGTTTGAAAGCAAGAAATTGCAAGTGGATAAATAGGTACCACTTTGGTGGGAAGGTAAACAGTGTTCTGTGCACTCCAGTGTCTAGTCATGTCTGCCACATGTTCATGGAGACATCTGCAAACACAGAGCACTGGCTCTTTGGCTATAAACAGAGATAAGCACTGAACCCTCAACTCGAATAGGACTGGATTTTGAGCAAGGGCGGTCTTTACCTTTTACTGGCTCTTCCTCTTCGCAAATTCTTCCAGTGCAACAAGTACTTGTGTTAACTTTTAATTTTTTTAAAGCATTTGCTGGGGGCAGTGGGGAGGTATAGTAAGAACATTGTGAAGAAAAAGTGGACTTTAGACATGACAAAGAAATTCTCTTCCTCCAGCAGAGTTCTTGATCTGTCTGTTACAGATAAACAGATCCAGAGAAAAGAATAAACCAGTATTTCTGAACATCATAAAACATTGGTGCAATAAATAATGCATATGTTCTTACAGGATTCAGCTAGTGTCAAGGACTGAAAAATAGTCCTCGGGAGCTGAGAATGCACGTTTTATTCTTGTGTAATTGCGTGAGAAAAGCTATTAAGAGTACTGAAGTGTGTAATGGTGATTTAGGGGACTATTGAGGGGGCACCAGATTACGCCATTATCAGGAATTTGCTGGGTCTTATTTTGTGAAGAGGCCATAGACTAACTCCTTTGTGTAAGTTTTTTTAAAAAAACTTTGGTTTTTGTCTTTTTCTCCCTCATAGCTCTTTGGAGACGTCTGTTATAACTGCAGCCACGTGATTGAGGGGGATGGTAAGTCTGGGGCAGTTTGCCCATACAGCTGTGGTGCTCCTGCATACACAAGTGATTCATTTCACATCTCTCCTCCCCCAAATTTGTACAAGGTTACCGTTTGATAAGGTTAAATGTGATACAAGTCTACAGCCTGGTAATCTTTTTCTTTGGCCTTCTTTGCTAGTGGTCTCTGCTCTCAACAAGGCTTGGTGTGTGAACTGCTTCTCTTGTTCTACTTGCAACATCAAACTCACTCTGAAGTAAGTGGCAAGCTTAACCTTGTTCTTTCTGGTGAAGAAGTGTGCATTACCCACTGCAGAGGCTGTGCCCAGCTGCCTGGCTCACATTTTGGGGCCTGGGTAGCAGGCGACTGCTGCCTACAATAGTACATAGGAAAAGCGTTTAAAAGCTGAATATGCCATCAAATAAGTCAGGGTTTGCTCCACTTATAAAATGATTAAAAATTGGTCCTTTTTTTTGCTGTCTGTGTGACGCAGATACTGAATCAGTTCCATCTATTGCTTCACACCACCACCACCACTCTAAGTGGCCTTTATTTTTTCCAGAGGAAAAAGAGACCTGGTGGTGGGCTTCTGCTTTTTAGATATTTTTTAAGTGAGGATATGTGTTTCGATTTGAGGGGTGGAGGGCATGTCTGAAGGTGGTGTTTGGTGACACTGGCAGATGGGTGTTAGGTTCATGTCTAGGGGAACATCCCCCGCTGTTATTTCCCCTTCCCTGATCATCTTCCAGTTTTTTTAAAAAAAATTAAGACATCCTTTGCTGTAACCAAATAAGGCTGCATTCAAGAAAAGATGCCCCACCTCTGGCCTAGCTAAACAGGAGACAGGCAAAGTAGGGGGGGCAGGAGCCAGTGGCTATGGCAGCTGGTGATTGAATCACTGCTGCCATTACCCTTTGTGGTAGAAGGAGACCTGCCTGCATTCCAGGTGGCTGGGCATCTTTCCCCGCAGCCCTTTGCTGCTGCCTCCTCTTCCTCCAATTGGTAGCTCAGGGGCAGAAGGACCCTTATAGGGAGGGGGGGTGACAATAGCAGCAGCAGCACCAGTATCCAGAGGCACAGGGCAGTGCCTTTTCCCTTTCCTGCCTGTCAGGAGACTGCAGTGGCGGGTGGGCTGGGCAGAGACAGTGAGAGTGACAGTGGAGTATTGACCAGTGGCTTTTGCACAACCCACTACCTGAAGCCCACCTAGCCAAATCCTTTCCTCTCTTACCCCCAGCCATGATCTCCCTCTCATAATCTCCCCCTGTCCCACCCACCACTCCTTGCTGGCCTTGGCCTTTTCTGCCTGGAGTGGGGAAGGCAAGGGACTGAAGTATCACTTTGCTAAATATGGACATTGAACTCACAAATCAAACCCAGTTTGGACCATTATTATGCTTTCAGATGTGATTAAAGTTGTAGTTCAAAGCGCAGCAAAGCTAAATCTCTCTGGTTCAGCTTTCCAGTGTTGTCATACCCTTAGCCTAGTGGAAATGGATGTACGCTGGCATAAGACTTAAGTAAAGAAGTGATATTCAATGCAGGTGATATACAGTATATACGGCTCCATCATCACTGGATAGAAGGCAAAGAGAGCCATATCAGCCTGTGGTACATATAAGTGTCTTGTCCCAACTCTAGTAAAATTTTGTAGTAAAAGGTACCATTGATGCTTTGACCATGAACTGCTGATGTGGGTAAGGTAAGCCAAACCACCCTCCTTGCATTGAAATTTCCCTATGCTGCTTCTACAGCAGGAACCCAAGAATTATTTTTTATTAAAACCAATGCCTGGCACATTGCAGGGAAGAGAGTCTGTTGAAAATATCCAATTGTTATAGGAACCAATGGTTTCAGGCAGTAGGGGAAGGTATCTCCATAAAATAATGTATCAAAAAAAGCTTCCCCCTGCAACTTTCCAGGACACCTCATCCCAACAACATCTGTATATTAGTACCCCCAGCTTGCTAGATCAGTTTTATACCCTTAGTTAGAAACCATGACAGTCACCTGTGCTTTCTGACTGAAATGTAAAAGCTCTTATTTATTTATTTTTTTGACAGGAATAAGTTTGTGGAATTTGATATGAAGCCAGTGTGTAAGAAATGCTATGAAAAATTCCCTTTGGAGCTGAAGAAGCGCCTGAAGAAGCTGTCTGAGTTGGCTGCAAAGAAAACTCAACCCAAAGCTCTCGATCTGAACTCATCTTAAACAGGGCACACTTTTCACGGATTGCATTCACGTTGGCCAGCAACAGTGTGCTTCCGCTGGATATCACTTAACAATAGCTCAACAGACTCAAGACAGACAAAGAGCTCACCCACTTGTTTTTTGCACCTAGAATGTTTTTCTGCTCAGGTATAATATATAGAGCTTGGCCTCCAGAAGAAAACCATAGTGCACTGTTTCTCCTCATTACTTATTCAGATTCAGGCTCAGACTATATATCCCCTTTGAAATTCCAGCCAGTGTCCTTTTGCCTAAATGTGGCATGGAGGGACAGTTGTGGGACCAAAGTACAATCCCCCCCACTCTGTGGCCGACTTCTGGCCACGGGACCAGATGAGTGAACAACCTTGTATGAGAACAGGTGCATACCAGGTACATTCTGACTTATGGAACAATTGCCCTCTCTCTTCATGTATAAGCCATAGGACATTGGCCTCTGTCTCTCCCCCCCCCCCCCCGGGCCCCAATTTTAAAACCAAGATCAGCAGGCTACAAATGGGGAAGTTGTGGGGAAGTAATGGATTCAACCCTTCTTCTCCAATCACTATTGGTTTTATTAGTCGACTCCCCTTACCTTCAGTAGTACAGCTAAACTACTTTTCTGTGCTGAAACTATTTAAGATGAGATTACTTGTCCTCTCATCTTTCCCCACAGAGCTTTAAGGTGAGAATAACAGAGACTAGCATGTGTGTCTTTCTCTTTACTCTTTCCCTCAGTTGGTTACCTTCAAAAGGTCTATTTCAGTGGTGGCAAACCTATGGCATGCATGCCAGAGGGGGCACTCAGAGCCCTCTCTGTTACCACGTGCGCCATCGCAGCAGCACAGAGTTCTCCCTGCTCCTTTGCCCAGCAGCCCAATGGGAGCGCTTCCTCCCTCCCCTCAGCACAGAGTTCGCCCCACCCCTTTCTTTGGGCACTTGGTCTCTAAAAGGTCTATTTCACTGGTCTGAAAACCAGAGTGCTTCAAGTGTGTGGGGAAAAGGGGGGTGTAGTGCCCTGGATGTGGGGAAGAGTTTACAGGAGGTGACAAACAAGGAAAGTGTTAAGCACTTGCCATTTCCTCACCGCATCCCTTCTCCCCCTCCAACATTAGTAAGACAAGGCAAATATGGATTTGGGAACTCTGTTTGCTTCATAAATTGCTGTTTCAATCTAAACCATGTTGGTCTCATCAGATTTTACCATAGTATTTATATTCATGTGATGAGAAGTTACAGAGGAAGAACTAATATAGAATAAGATGTCATTTAGTTACTCTTGTTTTTACTACGGAACAGAAAAACATAAATTTGTCTTAATAGCAATAGCCATTATACTTATATACCATGCATTTTTATTGCAACAGTCACTTATGCACTTGCTTCTGATTTGAGAAAAATCACCTTTTCTGAAAATAATGCAGACAGAGCACAGTTTGTACTTATCAACACTTGATGTTTTCATATCCAATAGCACAAAAGTCGGTCCTGAACCTATAAAAAGGAATCTGTTTCACAGGAATAAACTTATTTTTGTCAAGGACAAGTGCAATAAACAGATCCTGACTGTCAGCATTCTCTAGAGCTCAGATGAAAATACTGTAGTATATATGCTGTCACCATAGTCATTTAAATGGAATAAACACAGTCTCCTGTGTATGTGAGCCACTTGCTGTAATGAAGTGAGTGACACAGTCATTGTAGGCAAGGAAGCTGAGCAAAGCTCCTACTTTGGTGAAGACAGTGGTGAATCAAGCACATTGTGCTCCTGAAGACGTAAGGCACAATCACTGCTGGACATAAACCAAGATACAACCAGTGGTGAGCTCAAAAAAAATTAATACCACACTGTAGGTGTGGTATGGTGGGCATGGCCCAGGGGGAAAGCCCTGCATTGCACCCGAACTAGGACTACTTTATTTCAAAACTTGGATGGGCGGAGCCAGCCAGAATTTCTGCTACCAGTTCTGGCAAACTGGTGCGAACCTGCTGATGCCCACCACTGGATACAATCTGTGCTGTGTCTTCCTCTCCTGAAAATTGAAGTCTACTCAAATCCCATTATTTTGATCACTCATATTAGACAGCCCACCTCCTATGTCCAACTCTGATATTCAGTAAAATATTTTACATGTAACTAATGGTGCTGAAATGGGGGTGAGGATGCACATGTAAAAATACATTCCTTAGTAATTAGTAGACAGTAGATAGATGATGCACAATTTCTGACCCAGCAGGTGATAATAAATCATTTTTCAGTAACCCAAGGTGCTTTAAATCTTTGCAATTTAACAATCTGAATATGTTTCATAGATATAGTACCTAGTTTTTGTGTTACTCTGCTCCTTGTCTATGAATATATAAACACTGAATACTGTATTAGATTGCCAGGCCAATGATAACATGGAGATCTCATTTGGAAGAACTTTCTAAACATGGAGATTTCATTTGGAAGAAATGCCATCATTTGTATTAACTCCTGGAGCAAGTAATTACTATAGTATGATCATAGTGTGCTGTCAAGTGAATTCTGACTTATGGTGATCGGGTTTTCTAGGCAGAGAATACACAGAAGTAGTTTACCATTCCCAAGCCCTTGCTCTGCAGATACCTAAACCACTGAGTATCCAGCTAGCCTCTAGAGCCGTGATGGTGAACCTTGGCACTCCAGTTCTTCTTGGACTTCAATTCCCAGAAGCCTAAGTCCCTATGAATCCATTTGTGAATTCACACAAATGGATTCACAAGGACTTAGGCTTCTGGGAATAGAAGTCCAAGAACACCTTCACAGCTCTAGAGTTTTTTACTATGATGAACTAATTTATTTTATGATGCGTCAGTCAGTTCTTCCAAATGTAGATTTTGTTGAGAAAGAAACTGAATTTGCTTGCGAACTAGTTTATTTATATGTCTTTCTCTTCAAACCGAAGGCTGTGTTGGGTGAGCATTTTTGTGGCTCTTGAAAAATGTCTCAATTTTTGGCTCAGAAGGGTGTACATTTTGAGGGCGAGTGGGGAGAATGTATGTCTATAGCAAAGCTGCCAAATGGAAGGTACTACTGGATGTTTATTGGAATGCATACTGAAAAGAAGCTATTCTATCTATGCTTGCACTGGAATGATCACTCTCGGATAAAGGTTGATTTGATAGAGCTTGACTGGAGCTTTGGAATGAGAGCAGTATAGCTTGGTTTGCCCTCACTGATACAGTCAGACCTGATTGCCATTGTAAGATTGGCATAAGAAGTGGCAGCCTTGCTAAAGTTTTTAGCATGGCATTAAGCAGGTATATATTGAAGAAACCTCCACTATGAATAAACAAGACTGTTGTGCAAAAGTGAAAGCAAAGGTTTAAGAGCTACTTGGGTGTGGGAAGGTTGCTTTGCTTGAAAACACAATTTGCATTCCAGATGTTCAGTGGCTTCTGTTCAATGCAGGTTGATCCTTCTGTGCATGACAATGGCATTTGCTCCACTAAATACAGTCTTAAAAATATCAAAAGGATGAGCAAATGGCAAGTCAAATTTATATTGGGTATGGCTTGAATTGCACTGCTGATAAATGTACTTCCTAGCTTATATTGCTATAGCTATTTTTATATGAACATATTTTAAGCATATGTATGTCACATGGCTAATGGATTATTGCTGAAGAAATCAAATACTTTCAAGAGACACTGTATTAATATTAAATAAATAGGTTCTAACACTATCAACAAACTTGTACTCTCTGTTCCCCAGTGGTTGGATGATGGAATTGCCAAACATTTAGCAAGGGATAAAGTTCAATTGAAATTGGCCATGTTCATTGCAAACAGGGACATCTGGGACTAACAACAAACTCTTGCACATGGTTATTTAAAAGTAAGTCTCCCCAAGTATGGTTATCAGGTGTTTAATCCTACACATGTCTACTGGTTTCAATAGGGTTTCCTGGTAAGTGAATATAGGGTTGCAGCCTCAATTGGTGACATAGAAAAATACTCATCTGTTTTCAAGCATGAGCTGCTTTAATGTGCAAAGGCAGGAAAGCACAATTAATCCACAGCATGTGATGGCAACATTTTTCAAGACCTGCATAACTGTCTGATAATATTTTGCCTTAAGATAGTGTGATACCTCTCTTACACGGGTAAGGCCTCCTGGATTAAAATACTGACTTCTTCAATTTGGTTTGTACTGTTGAGATGACACTTCACTTCCATATAAGCATATACAATATTTTAGATATTTGCACTAAACCTTAACAAGTGCAATCATCATGCTGTTTTTATTTTAATTTGGTTTGTGACCATTGCAGCTACTGTCTTGTTTTTCATGAAGTACTTGCAGTGGATACATGTGTAGCAAGAATTCTTTAATATTGATTTAATAAAACATAAATGAGGCAGATTGTTCAAGAGTTTATTAATTTATACTTGGTTTAATACAGCATGCATTTTTGGGATGTAATGCCCATTGCTCTGCAGTTTTGTTTAAAAAGTAGAAATAATTTTGCTATTACTTGTATTGTGAATAGGAAACAAATATACAAAATAGTGTTATTAAAAAATGAAAGTTAATCCTCCTCCTCCTCATGGTCGCAGCTAATTTCAGAGCATCCACTGCCAGCAATTGACATTTGCATGTCGATTGTTGCAATTTATCTTTGCTCAAGGTCACGTTTTTCAAAAGTTGTGGCACTCATTGGCTTCACAGCTGAAACACTAATCCCACATTGCACGTGGACAGAAGAAAAAGCTATTGCAAAGTGACATGGAAGAAGCTATGGTACAGTGTTATTTACTTTGGCAATAAAGGCAGAAACCATTTCTGTAAAAAAATGCTTCAAGGAACTTGGTGTAAATGTAGTACAACATACATAGTATGATATTATTCAGAAAGAAACAAATCTGGTGATTCCTTTCTCCAAAATGTATTATGGCATTTCCAGTATCTTTTTACCTTTCCACTTTATTAAGCACTTTTTGCAGTTTCAGGCTGAGTTGAGTAGATTCTAAATTCAGCATTACAACTGAAATTGCTACACAGCAAATCCTATTTTTCTTTCTTTCTCAGAATCAGGTGCTTGCTGTTCATTGTGGCTTACTCCCTGATAAAGTGTATTTAGGGATTGAAGTTATAAAAGTAGGCGAAAGATCAAAATACATTAAAAGCATGGAAGTTACAAAACCGCAATTGCTTTGGCTGTGACATTTAGTGATTTTTTTCAGCATTAGAGCTAGAATTTTCAAGTTAGGAAGGGGAGTACACAGAAAGAGCCTCCTTGAAGATTGTGGTATTTTTGAACAACAATTGGTTGTACCCTGGTAACAGCAACCTTGTGTTGCCAGCTAACCTTTCTCACACTAGGTCAAGCGAAGGGAACTGCAGAATGAACTCACCAAATAGTGCCTTCATTTTGACAGTTTCATGTCTGGCCTAGACACAGAGAAGAAGAAGGTAGGAAGAATGGGCTTAGGAGGATATTTTTGTATACATAAGCTAGGCAGGTTCCACTACGAGGTAGCCTGAATCTTTGTTCCTGGAGGTGTTGCTCCCTTTTATCACAATGTCTCTGTGCTTAAAGAGGTAACATACTGCAGAGGTCCAGGTGGATGGATGAGCCAGAGTAAGACAGTGATTTATTTATTTCCTTTCCTATAGGGCCATGATGATGAATCTTAGCACTCCATATGTTCTTGGACATCAATTCCCTGAAGCCCAAGCCCCCGTGAATCCACATGGGCACATTTTACTTCCACTTCCAGGAGGGGTGAGGACTGTGCGGGCTGGATGAATTGCAGCAAACCCATTTGTGTGGATTCACGGGGGCTTGGGCTTCTGGGGATTGAAGTCCAAGAACATCTGGAGTGCCAACATTCACCATCATGGCTATAGGGAAAGGACAATAACATTATCTAGTACAGAATGCAGTTCTAGCAAAGGAGGCTGTACTGACAGAGGTGGGGGAGATAATATTTTGCAGCTATGTTGAAATACCAAAACGTGTATGCTGACCAGAAAGGATTATATGAAAGGAAGTGTCTGCAAGAGCAGCACTTTTATGAGCGACTCCTCTGAGATTAAGAAGAAACACACAGCATAAAAATGAATTTCTTCCAGTACAGCAAGTTCTTCCATCTGGGGAGAATGTGTTACTCCCGTCCTCAAGCTGGATGCTGAGTATTCTTCTGTCTGTTCACAGCATTCATGTAGAGTTGCACATACGAAGTCAACAAGTCATCCATTTTGTATCCCTTAAGGGGAAAAAAAAGATATTTAACCCTTTTTCTTGAGAAAGGGTTGCAGAATTATGAACCTATTATTCAATGTTGTGCTGGTGCCCATTTTGTAGTGCAGTTGTTTGAAATCAGATCAGATCTAAACAGTTTAACTCTTAATCATCCTCCTGCTGTCAGGTCAATTCTGACTTGTGGTGACCCTTTCCAGGTAGAGAATACACAGAATTGTTTACCGTTCCCTTCTTCTGGGGTGACCTTGGGATTCCGTAGCTTGCCTATGGCTACACAGGCTGGCTCTCCTTCCCAGAACAGGGGTTCGCAGCCTGTGGACTGGACCTAGCCTGTGGTGGCAAATCATCTGGCCTGCAGTTATGTCTTCGCCTGTGCAAACACACCCGCCATGGTTTACAGCAGCATTTACAGCAGGGAAACCCATGTGTCCGGCCCACTCAGTGGTCCAGCCCATGTCACGGAAATGTTGAGAACCCCTACCCTAGAAGCACAATGGGGGATAGAAGTCCCAATCTTTGGCTCTGCACACATTTGCTACATTAAATAACATGTGCACTCCTAATTTCCCAAAGTTACAGAATTGCATAAGGGCCAAGCAATACAATTTACAAAGCCTTCAGCCCAGGATTGTAAATTGTGGCAATTAAGACCCTTTTTGCTGGGGTGGGGGGCAGTAGGGCTTTTTTTTTTTTTTTTAGCAAAACAATTGAGAGATTCACAATAATTTCGTGTCAGAAATTATTCTGGGTTGAAAGAAGAAACTTCACTCAAGGGATGACCAAATGAGGCTCCTTTCATGTCCCCAAGAGCTGGGACAGAGACACTGTTCAATCCGTCATGCGGTACCCGAGTCTTGAACTGCTGACTTGCCGGCCTTCCAACTAACAAGGCAAGCTTCTTAACCACTGAGCCACCACAGCCTCGAGACATTCACAAACCAGTCACAAAGAATGGCAAGGTTAGGCCCAAGAACAACAGCAGGAGGAGCAACTGTTGACTCAGTGCATTTCTAGCTAGTTACCACTTTTCCACAGAAATCTACATGACTGCAGCCATATATTTTTCAAATATATTTCATGCAGCGTGGTGTTGAAATAAAGCTGAATATAGAGTCACTGCGAGTCAAAAAATTACTTTCATCACAAAGTAATCTGCAAAGGAATAAACTTGGTCTCAGGTAACTTGCTGAGAAAACATCTCAGATAAATGTGAAAAAGGTTAAACCAGTAATTAACAGATCTGTTCTCTTCAGGAGATGGCCTTTAGTGACACTGAGGAAACTATAAATGTTTCTTACCAGAGATGTCTCACAAAGGATTCGACTCCCTCGCACCAGGTTCCCTATGGTCATGTGGAAGTATGTGCTACCGCTGCTCCAGTTGGAAATTTTATTGAAGGGGTAAACTGTTAAAATCTCCTGTGGGTGAAAAATCAGTACTATATATAACATTTGCAGCCCAACAGAGATGTCAACGTTTGGATTTCCAGAAAGCAGTCTGTAGTCATTCTTGCTTGTTTTATGCTCCCAGTCAGTCCCCACTGATTTAAAATAATTCGAATTTATGGACAACTATGGAAATTTCCAAGGTCAGACTATTCCCATCTTCAAATATTTGCCCTCATAACCTTCTGTTGTGAATTAGGAGGCAATTTTTTTTGTGAAAACTCCAGGAAAATACCAATAACCATCCTAATTTAACTAAGAGTTTCTCTTTTCTGACTTTACTGCACATATCTCAATACTTATCATCTCTCTGTAGCAGTCATTCACTGAAACTACCATTTTGGAGTAGCAAGGACAGCAACAACAGAGAAACAGTTCAACACTGTTTTGGCCAGTAGAATGTTTTTTAATGTTAGAAGCACAAGTGTATTCTCTCCTGCTGAAGCCTCATTGCTCTCATCATATTTGTTAACAATTAAAAATGCTTAAATTTCTTTAACAGTTCCATGAAGGGTCAAGATACACAGTATGTGTCTTTACCATGAAGTGCATACCTGAAAACTAGCAAAAAAATAATCTTACCTTTGTCTTTGGGTGTATTACAGAAACTCCTTGTTTGTTGATAGCAATCAATACAATGTCAGGGAAATTTGGCTCAGAGGTTTGCTAACAAAAAGAAAACAAAATTGGGTTTGTTAACAAAGGGCTGCTTTTGATCACTAGAAATTTCACTGTTGGCCAGCTGCCATTTTCATCATACTAGCACAGGAACCACAGATATGACCTTCACCCAAAGATATCATGTCCTGAGTTGGATATGTAAATATCAATGCTACACAATGCTCATCTTCAGATGCCAGTGCAAGACTTACTCTTTTAGTTTAAGGCAGAAAACCTTTGACTCTCAAAATGTTTTGGCCCACAATGTCCAGAATTCTTTATGTTGGCCATCCTGGCTTCTGAAAGCTGAAGTCCAAAAGTTCTGAAAGCTCAAAGACTCCCAACCCTGTCAGAGTCACCAGTTGTGATGGCACGCAAAACACAAATCAATACACAGTATAGTTGTACCTCACTTAAATAGCATAATGCGTTCCACAGGATTGCTCTTTAAGTGAGTTTGTTCTTTAAGCGAAACACCATTGTAAGTGACCAATTGTGACTTCTGGGGGGAGATTGCGAACCCCGATTTATTTCTTAAGCAAGATTTTGGTTGTTTTTATTTGTTAAGCGAAGTGAACATTCAGAGAAAATTTTGCTCTTTAAGCAAGTTACTCTTTAAGTGAGGAGCTCTTTATGCGAGGTTTGACTATACTGCTAGGCACTGATGTTCACATAAGAAATGGCTGGGGCTCACAGGAAATATGACATCTGTACTGATCATGAGAAAGTGCTCTCAGTAAAAACAAGATTTTGCAGAAAGTGATGTTCCACACTGTGATACTCAAAACTATGGAAACAATAACAAAACTCACCTTCACTTCAAAGAAGGCTGAACCAAAAGTTGGCCAATGACATATAAACTTCAAGAAGGCAACCTTGGCCTCATCGACAGTCTTCTGTTCATGTTTATTGGAGGCAGAAACAATACCCTGTGTAACACATGGACAGCTATGTGAATCAAAATTATTGTCAAAGTATTATTTCTGATACTTCTGATAGTCAATGGGTATAGGGGAAATTAAACACTTCTAGTTACACAGGACATTTTGCTTTGATAATTCTAAGCCACAAGGCTAAACAAAAAAATAAATAAATTCCATTATTGGAGCAAGTAGCAGGAATCTGAAATTGGTAAACAACTATGCAATGTGACATTCTCCATAAAAATATATATGGAATAAAGGTAATACATTATCTGCCATTTTTAAAAAAATATAGCAGCATTAATTATTACAGATACTCCACAGTCAGGTAGAGTCTTCGTAGACAAAACCACTGCCTGTATTTGCAGAGACCCGGAGGGGATGACATCATACCCGTTTCCATTCCTCTGGAGAAGCTGTTCGGATTATGTTCTCAGGCACTAGTTCCTTCAATATTTTGGGAATGGCTGCATATTGCATTCGATCATTGTTGAACTGAACTTTGAATATCAGCCCAGCTAACTGAGTTGCATCTTCTTTTGAGCACTTGTGATAGCCTCTAAGATACTTCGGCAGTTCCTGAAAAAACACAGTTAAGAAAAACTTTTCACCAAATTGACTTGTTGATCCTTTGGTGTGTGTCGAGAACTAGTAATGTTTTGGGAAAAAGTTCAGAGACAGAAAATTTAAACAAATACGTACCTCACTAGCAAAAAGCTAGGTAAAGGTAAATGTAATCCTTGCTTGAAAGCCATTCGTATCTGACTCTAGGGTTTGGTGCTCATCTCTGTTTATAGCCAAAGAGCCAGTGCTGTCCGTGTATGCAGACATTTCGGTAGACATGTGGCAGGCATGACTAAACACCGGAATGCATGGAACACTGTTTACCTTCCCAGCAAATGGTACCTATTTATCTACTTGCAATTTCTTGCTTTCAAATTGCTAGGTTGTCAGGAGACAGAGGTGGGAACTCACTCTGTCATGCAGCACTAGGATCTTGAACTGCTGACCTGGTGACCTTCCAGTCATCAAGGTCAGTGTCTTAATGTCTAAGCCACCGCAGTCCCAGCCTAAAGCTACATACTGTATGTCCACATGAGTTTGAGGCTAGTCTCAGAAAATAAAAATGTACATTTGCAGCATTTTGATGATAGTTATTATAATTAGTGACAAATGCCAAACTCAGTCCTGTTACCTGATGGTAATGAAAGATGCAGTCAGCCTTCAAGTCCTTCCCAGGAATCACATTTAGCCATAACTTTCTCATGAAAAATATCTGATAATTCACAGTGACAGGAACCACTAGAAAGGCACAGTTACAGACATTTAAAGAGAGTATACAGAGCTGTTTTAACTGTTTTCCCACCTCCCTAGAAATTGAACACAAAGATTAATCATGCTGCAGCATTTCAGGTTTGATAACCTAATCTCATTGCTCCTTACCTTGTCTACCTTTCTTTAATCACACACCTTAATTGCTCTTCCCAGAGGCTTATAAGGAGAAAAGATGGACAAATTTTGTGAGACCTGCTTCTTTCTATTTAAATTCTGTGAAATTTGGTAAAGTGGAACCAAATTCTCACAGTTTTGAATTCTACCACCAACAAATGTTGATAAATTTCAATAAAAATAAATGGAAAACAACTTTTCATCCACTCTTAATAAAAAGCTGCCTACTAGAAAAAGCTTGGCTGCTGCATTTAAACATAAATAAGGTAAAGGTTTCACTTGCTCGAAAGCCAGTCGTATCCGACTCTAGGGGTCAGTGCTCATCTCTGTTTCTAAGCCGAAGAGCCAGCGCTGTCTGCTTCTGCAGACTTTTCCATGGTCATGTGGCAGGCATGACTAGACACCGGAGCGCATGGAATGCTGTTACCTTCCCACCAAAGTGGTCCCTATTTATCTACTTGCAATTTCTTGCTTTCGAACTGCTAGGTTGGCAGGAGCTGGGACAGAGACGGGAGCTCATCCCGTCCTGCATAACTAGAGGGGAGTTAATCTACATTTACCAGCAATAGTAACATCTGTGGTATTTGGGAGAGAAGTTACTAGGATGCAGATTTACAGATCCAGAGATACAAATTTCCAATACAGTATTCCAATCGGCCCTATTAAAACATCTGTTTTTAAAAAATTGGAAACAGATCACAACTTTTAATTGTTCCAGTGATGCAAACTGACTTCATTTTTAAATAATCTCAAATATATAATTTTTCTTCAGCAAGCTATTGAACAGTTATATAACCATTACATCCCATATAGAATTGTACTGCATTTTTCCTATAGTAGACAAGTAATATTCAATACATAGGGAGGAAAAATAGTATTCTAAGAATGAGCAGCAAGTGAAATGAGGTGGGATCAGTAGTCGGCATCAGCAGATTCACCAGTTCGCCAGAACCAGTAACAGAAATTCTGGCTGGCCCCTCTGTCCATCCAAGTTTTGAAATAAAGTACAGTACAGTACCAGTAGTCCTAATTCGAGTGCAATGCAGGGCTTTCCCCTTGCCACACCCACAGTGTAGTAGTAATTTTTTTTTAGCCCACCACTGGGTGGGATGACAGTACTTTCCTGAAACAGTCAGCTTACAAAAATATCCCCCCATTTCACTAATCTTTCAAGGGGAACAAATAATATTTGTTTGAGAACCAGTGTGGTCAATTTATCAATAGTAATCACAAACAACAGGCCAGCAAATCCAGATAAGCTATTATTCTAGTGATTTATCTATGTAACCTCTTAAATAAAATCTGAACACTCAAGCAGATCTTTTCCTAACCATAAACAGCTGAACCTGGATAGAGTCAAAGCCCAAGGGTTTACTCAGCCACTTCCCTACCTTCTTTGGTTGGCCTTGTTTTCCGTGTCCAATCAGTCACCTGTCTCAAGGAATCAAAAAAGTAATCTGCCTCATTTTGGCTGATCACCTGTAAGAGACAGATGAAGAGAAAGTAAGCTAGTACAAAGAACCAGGCCTATTGTTCTTGTTTCCACTGCATTAACAGCAACTTTAAGAAGCCTAGCCTAAGGAAATAAGCCCTTATTTAAATGCTGCATCCAATTCTGAATATTAGCTTTCATCATGGTGATCAGCCATTGAGATTGTCCTGGGAACAATATAATAATGCAGTAGCCTTCCATTTGCCTTCTGCATTGCAGTGTGACACCCATACCATTGATCCTGTTCCATGAGTCACTTTCTGGTCCTGAGCCCTTTTGCCATACAAATTCCTCATCAGCCCCAGGCCAGTATAAGATGGATTCAATTGGATTTTAATCCACTTGGGGACCATCACCCTTCCCAGTGGACTTTGCCACCCAAGGCCTTTAGTCCTCAGGTTGTCACATAGAGCTCACAGTGATAATATGACCCACCCACCCCCAAACCCTCATAAAAAACATTTAGGTGGAGCTTTTAAATAAAATTACCTTGTCAGCAATTTTTACAAAGAGGCTGAATCCTTCCGGGGAACTTAGTTCCATTTTAGAGGCAACACTCTGGCACAGAGACCGTACTTTTGTGTTTGTTCCCACCTCAAACACCTGGACCAAAACAGCAAAGGACAAAGTGAACAGAAATGAGATGGCATGCAATCATATGATGTTCTAGTATTCTATGAGATGGAGATCTGTCTCCTTGACTGTAAAATAAGCAATGCAGGGGAGTCCATATTGAGAAGCAGCATCTCTCTCTTAACTGCCAGATACTGCAGACAATAACACCCTGTCACAGTGGACGCTGAGAGAACTAAGCAAGAGAGTGACCCATGAATGGATATCAGCCTCAAGTCTGCTGGCTCAGATCCAGGAAGAGCTTTATGGCAAAAATAAACATTCTTGAGGGTACACAAGAACAAAACCAAATTAGAAGATGGAGGAAGGAGCTCACTGGACAAGGAACAACAGTAAAGGAGGATATAGCTGAAGATCTCAATCTCCCCTACATCACTTGGAGAACCCTGAATAGGCTGAGGGCTTGAGTCCCTAAATATAAGACCAACATGCTCAAGTGAGGAGTTCTGGTGGACATCAACTTGCAGTGTGAATGTGGAGAGACATAGAGGTTGACTTATTTCACTGGTCTGCCGATTGTTGCCAGAAACATGCACTGATGAGGACTTGGGTTTGAGCAACGACAAAGCGAAGACATTGGCTTCATTTTGGCAGTCCAGGGTTTGATTGGGACACGAAAGAAGAAGAAGACCATCACAGGGGGTCTGTTTGTAGGTTTTCATCAGGGGACTCTGGTCTCAAGGGACCACTGATCTAATAAAAAAAAACCAGTTCATCTCTAAAGAAAAGTAGTTTCTTCAGTAGCTCCCTCCACCTAGCTATTATGGCAACAAAACAACATATACAAAAAGAACTGGCATGCAACTCTCCTTATTTTCCTCTTTCCTTCCCAGCTTGTTTCTATTTGTAGCGTATCTTGGTACATTTTCCATGGTTATACAAGATGAAGAACCATCTCTTCAGTATTTCTGGTAGATGTGGATTGGTAGGAAACAAATCTTACCTGCTCTGTATCATTGGGGAAGTGAATCTTATGAGAAATCTTTGTGATATTCTTCTGGATTGCTTGCACTTCCACACTATGTGGGGCCCACTTCCGACAGCCACTCCTGAGGGGAAAAAGCAATACAGATGGATCTCATCCAGTCGGACATTTCCTCACCTGGGGATGCAAACTATCAGTTTCAACTGCTCTGAATGGTATTGGTCGCAAAGGATGCAGATTTTCACCTCAGATGAGTTAGTATTTCTGCGTCAATCAACACACAGAGAGAATAACCAGGGAACATCCTGTTGAAGAGGAAGACTGCATTATACAAATACAGTACCCTATATACTCAAGTATAAGCTGACCCGAATATAAGCTGAGGTACCTAATTTTGACCTGAGAAACCAGGAAAATAGATTGACCTAAGTATCCAGCTCTCGATGAAACATCTGTGGCGGGGCCGAGAAGCCGACACGGCATCCAGCCCGGGGATTCGCGCCACCTGGCCCCGGAGCCCTGCCCTGCCGTGGGCTTTAAAAGAGAGATGCCAATGCCGGGACCCTAGCACCACCGCCGCTCTCGCTGGAACATCTGCGGCGGGGCGGAGAAGCCGACACGGCGTCCAGCCCCGGGGATTCGCGCCACCTGGCCCCGGAGCCCTGCCCTGCCGTGGGCTTTACAAATAGCCCCATTAGGTCACGTAGCTACCGGGACATTGACGCCGCTCTCCCCTGGTTTCGGACCAGGGAGAGCAAGGACAGCTGCGTCCGGGGCTGGCGGCTTTAAGAAGAACTGCCACCGCCCCTACCGGACATTGACGCCGCTCTCCCCCGGCCTCGGACCAAGGAGAGCTATGTGGGTCTTTTCCCCTCCACCCCAAATTTGGCCGCTCTCTCAGCCAAGTTCGGCTGAGGGGAAAGAAGCCACAGGAAAAGGGACGTAGTGGGCTTAGTAAGTGGGGTAGAGTTTGAGACTTGTGTGAACTGTTTAAAGTGTTTTGATGTGTTTTTGAAATGAAATGAAATGTTTATGAATTTTTAATTTTGTAATCGGGATGGGGGATTTCTTGTAATGTTTTTATGTACTTTTGATATGTGATTTTTGTGATGTAATATTTGTAGTTATGAAACATTGTTTTGCTGTGAGCCGCCCAGAGTCACTATAAGTGAGTGGGGTGGCATATAAGTCGAACAATACAATACAATACAATACAATAAGCCGAGGGTGGAAAATGTAACAGCTGCTAGTGAAAAAACCAGCTTATACTCAAGTATATATGGTACACCATATTCGACATTCAGAGGGGTACACAGAAAGAGCCTCCTCAAAAAGTGTGGTATTTTTGTACCACAAGTGGGTGTACCTCGGGCAACGGCAACCTTATGCCTGCTAATCTTTCTCACACTAGGTCAGGTGGTAGGAACTGCAGAATGAACTCACCAAGAAGGCCATCCAGACATTATTTACCATGTCCTTTCCAAAATGTGAAGAAGGAAGCGCCTACCTCTCCCCTCTTTGTTATCACCTTCTCCATGTGAAGAGCAATGTGCCTTCACAAGAGAGGTTACTGCTGGCACATGGGCTCTCCAACAAGTCTGCTCTTGTTTCTGTGGAGAGACTGTAAGGTAAGGGTAAAGGTTGCCCTTGTTCAAAAGCCAGTCGTATCCAACTCTAGGATTCAGTGCTCATCTCTGTTTATAACTAAAGAGCCAGTGCTGTCTGTGTCTACAGCCGTTTCCATGGACATGACTAAACACCAGAGTGTACGAATGCTGTTTACCTTTTCACCAAAGTGGTACCTATTTATCTACTTACAATTTCTTGCTTTCTAACTGCTAGGTTGGCATGAACTGTGACAGAGATGGGAGCCTACACCATCATGCAGCACTTTGGTCTCGAACTGCTGACCTTCCAGTCGTCAAGTTCAGCATCTTAACCATTAAGCCACCACAGTCCTTCCTTATTAATTTTCCACCTTTGGGTGCATGTCCTCTTCATTACTATTATTTCTTTATTTGACCCATCTGGAATGGTTGTTTTTTGCTCAGATTGTTTTATTTATAATTTATTTTATCACTGTATTTCCTTATGTTCTTTAATAACCATCCAAAGTAACTTCAGTCAGAGGAGAGGTATGTCAGTGCAATGAATGAACAATTAAATCAATAAATTAACAAAGCCTTGGTACCTCATCACCCTTTCGATCCGACGCCTGCAGTCCAAAGCCAAGCTCTCTTTCTGTCGAGTCTCCATGAACTTCTGTGCATGTTTCAGCAATGATCTACTAGGTGGGAAAAGGCCTGTGCAGAGCCATAGCAACTGCCAACCGTTGTTCACACTGTACCTGTAATTTTGATAAATAATTTCACAATCTCAAATGTAAATAATCACATAGAATATTTTCATGCTAACTTCTGTACAGACTTAGAAATCTAACAGTTAGACTGGGTGATTTGAGATCTGGGCACTGACAGTAAAATCGAAAGGCTAGGACAGTATCATTAGGTAAGGGTAGCCCTTGCTCAATGGCCAGTCATATCCAAATCTAGGGGGTGGTGCTCATCTCTGTTTACAGTGGCTTAGTGGCAGATGCAGACATTTCTGTGGTCATGTGGCAGGCATGACTAGGTGCCAGAGCACACAGAATGCTATTACCTTTCCCATCAAAGCAGTAGCTATTTATCTACTTGCAATGTCTTGCTTTTGAACTGTTAGGTTGGCATGAACTGGGACACAGACAGGAGCTCACTCCATCAAGCACCACTTGGGTATCGAACTGCTGACCTGCCGACCTTCCATCGTCAAGTTCAGTATCTTAGCCACTAAGCCACTGCAGTCCCCTACTTCGTCTTCTTCGGGGACAGTATCATTATGGTCCCACAAATCCTGCTTGTGTGGGCACTTTAACTTTTCAGAAGCTTGCACAAAGAGATGCCTGGTATATTCCTGCCAAGCAGTTGTCTGTTTTGCCAACCTCAGTTCCATCTTCACCCACAGAAGCTGTAATAGCCATGGCCTGGCCCACTTTTCAGATACTAGAACAGCCCAGTCTTGTTCTGGCTAATGTTGGAACCCCTGCTCCCTCAAGAGCACATCTAAGTACACTCACTGACATTACATACTGATCTTGGGCAAGGTGTTTCTACTGTGGCAGGCTCTGGGACACACTATGGAACCTCTGGAAGCTGCCTGCCTCTGCAGTGATAATAGCTCAATATGATCTGGAAATGTTTTGCCCAGATACCTGTGTCTGGCCAGGTTATCCTGCTATGGTAATAGAGTAGACCATATTGCCAGTGATTCAACGTCAATCATCAGGCGGCGGTTAATTAACACGACAACCCTGAGGAATAACGGCTTTGAATGCCGAGGTGCACAAGGAAGGGTGATGGTCCCCAAGTGGATTAAATCCCACTTGAATCCATTTTGATGAAGGGTAGCAGCTTCATCAATATTGCCCTGGGGCTGATGAGGACTTTGTGTATCAAAAGGGGTCAGGACCAGAAAGTAACTCGTGAAGCTGGATCATTGGTATGGGTGTCATGCTGCAATGCGGAAGGGAGATGAAAGGCCATTGCATTATATTCTCAGGATAGTCTCTATGGCTGATTGCCATGAGGATCACCAATATTTGGATTACATATGGCAGAAGAAGAAGAAGAAGAAGAAGATACCTGTTGGTGTTGTCTGTCAGCTGTTTCATGATCTGACAGTAGATCTCATCCCGCAAAACTTCCTCATGAATTGCTGCTACAAATATCTGGTCAGTGAGCTCCACCAGGGATCTTTCATGCTTTGAGGGATAGTCTCCCATGTATCTCATGATAGGTGAACAGATAAGGAAAGATTCATGGGTACAATGTACACGTATCAAAACCAGCTAATTTGGAAAGCAGCATATCCCTCCATTTTAGAGAATCCCTCTGCTGAATGAACCCCTCAGTGGCAGGTAGATATCAGCATTATGCTGGTAGGTAAGCAACACAAACATACCAGGTCACTGGTATTGCTTTCCATGACTTCTTCCCATTTTACAAGATCCCATATTTACTATCATTTCACTTTCCTTACCACATTTACCATTCACTACTGGATACAAAATTATCCGTAAATGGATTTCTGGGATAATTCTATCATCAAAATCCTCTTGTTTAGCATAGTAAATTGCACTAGTATAGGCATAATATGGAATTAGTGAGTCAACATGTCCAGATGTTTCATTGTTTGAAATAGACTTACTCTGTCACTAGCATAGTAAGCCACAGTTAGAATAGGCCCATTTGAATCAATGAAGTTTACAGAGAAGTTGACTCACTAAATCCTCATTGACTCTATCAACCTACTGTAGTGTGGTTTACTACAGCAAGCAACAGGATTTTGGCCAAAGTTGTTAACTGAACCCATAAATCACCCAGCATTGAGGCCTACATTTCTCCTTGTCATCGGATTTCCATTCCTGTACTCCCCAATGAAACAAAACATATCAGAATTGTTAACAAATTAGAAATGTATGCAAGGGGCAGCTTCCTCCATCTCCTTCACATTTTTCAAATAACCTTCCTGTGCCTGGAAATGTACAGTGGAAGCTTCTTTTGGAAAAAATAATTCATTTATGTCCCTTAATTTACAAATTATCCTCAGGAAAAAAGATATCAATGAAAGCTTGGCAAGTACATTCCCACAGATCCGAATTGCTCCACACACTTTTCAGTAAGGGCTGTTTCAGGGGTTCCCGAGCATGAGCCCAGAGGTGACCCTGTCCCCGGGACTTGTGCAAGACAGTCTTGCTGATGGACTCCTTCTCAGGCACTCTGTGCAAACAAAAGAAGAAAACATTGTTTCAAAGCACTGCCTTGCCATAGTTGCCATTATGAGATCTAAGGCTACCTTGCAAAGATACGAAGAAAGGTGAGGGAGCAACTTCTCTACAGCACAGAGAGAGGTAACAGGCAGAACATTCTCCTGCAGCTGCCCAGATATACCTGTCAGGTGCTCTCTCATTCCCATCTAGGTGATTAATCAAGTAAACCCCCCTCCATTTGCATCCCCCTAACCCAGCCCCAACTCCCGAACTTCTGGGGATAGGGAGTCTATGACCATTCTATTATTTGCTTTATATTCAGAACAAGACGACATTATTTTCACAAAGAATCCAGAGGACTGAGTAGGGCATCCAAGACAGGCAACTATGAGATGGAATCCAAAGTATAGAAGCTCCTAAGATTTTCTTATCTTGCATACCTGGAGGGTAACAGATTGGTGAAGGTTTATGAACAAAATGAAGTAGGATGTGGGAATTATTATTATTATTATTATTATTATTATTATTATTATTATTATTATTATTATTATTATTATTATTATTATTATTATTATTATTATTATTATTATTATTATTATTATGTTGTGAGCCGCCCTGAGTTGGTTTTCACTGAGGAGGGCAGCATATAAATTTATTATTATTATTATTATTATTATTATTATTATTATTATTATTATTATTATTATTATTATTATTATTAGTAGTAGTAGTAGTAGTAGTAGTAGTAGTAGTAGTAGTAGTAGTAGTAGTAGTAGTAGTAGTAGTAGTAGTTCCATTTATATCCCACCCATCTGGGGTTACCCCCACTCTGGGCGGCTAACAACAACACATTAAAAACACATAATAAAATCACATAATAAATCACCCAATAAAATACAAATATCAAACCTAATTAAAACTTGGGGACAGAATATAAGCCTAACGCTAGTTAGAGTGCCCCTACTCAAATGCCTCCCTGAACAGAAGCGCTTTAAGTTGCTTTCTGAATGTCAGCAAAGAAGTGATCTGACGCAATTCCACCGGAAGGGAGTTCCATAGGGATGGCACCGCCACCGAAAAGGCTCTTCTCCTGGTCGTCACCTTCCTTGCCAGTTTTGGCGTTGGCACCAAAAGAGCTGGCCTGGGAAGATCGAGTGATGCAGGAAGATGTTCTAAGAGGAAGACGCTCCACCAAGTAGGATGGTGCCAAACCATTTAGGGCTTTAAAAGTTAAAACTAACACCTTGAACCTGATACGGAATGAAACGGGCAACCAATGCAGCTCTGCCAGGACTGCTGAGATGTGCTCAAAATTCCTCACCCAGGTGATTAGTCTAGTGACTGCATTTTGTACCCGCGGAACTAATATGGGATTAAGCAGTGGCGTAGGAAGGGGGAGGCGGGGGGGGCGGGGGCCCCGGGCGCCATATTTTAGGGGGCGGCAATTTCAGCACTCACGTGATCCAGCCAGCCAGTCCTGAGCATTTTCTAGGGGCCTGGCATAATCTCCCAGCAAGCATTGCGATATACACGTGCTCCCAGCCCAGGCCCAGGCAATTTCCAAGGGGCGGCAAAAGTGGCCCTGTGTTGAGAGAAGCTGCTGTATCCCCGTGGAAGGAGGCAGAGGAGGCCAGCACGAGTGTGGAGGTAGGTTTACTGCTGCTAAATCTGTGCTCTGAAGGTGCTGTTTTTCTCCCTCTCCCTGCTTCCCTATGATCTCGCCAATTTGCATGACTATAGGCATGAGGCTTAGAGTTTGCTCCAAAACTCTCTGCTCCAGCCATTCAGTTTGGTAAAGGGGGGGGGGGGGAGAGAGAGGAAAAAAGCTTTACTGCTTCTATTTCCAGTTTTTTGCATGGCTATAGGCATGAGGCTTAGAGTTTGCTCCAAAACTCTGCTCCAGCCATTCAGTTTGGTAAAGGGGGGGGGGGGAGAGAGGAGAAAAACTTTACTGCTTCTATTTCCAGTTTTTTGCATGGCTATAGGCATGAGGCTTAGAGTTTGCTCCAAAACTCTCTGCTCCAGCCATTCAGTTTGGTAAAGGGGGGGGGGGAGAGAGGAGAAAAGCTTTACTGCTTCTATTTCCAGTTTTTTGCATGGCTATAGGCATGAGGCTTAGAGTTTGCTCCAAAACTCTCTGCTCCAGCCATTCAGTTTGGTAAAGGGGGGGGGGGGGGAGAGAGGAGAAAAACTTTACTGCTTCTATTTCCAGTTTTTTGCATGGCTATAGGCATGAGGCTTAGAGTTGCTGAGAGGGGGGGAGGAGAAAATCTTTTTGCTGCCTCTCCAGCTTCCCTAGAGCGAGGCTTGGGGTCTGGTTTGCTGCATTCCTGCGGGGCTGGTGGGGGCAGGAAGGGAAAAGGAAAGGTTGCCCCTTGCTCAAAAGCCAGCGTATCCGACTCTAGGGACCCTCAGCCTATTCGGGGTCCCTCTAAGTCAGGGGTGCCCAAACTATGGCCCGGGGGCTAGATGCAACCCCCAATGCCAATTCATCTGGCCCATGAAGCCCTCATTGCTCCTGGAAGCGGAAGTAAAATGTGCCCATATGGGGGCTGCATCCGCCCCCTGGGCCATAATGACCAGCTCCCTGAGTCACATAACCGGCCCATGGCCCAAAAAGTTTGAGCACACCTGCCCTATGTGATGTAGGGGAGGTTGGGATCTTCAGCTATATCCTCCTTTAATGTTGTTGCTTGATCAAGCTCCTTCCTCCTTTCAGTTTTATGAATAAAACTGTTTTTGTATGGTAAAAGGTTTCATTTACTGATTTTTCAAACTTTCATCACAGCACATTTTTTCCAACTCATATTACTTTGTACATTTTGATTATGCAAGCATCCTAGGAATGAGGAATCCCAGCAGTAACCTAAAGAAAAGAAAGGGTTGGTGAAGAATCAGCAGCTGTACATGGCTGCAAAAAATGTTTAATATGGTTTTAAGGTGCATTAAAAGAAAAATAGTTTGGGTTGTAGGTCACAGGAGAGATTTTGCTTTATTGTGCACTGGTCATATTGAAGATCTCCATCCAGATTTATATTTCACAATTTTACAAATGATACAAACTGGAATAAGTTCAAAAAGATGGTTGCCAATGTGGTAAGCGTGAAGAAAAATAAACTATAAATGTTTGTCCTGGGGGGCAGAAGGCTGAGCAAGAATTTAACAACCTTCTTTAGATATCCTACAGGCTGTTTACACTGGAAAAGGTGTGGCCTTTTTCTTTGTAGTCTTGAGGGCAGGAATAGAATCTAATGGGCTTGCATTACAAAAGGGTAGATTTGAGCTGAGCATTAAGAGAAGGTTGTTGTGGACAAGATTTTAAAAATGGAAGTAATTACTTAGAGGGTGATGACTGTCCTTTGCCAAAGATCTTCAGCAGATTCAGGGCAGTAGCCTGTTCAAAATGGGTTAGATTCTTTCTGGATTTGTAAATCTAGGAAAAGATTGGGCTAGACACCCTACAAGACTGCTCCAAAACTGTGATGTGAGTGGCATGCAAAGAAAAAGCAAAGAGTATTTGTTCAAATGTGAGCTTTGTTCATGTCTTAGATTCCTGAAAGTGAAACAGAGAATATTGGGGATGTGATACCCATTTGGGAGCTTTCTCTGCACTCACCTGCCACATAATCATGGAAACATCTGCAGTTCAAGACCTAAGTGCTACATGATGGAGTGAGCTCCCGCCAACTTAGCAGTTCGAAAGTAAGAAATAGCAAGTAGATAAATAGGGACACTAATCATGTGGCAGCATGAATACATACCAGAGTGCATGGAGTGGAGCACTGTTTACCTTCCCACCAAAGTTGTCCCTATTTATCTACTTGCAATTTCTTGTTCACTCCCGTGTAGCACTTGTGAAAGTCTCTCTTTCCTGCCTCCCTTCTAAACCCCAAATCCTCTCCCCAGGGCTCCTGGAGGCCAACGAAGAGCTTCAACACCTTTTTTTGCCAACTACTACTGGACGGCGTAGACAAGGCACAAGGCGGGAGGAGGTCCTGGAAGTGTCCATTAAGCTGATCCTGGTAAGTGGGGGCTCTGGAGGCCAAAGAGGGGCTTAGCAGGTCTCCCTTTACTACCTTCTCTCTATCTTTGTCCTTGGCCAAACTTAAATCCTCATCAGTACATGTTTCTGGCAGTCATCCACTGAAGCAGAGGTGCCCAAACTTTTCACGCCATGGGCCGGTCACGTGGTTCAGGGAGCTGGTCACTACAACCTGGAGGCCAGATGCAGCCCCTGATGCCAATTCATCCGGCCCACGAAGCCCTCGTCACTCCTGGAAGCAGAAGTAAAACACGCCCGTACGGGCACGTTTTACTTCAGCTTTCAGGAGTGATGAGGGGTTCATGGGCTGGATGAATTGGCATGGGGGGGCTGCATCCGGCCCCCATGCTGTAGTTTGGGCACTCCTGCTTTGAAGTATCCTATTCCCTTCTTCCCTTTCATAAAGCCTTTTTAAAAACAAAGCTGTTAGGTGATTTGTGAATTTGAATGAAAGATAGTTAACTGTCTTTAGAAAAACATTTTGCCAACTTCCTTAATCTATTAATTAAAAAAGTACTTTAAAAAGGGCTCTTTGATTTTTAACTTTAAAAAATGCTTTCAAGGGTTGTCTATGTTCCTACATTTCACTATTCTACATTATACAAGTACAGGTATATGAAATATAAAAGTATAAAATGTCTTTTTATAACCGTCTCTAAGGCTACCGGTATAAAATTATACTAATAGTGAGTGAGTGAATAAACATGGTTACCATTATGTGACTGTGCTAAGTAAAACATAAGAATAAAAGAAATAAAGAATTAAAGGTTAATGTCAGTGGAATTACACATGAGAATAATGTAGCTTCTTTGTGCTTAAGTATATATGCAGGATGGAATTAGCTCCTGTCTTTATCCCAGCTCCTGCCAACCTAGCAGTTTGAAAGCAAGAAATTGCAAGTAGATAAATAGGGACCACTTTGGTGGGAAGGTAACAGTGTTCCGTGCGCTCTGGTGTCTAGTCATGCCTGCCACATGACCACGGAAATGTCTGCAGAAGTAGACAACGCTGGCTCTTCGGCTTAGAAACAGAGATGAGCACTGACCCCTAGAGTTGGATACGACTGGCTTTCGAGCAAGGGAAACCTTTACCTTTATATATGCTAACATGGGTAAACTAACGTGTATTATGTTATACAGTCAAACCTTGCATAAAGAGTGCCTCGCTTAAAGATTAACTCGATTAAAGAGCAGGGTTTTCTCTGAATGTTTGCTTCGCTTAACAAAAAAAAATGGGGATTCTCAATCCTCACCACCACCACCACCAGAAGTCACCGTTTGTCACTTACAATGGTGTTTCACTTAAAGAGTAAATTTGCTTAAAGAGGAATCCTGTGGTACAACTGTATACTTAAAACCCAATTACTTTAAAGCCCAAGCTTTACTTAATTAAAGTAAAGTAAAGAAATCAAAAGAGGTAAATTTCAGTAAGTACATTTTTAAAAAAATATATCACTTATTGTATAACAATTTTACAATAGGAAACCTTTGGTGCAAGAATCCAACTTGTACTTAGCCAATTATAGTTGTAACTCAATATTATATTGTTTTGTTTTAGCATCAAAAATGAAAAGAGTAAAAGAAAGTGGGGCAGCTTACCGTAATAAAAGAAGAGCTAAGGAAGAAGATATTAGAAGAAATAAGGGGGCTATTTTGAAATATGTGAAAGGTCCTGTTCCTGAGATGTTAGATTCTACATTGGACTTAAATTCATTAGAGGCTACTGTTGCTTCAAACCCAGAATATGCTGAAAAAATACAAGAACCTGATACTGCTGATCTGGTACCTGTTACAAATGCTGACATTGTTCCTGAAGATCAAATCCCAACAACATCTGCAGAGTCTGCATCTGCATGTATAGACATGGATCATGATAGCTTAGAGGCAGAGCCTGATATAGCATCTGTATCGTCTGCTGCCCAATACCAAAACTTAGATGATATCGGGAAATGGCCTGAGCATATAAATGAAAAAATGCGTTTGTTGCTCATTCAGCAAGGCCATGAAGTTGTTCAGCATATCAATACCAACTTTACCGAAGCGCCACCAGTAACACATTCAGAGTCATGTCCTTTAACATCAAAAAGAGAGACAAGGCGGCTTACCCGGGAATGGTTTTACCGCACATTGACTAACGGTGAAAAGGTTTTACGTACTTGGATGGCTTATTCTCCTTCCAAAGCATCATTATTTTGCTTTTGCTGTCGTTTGTTTGAGAACGTAAACACACCAAATGGATCAAGGTTTTGCTCATCTGATGGTTTTAATACTTGGAAGAAACTGAATCCTAAGGTTTCAAGTCACGAATCAAGTCCACTACATAACCAAAATTATTGCAAATGGAAGGAATTAGAGGCCAGACTTAAAAAAGGACAGACTATTGACAAGAATCAGCAAAATCTTGTGGCAAAGGAAGCAAAAAAATGGGAAGAAATTCTTACCAGAATGTTTGACATTATAAGAGTCCTTGCAAAACAAAATTTGGCATTACGTGGTCACAGAGAAAATGATACCAGCACTAATAGAGGCAACTTTTTAGAAGTGGTGCATTTAATCGCAAAGTACGATCCTGTACTTCGTGAACATCTGGTAAGATCTAAAATGGATAGAAAAATTTCAACCACTTATATGTCACCAGAAATTCAAAATGAATTTATTGAAATTTTGGGAGATAAAGTTCGTCAACATATCATCAGACAAGTAAAAAAGGCCAAATATTATTCAATTATATTTGACAGCACTCCGGATGTTTCTCACAAAGACCAAACAAGTCAGGTATTAAGATATGTAGTCATTGAAAATCAGGAAGTCAAAGTAGTAGAATCTTTTATAGATTTCATTGAAACAAAAACTAAAACTGCTGAAGGAATTTCAAACATGATTTTGAGCAAGCTTAAAGCTGATGGTCTCGATATAATGAACTGTAGAGGCCAATCATATGATAATGCTGCTGTTATGGCTGGAAGGCATTCAGGAGTTCAGCAAAGAATAAAAGAAATAAATCCCAACGTTGAATTTGTATCTTGCTCAAACCATTCATTAAACCTGGCTTGTTTACATGCTGCCTCAGCTGAAGCTAGTTCAGTAACTTTTTTCGGTGCATTAGAACGCTGTTATTCATTTTTTTCCATGTCGACACATCGTTGGGAAGTTCTGATGAAGGCTACAGGCAAAAGTTTAAAAAGGGTTCAGGATACACGGTGGAGTGCAAGAGGTGATGCCGTAAATATGACATGGCATCATTACAAAGACATTTTGGTAACTCTGGAAAAACTGACAGAGACAGAAGAAAACTTCCACACGAGAGCAGACGCAGGGCAGTTGCTACATTCAATGAAGTCATTTTCCTTTCTTTGTTTCTTGGGCCTCTGGCAACCTGTGCTACATGAAGTGAATGATGCCCAAAAATACTTACAAACGAAGGGACTTGACATAAAACTGTGCGCTCAGAAAGTAAGTGCTTTGAAAATATTACTGATTGAGAAACGAGAAGAATTGGCAGATGGTGCTATAAGTTATGCAAAAAACATATGTGAAGACCTGGGCTTTGCCATGGAACCTCAGAGGCACATAACGAAAAGGCACATTTTTGACGACGGAAGTAGAGATGCCAACTTATCCCCTGAAAATGAGTTGAGACAAAAGCTGTTTTCTTTGTTAGATAGAATGATTGTAGAAATTAATGAGAGGTTTCAGAAGCTATGGAATTTGGTGGAAAGGTTTGCCTATCTAATGCCAGCTAGTTTACTAGATTCGGAGGACATTGACTGTAATCTTGAGTATGCATCTGCCGAAATTGATGAACAGGAGTTCAAGCTCGAACGAGCTCGACTACGGACTTTTGTAGCTGCCACAGGCAATGCAAATAAATTAAATGATTTGGGCCCACTTGGATTATTACAATTTATTGTGAAATACAAGATGGAAGATAGTCTGCCCAATATTGTAATAATGCTCCGAATATTCCTCACAATTGCCATAAGCAATGCCACCTGTGAGAGAAGCTTTTCAAAACTGAAGTTGATCAAAAATTATTTGAGATCAACAATGAGTACTTTAAGGCTAACCAATCTGGCTATCTTGTCTATTGAGCAAGAAGTATGTGATATGATAGACATTGATAGTGCAATAAAAGACTTTGCCCTTAGGAAAACTA
Organism: Furcifer pardalis; assembly: GCA_030440675.1. Taxonomy (NCBI): domain Eukaryota; kingdom Metazoa; phylum Chordata; class Lepidosauria; order Squamata; family Chamaeleonidae; genus Furcifer; species Furcifer pardalis. The sequence goes on from CP126890.1 coordinate 246,061,415, forward strand.
GACGAATAAAGTTTTAGTTATAGACAGAAGTTTTATTTCTAATTCTGTTAATTATTTAATTCTATTAATTATTTAATTTTATTAATTTTTCAATAAAAATAAACATTCATGACTTTGGTATCCTAGCTTTGTACTTTTTTATTATACAAAAAAAAATAGAGTTGAGTTTTTGTAAGAGTAAAGCCAGAAGTCTTCTTTTTAGGTTGTTATCATTTGTAACGGCAAAACATAAGACTATTTGAAATCTATAATAATACCACCCCCACCACCCCGGGGTAATTATGTATTTAGTCACTGGTGACTACTCAAGGACTGCGGTGGCTGAAGTGGTTAAGACACTGATCTTGCAATTTCTAGGTACTGGATGATGGAGTGAGCTAACTTTGTCCCAGCTCCTGCCAACCTAGCCATTTGAAAGCAAGAAATTTAAAGTACTGTACAGTTGGCAGGAGCTGGAACAGAGATAGGAGCTGTACAGTACTTTAAATTCCTTGCTTTCGAATGTGTTCCATGGGATTGCTCTTTAAGTAAGTTTGCTTTTTAAGTGAAACACCACTTTAAGTAACCAATTGTGACTTCTGGTGGGGGGGGGGGAGATTGCAAACCCTGATTTATTTGTTAAGTGAGTTTTTGGTTGGTTTTAGTTGTTAAGTGTGGTAAACTAATTAGCAAATGTATAATGCACAATGTTTATTTTGTATGTACCCATCTAACAATTTGAGGGCTGCAGTGGCTTAGAAATACAAGGTCTAATTTGCTAAACACAAAACAAAGGTGACATGTTTTATGTACTGAGAGGTTTATATATGTGTGAGTGTCAGGGGTGGCCAAATCATGTCAGCTTCACAGAACTTTGGAAGCAGGAGGTCATTTGGAGGTGTTGGGGTAACTTAGCTGATGGGAAAGTGGTTTTATTAGACAACTTCACATAATTAAGGATTGACTTGGTGATAAAAGATCTTGGGGATGAGAAAGGAGCCTCATTCGGGCATCCCCTGAGGGGAATTTCTGCAGCAAAATCTTTTTAACCCAGAATAATTTCTGACATGAAATTATTATCAGCAGCCACGGTTTCAGGTGGGCTCAAGGGTGGGAATGGTTACTATGCCCTCCTTTCTTCCTTTAACCTTGCCCCATCTTTGAAGGAATAGGTGCTATTTTTCTCACGAGTTCCCTCTCACCTCATGGGGTGTGGGGTGGGTTGGCAAAGTGTGCCTACACCCTGAGCGTTGGGACTGTGTCAGCTGGTTGCTGTTGGTGTGGTTCCTGGCCTCAAAATTGGCGCAGGCACTGCATGGCTAGGAAGAGAGAAGAAATTTGTGGGGGAAAAGAGCTGCAAGAGGTGCCTAAATAGGCCCAAAAAGGGGTGCCCCTTGTTTGTGAACTTGGCAAGGAGGTAAGCCCCAGACATTTGTAGGTTTACTTCTTAAACCATTTGGACACCTGCGTCTTCATCCCCTATTCTGTCACCTACGTGACACTGTTCCCCCCCCCAACTCCTGTGCTCCTTAACACACACTGCATCATGGGGGGGGGAGCAGTTTTTTTGTGGGGGCGGCAAAATTTCACACCGCCCCGGGCAGCTGAAACCCATGCTACGCCACTGGGATTAAGGGCAACAGCTATTCATTTGTCAACGGTAATCAAATTAAAATGTACCATGTATTTTGAGGGAACAACAAATATCATACAAGCAGGAGGATGTACTGTATACCTGAAGTGCTCATAGGAGAATTCTTCAAGAGTATATGGCTTCATCTTTGCTTCTTCTTCCTCCGGTTCCTCTGTTCGAGAGGACAGAGATGCTAACCTCCGTTGATCAGGTGACATCATCAGCAAGCGCTGAAAAAAGATGGTCAGAGGAAGACCCCATGCTTATCACCAGAGGCCATGTTATATTCCACCCAGCAGGATTATTCAGACGTGACCTTGGAGCAGAATACTGTATTTGTTTTCTTCCAGGTCTGCTTATAGATGCTTCTCAGAGGAACCCACAAAGAAGGGTTACTTGACTAGCCAACACTGAGCTAATAATTTGGAAAATATTCACAGGGGGACCTGAGATAGGACACAACAATCCACTCTTTTCAGGGTACCTGAAAATACTTGAAAAATCAAGCATTTCAATTTAAATAGATTTTCAAAGAGACAACAATGAATGAGAACATTGAAAATAATTTTTAAGGCAGTGGCTTCGATATCTGGCTGTGGAGTCAGAGGTTGGATTCCTCACAGTGCCTTCCAGAAAAATCTGCCTATGTAACTTTGGGAAAGCTGCAGAGTCCTAGGGTGCCCCAAAAAGAAGGGGATGGGAAACAACTTTCTCTACCTAGAGAACCCTGGAAAGAGTTGTCGTAAATCAAAATGGACTTGGCAGGACATAATTATTCACTAAGACAATAATTAAAATACAAAATAATCACAGTATATATAATGTTAAATAGTTACTTAATACAGTACTGTAATTTCAAAAAAACACAACAACTAATAATCTGTATCCAAATAAGTCCTTTTGTCTAATTATGTAGAAAAACTAACCAGGTCTAACTTGCTTCATTTGGGCTTTAGCCAAACCATAGCTATCGCTGGTCTTTCTTCCTTTGCTTTAAAAAGCTCAGACAGGGTCTGGCAGTGTTACCAAGAACTCCAAAAACCTCCCTTGTCAGAACTTCCCCCAATCATTTCATATGTATCTTCTGTATCTTATTTTTGCAGTTTCCAGCTTGTTACATCTGTTATAAAGAGATAACAAGACTACAGAGTAGCTATTTATCCTTAGATACTGCATTACTTGCTCCTTACCAGTATTTGACTAGAAGGTTTTGTAGCAGTTGGGATTATATAGATTGCTTCTTTTGACACAAACCCAGATTTAGCTGTTCGCTCATTGTGAGCAGGGATCCAGTCTTGGCTTTCTTGTCCTTTGTCTTGGTTTAAAATCAGCGAATCCCCCTTCTTAAAAGCCAGAATTGAGGGATCACCTGAGGAACCAAACAAACAGACTATTTAATTGTTACGCATCAGAGAAAATATCTGTGGGAGTCTGTTCAGTTAAAGCACGAGTCTGCTCATTTCTTCATTAATGGTGTCATGAATGGGCTCTATGAATAATTTGGTACATTTAACAAATACAGTACAGTACAGTTAAATAAGGGTAGGGCATTACCACCGATGATTTTATGTTCATGACAACTTCTGTGATTGACCTGTTCTTTTTCTCTCTTGTTCTTAATTTTTTTTTTTGGCTCATAGAGCCAAATTATTCATAGAGCCCATTCACTTCTTGCCATGTTTTATCCCACTGGCATCTTCCACTAATAACTATTCACACCAAATTAGGGAAAAACCTCTCAAACAGGTAAATCTCAAATATGCAAATGGAATTAATGTAGGAGGTGTCAAACTAGATAGGATGTAAGAGATACAGTATGCAGGTGTAACTCCGCAGTCCTGTTTCATTAGTTTTAAAACAGATGGGAGGGATGGGGTGCTTAATTTACAGATGTGAAACAGGTTGGAGAGCTTCAACCACCTCATGCAGTTCCCCCGATGGCTTAGTGGTTAAGGCACTAGGCTTGGAGACTGGAAAGACGGAATTGGTTCCTGAGAGCTGCACGATGGGGGACATGAAAGGAGCCTCATTCAGGCATCCCCTACAAAAATCCTTTCAACCCAGAGTAATCTCTGACACATAAACTAACAACCACCTCATGTCCAGGTGGACTTTAGTTCTTTCCACCACAAAAGTCCAGGCTGATTAAATTCTGGGCAGAGTGTTTGGCTATCCTTCCCATGTTGACCAACAGGGTACATTGATTCAATAAACCTGATAGTTGGAAACCCCTCCAACTGAAGCACCTTTAAGGTCCAGCAACACTAGAGTGGATTGTTTCATTCGGTCTCTACAATTTGCCTCCTTATCGATTGTAAGTTCTTTCTGCCTAACATCAACAGCTCCACCTAAATACCTTGCTGCTTATTTTCTTGTATTGCCACAGCATACTGTGACACCTTCTTCAGTCCTTCCAGAAATGTGACCACCAGCTCTGCAATGTCAACACTGTTCACTGATGTCAAGACAAACTCTTCGGAATGCAGTGTGGTGAGTGTGCAACTTTGTCCAAATGCCTTCGCTGCCCTGTGCATCACAGAACAATTTGTTAAATACCTTATAAAGCTGCAGAAACCCAAACACAAATCTGTATGTAAATTTCCCACCAAAACAATCAGAATAACAGTTCAAATGTCCCTTTTTCTGTTCCATAAACAGACATACATCCCAAAAATTTTTTTAGACCTATCTAGGAGTTAACTGAACTTTTTCACATCACCTTCTTAGAAAGAGACAGTAGAAAAAACAGTTATATCTGTCAATTAACTTGCTTTCCTGCCCCTATAAGGATATCCTTAATGATATGTGCTACGATTATTTGATTTAAAAATTAAGCTCATGTTTACTTTTAATGGATCAATTAAAACAAAAGCACGCAAACAAAAATAATAAATAGTAAGGGAAATTACATTCCATGGCAGATTTTTTTAATATTTTGGGGGAGGACCGCTACAAAAATAAAGTGATACATCGCCTATGTTTAACACTTATCCCTCAGCCTCATGCCATCCGGAGCTGTTAGACTGCAAATCCTGTAATCCACAACCAGCTTCATTTTGCTGCACTAATTGGATAGGATGAGTATTGTAATCCATCACCTCTAAGAAACACCACTTTAGAAAAGGTGCTGTAAAGGTCAGAAATGACACATTACAAGATACCATGTTTTCTGAGTCGACAGGGCTTGGGAAGTGATCCCTAAATATGAGAAAGCATCACTTTCCATTTTCAACTATTTTTGCAAACAGAAGACTCTAGAACAGGGGTGCCCAACCTTTTTGGGCCATGGGCTGGTCACATGGTTCAGGGAGCTGGTCACTATGGCCCAGGTGCCAGATCCAGCCCCCAATACCAATTTAACTGGCCTGTGAAACCCTCATCGCTCCTGGAAGTGGAAGTAAAACACGCCCATACAGGTGCATTTTACTTCCACTTTGAGGAGTGACAAGGGCTTTGTGGACCGGATGAATTGGTCTCAGGAGTCAGATCTGGCCCCTGGGCCATAGTTTGGGCACCCCTGCTCTAGATTGAAGAGTGTCATGAGCAAGAAGTTCCAAGGAACAGTACCACTATGTTGTATACTTGAGCACACAAGGACTTGACCTTCCTTACTATAGCAGTCCCCTGTATAACCCTCCAAAACCTTACATTACAAATTTTGCTGACTCTTAGCAAGGATGCAGCTACATTCTCTCTGGTTCAGTGTCGCAAAAAGCAGGGTTACCTATTGGTATGGATGCCAGTGATTTCTGGAAAAGACAGATCTAGAAGTCTCTTTTCTGAGTCATCGAGGAAGAAGACACCTTTCCAATTAACTGCCACTATGAAACGGTTCTTAGGCAAGCTTGGTCCTGAAAATATAAGTTTAAAAGACAATGTAGTCACAACTGTTTCCTCCTTCAGGTAATGATGCCTCTACACCCCTACCCACACTCAAGATGTGAGAAAGTCTAGGATCGTGATGGCGAACCTTGGCACTCCAGGTGTTCTTGGACTTCAATTCCCAGAAGCCCAAGTCTCTTTAAATCCACACAAATGGGTTTACTGTGCATACGAGCAGTAAACCCATTCATGTGGATTCAGAGGGACTTGGGCTTCTGGGAATTGAAGTCCAAGAACACCTGGAGTGCCAAGGTTCACCATTACTGATCTAGGATACTCAGGGGGAAGGTATGATGAATAGGGAAAAAACAATTACTTGCTAAAAAAAAGTATTAAGCTCACAGTGGATAAACAGGGAAGAAAAAACCCAAATATAGCACAGAGTTTAGTATATTTTCACACAATTCTGCCTTGATCGTCTTGATAGCTGCTAAAAGGAACTGGTGATTATCTGCTCTGCTCTGAAGCATGCACAGTTGTGGGTGTGTGGAAAGGGCTGTCCTAATGACATTAGTCTTTTATTCAAAATGCCGTAAGCATTTAAAAACAGTGAATTGCACTGATAAATCATCAGTGCAATTGACAGAGCCCACAAAGAAGAAATATAATTTTAAAAGATAGTGTAGTAACCGTTTCTTCTTTCTTCGAGTACTGAAACTTCTGAGCCCTTCCCCACACACAAGGACTTGCAATTACCTGAGAATTTGGTGACTTCAAAGAACCTAGAAAAGAGCAGAGGCCATTGAAAGCGAGCATAATCCACCAGCTGCTCCTTCACACTCTGAGGGGGAAGTCGGTCCTGTGTATAAAAGGCCTATAACATAAAAACAATATTCAAAATTCTGAAGTGAACATTCACAGACGTGAGGGTGAGATATGGAAGCAAGACCCTCACTTCTCCAGTGGGTCTGGAGAGTTTTCCTCATCTACTGTTTACAATGCGACATGAACTGCTATGCTACCATACTGAAGTTCACTTGGGTGCTCTGTACTGAGTGGAGAACAGAACTAAGACCAAATACTATATTTACTACAACTAAACAACTACAGTATAGTGTAAACCAGGGGTTCTCAAAGTTTTTAAGCCGTGAGCTGGACCATGCCCCTCAGACTGTTGGTGGGCTGGACCCCCCTGCTGCTGGCGGTGGTGGCAGTGATGGTGGGCAGTGTGGGGGCTTAGGGTGGTCCTGCTGCTGGCAGGACCAATCTGAGCTCCCCCACTCTGCCCTACTGCTTCCCTGCTTACCAGGCTGGAGGACCTGCATGGAGGAATCCAAACTGTCCTTCTCACCCACGCTCAGTCAAAGCGGCCCCCAGGCAGCCACGTGCATCCACTTCCAACACCGCCTCCTCAGTCCTTTCCCCCTCTGCAGTCCATAGCATGGCAGTCCATAGCAGGGCAGATGTTGTAGGACTTAGAACATCTGCCCTGCTATGGAGCACTGTTAGGGACATGCCAAGCCAAGTGGAAGGGGAAGGGATTGAGAAAGCGGCAACTGCAGTGAGGGTGTGGGCCACATGAAATGGTGCTGTGAGCCATAAGTTGAGAACCCACAGAAATACCGCCTGCCAATATCCCAGACTCCTTCCCTCAGCCTGGCCAGCCAGAGGGGAAGTGGAAGCAGATGTCCCGCAACCCCCATGGCCACAAAAATGCTGCCACCGCTGACGCTCTAGACTTCTTCCCTCGGTCTATCTGGCCTGGAGGGAAGTGGACTCAGTTGTGGGGGGTTTGAGTTTATGAGTTATTTGTAATATTATATACATTGTTTCTGATATGTTTTTTACTGTTACATTATTGTAAGGTGATGTGATAGTCTGTGATTTTTTTGTCAGCCGTCCAGAGTCACTGTGCGAGTGGGGCAGCATACGAGTTGAACAATTGAATTAAATTAACTAAACCCCTGGTGTAAACCCTTTAAAACAAGGGAAGAGAGATACTGTAATCCCATTAAGATAAAGTGCCGTGTGATGTCCAATCCCATTTTTGGGCAAAGTGCAGTGTGATGGGAGCAAGAAGACATGGGAAGAGATGACACTGAGAACCCCCAGTTACCATGGTCAGTGGTTTAAGAAGATCAAAGATTAGTAGTGAGAGAAAGGTAAGGAGAAAAGCTGAAGCTCTTGTTGGATAACTAAAAGTCAGAGGAAACAACTAAAAGTCAGAGGAAACAAAGAAGAACATTCAGTAAACTGTGGAGAGAGTCAACATGGCTTGCCTCCATCTGCCATGCCTCTCATAGGCCTTTCCACATACTTTGACACTTTGTTGGAAGGCCTCAAGTGTAATGAATTAGGGTGTTTTTTTCTGTTTAGTCCTGTACATCACAGAAGGTTAAATGTGCTGCTCAATCCTCTTTAATACACTTATACAATCCAGATATATGGACCTTCTTTTCTACTGCCACAACGGTCTGAGACCATCATTTTCTTCTCCAGAATGTAGAGAAGGAGCAACACATCAGCATATTATAAAGAGAGCTATATGAAACAGAAGTAAGACAAAACATTTGTTTTGGGTCACTTAGATATCCTCCTCCTCCTCCTCCTCCTCCTCCTCCTCCACCACCACCACCACCACCACCACCACCACCACCACCACCACCACCACCACCACCTCCTCCTCCTCCTCCTCCTCCTCCTCCTCCTCCTCCTCCTCCTCCTCCTCCTCCTCTTCTTCTTCTTCTTCTTCTTCTTCTTCTTCTTCTTCTTCTTCTTCTTCTTCTTCTTCTTCTTCTTCTTCTTCTTCAGTGTCTAGGTCAGACTTTAAACTGCCAAAATGAAGCCACCTTTTGGTGAATTTGTTCCATACTGTAGTTCCTTTCATCTGAATTAATATAAGAAAGATTGGCTGGCACAACAAGGATGCCATTGCCCAGAGTATGCCCGATTGTGGCTCAAAAATAACACAATCTTTGAGGAGGCTCTTTCTGTGTATCTTGGATAGCAATACTGGAAGGACAGTATGATAAGAAAAATAAAATATCCATACCTTTGCATGAGCATATGTGATAAGGCTTGCCCATTTCTCTTGGCTTTTGGACCTTAGTTGCTTTACAGGGATACATTCCTGGAGAATCTTTTGAACCAACTCATTTTGGATAGATTCCCCAAACTGGACATAGCAATATTTTGCCCCTATCTCCACCAGATCTTCCTCCTGTAACAATTAATCAGTTAAGGTGATTTGCTAGAATACTGATCTCTGCCACTTCCCAGTAACAGACTGGCTGAAAAAGAACAAATAAACTATTCATCTTCTCCCAGATGGCTTGATAGAAGTGTACACCGAATAATGCAGACTAAACAATCTACCACGGTAGTAGAAGTGAATAAAATAAAACATTAAAATGGACAGTAAATTAAAGCTCACTTGGATAAGGAACACCCTTTCAATGCAGGTTATAATGAGTTATATCCAATGTTGTCAGTCCAACATTCAGGTCCTCAAACTCTTGCTTAAGAACTATTGGGAAAGTTACGGAACATTTCCATGAAAAAGTGGCAAAAATTTTGTGAAAGGAAGGGAAACCTCCGATAGACAGATGTCAGGAAATGAACCTATTTCCTAAGGCTTAAAATTGCCAATTTCCAAATAGGCCTCAGAAAAATCCATTTTTCTCTCTCTGAGCCTCAAGGCTGTGTAACAGCATGTTTTTCAACCATGTTTTTCAGTATTTCTTATCTTTTGTAAGCTAGCCGAGAGCCGTGTTGTGTCTTTTCATAAAGGTAAACAACCATTGTTGTGAGAAAGTTTTCTCTGTTCTGTTTGCTGTTACGTGATTGGCTGAAGCAGTCCCATCTGACTGCAAATTCTCCATTTTGGAGAGAAGAAAGAGTTCGTCTCTGTTTCTTCATGGATTAAGACCTGTTTTTGATTAGAGAGCTTTTGTTTCTGGATCTCAATGGGCTAGCATTCTTTAGCCTAGGAGCTAAGCACTTTTGCTCCTTAAAAATGGTTACCTAGATTTGCCTGTGGACTTTATTGGACTGACTTATGCTACTGACTTTTATGCTTTATGAACCTGATCAATAAATCTTCATCATTTTTCTGAACAACGTGTCTTCATTGGACTAAAAAGGGTAAGAGCTGCCTTTCACACACACAAATCTTTGAACACGCTACCAAATTAAAAACCCCTTAAGAGCTGATAAGCAGTTGAGAGTTGTATCTCTATTCTAATTAGCCGTCCAGCTCGCCCTGTGTAGGTTTGTTTTGGTTTCCAGGGGTTTACCAGAGGTGTGGGGGCCGGCTGGATCGTGACAACAGACAGAAATCTAATGATCTAATAGTGGGTTTATTTATTTATATATTTATCCTATTTAGTCCTAGATTTATCCACGCTCCAACAGATAGCAAGGGCACAAACCGTATAGGGCCTTGTATGATTACATTAACACCTTGTATCTGGGTGGTGAACAAACAAATAACAACAACACACAGCAGATCAAACAAACAACTGACAAATACGTCACAAACTGAACTAAAATAAAATGAAGTAACTCATGTCTGAGGGCATAGGAACACAACTGACTGACAATTTATCAGTAAAGGGACAACACCTTGAAAAGCCTCCTTGAAGAAGAGAGTTTTTAATTGCTTTTTAAAAATAGCCAGTGATGGGGCCTGGCGCAGCTCTACTGGTAGAGTGTTCCACAGTGTTGGTGCTGCCACCGAGAAGGCTCGATTTCTAGTTAAAGACTTTTCAGCCATCTTCAGGGTTGGGACCTGGAGCTGCGCCAACTGTGATGACTGGGTGACGCAGGGAGTTTTCTGAGGGAGAGACACTCTGACAGATAGCAAGGTCCCAAACCGTATACGGCCTTGTATGATTACATTAACACTTTGCATCTGACATGGTAGGCACAGGTAAGAATAAGAGAAAGGGTAACTATTACTGATTATTCTCTACCTAGGATACTCTGGGAAAGGTCACCATAACTCAAAAATTGATGGCAAACAATTATTGTTATTATTAATTGGAATAGTAGCCATGTTAGTAATATTACACCCAAATCTCTCCATGTCTCTAAGTGTCTTTGGCCTTATTTTACTATCATCACCACCTAAAAACACACCTTCTCACAGTGGTATTCTCCAAACCGGATGCCGCGGATGATCTGATGATAGATGAGCTCAGTGCTGACGGGGTCTTCTTTAGAGTTGTGCCAAGGGGTGAAGATCTCTTTCCTAAAGTAGAGACGCCAGGGGGTGTGGCGTTCATGGCCGCCCTTCTCCCTCTCTAGTTGTTCACACTGGGAAATGGCATCCATGACATGGTCTCGTCCACTACCTAGTGACCAAGTCTAACACAACACAAATCTTGTCCAATTTAAGGCTTAATGGGATAGTCATTTAATAAATTAGTCAATAGCCATGGAAAAGCATCTCTGACGATCCCACTTTAATGGAATGAGCTGGGGAAAGGGTTGAGATTTTTAACAAAGTTTCTGAAGGATCCAGCACTAGGAATTAACTAGGAATTAAAGTAGTGCATGAATAGGGTGACAGGCAGGAAATGTATTCTTCTTCCAAATGTCTTCACTCACTGGAGATTGTGTGAGACTTGATAAATCAGCATTGCCCATTACCAAACCAAGCATGGAGTGGTTTGAAAAGCTGCATTATACTGAATAATGGGGGCTGCAGTGGCCCAGTGGTTAAGAAGTTCACCTTGCTAGCTGGAAAGCCGGCAAGTCGGCAGTTCAAGACATGCGTACTGCATGACGGATTGAGCGCCCGTCTCTGTCTCAGCTCCTGCCAACCTAGCAGTTCAAAAGCAAGAAATTGCAAGTAGATAAAAAGGGACCACTTCAGTGGGAAAAGATCTTGGAGACATGAAAAGAGGTTCATTCGGGCATCCTCTGAGCGGAGTTTCTCCAGCAAAAATCCTTTCAACCCAGAATAATTTCTGACACAAAATTATTATTATACTGAATTATGGTATGTAGTTGTGTGCAGAGAAAGGCAGAGCCAGAGCAGTTTAGTTGAAAAAAATACATAAGCCAGGAATGGGAAATTTAGCAGGCCGTTGGGGCAATTTTTGGTCTGACCTAGACCTTTGCATCTGCCACCCCCTATAACAGCCCCATCTCCTGTTCTGGAGGTGGGGATTCTCCAAAACAAAAAGGCACGTCCTGAGTAAAAATAGGGTGAGATGAGAAAACATGTCTTATAACAGCCCACAGCGCTTCCCTGCCCCACTTTGCCTTTAAGAAGGTGCAATTTCCTGTCTATGGCTGAAACTATGTGCTCCAGAAAAAAACAGGTGAAATCTACAGTGGCTCCTTTTGCTACACAAGATGAAGATCCTGCTGCAGTTTAAAACTGGCAACCCGTCGGAATGTTTTAAAGCCATGACTGTGGTGACTTAGTGGTTAAGATGATGAACTGAATAACTGGAAGGTCTGCAGGTCAGTAGTTCGAGACTTGAGTGCTCCTGTCTGTTCCCAGCTCCTACCAATCTAGCAGCTTGAAAGCAAGAAATTGCAAGTACTGTAGATAAATAGGCACCACATCAGTCAGAAGGTAAACAGGATTCTGTGCACTCCACTGTCTAATCATGCCTTCCACAAGTCCATGGAAACGTCTGCAGACACAGACAGTGCTGACCCTTTGGCTATAAATGGAAATGAGCACCGCACCCTAGAGTTGGATACGACTGGCTTTCGAACAAGGGCTACCTTTACCCTGGGCTTACTTAAGGTCCCCAGCAGGGGATATTCTCTATATAATGGGTTCTTGTTATGTCCAAACCATACCCAAGGCAACGAGGTCTTAAGTAGCCCTCCTACCCTCATCTACAATCCTGGCTGCAGCTCTTGACAGCTGGGGATCTCTGAACTGTGACACCCCCACCCCCCACCCCGGTTTGGCCATAAGACACTGGGAATCTTTAAGCCAGAACTAAAATGTCACCCTGACCCTGGCACTGTCAGTTGGGATCTGGGGTTGTTTTAATGCAGCGTTTCTCAACGTTTTCAGGTCACAAGCCTGACTACACCTCCTGGACAGCTGATCGGGCCAGTAGTGGTGTGCTGGGCCATAGGGATACAGGGACTCATCCCGGTGTGCCCCAGTGACTGGCGAACCCCCCCCCCCCCGGGCAGGCAGAGGTAATGGGAATGTATGGGATTTCTCCCCCCAGCCCCCCCCCCCCAATAGGCACCCACATTACTTCCTGTCCACCACCCTCCCAAGGCCAGTCAGGTGGTTCCTCCCACCCGGAAGCGGAAGTAAAACGTACCCTGTGCATGCGCAGAACACATTTATCAGTGTTCTGCGCATGTGTGGGACACATTTTACTTCCACTTCTGGGAGCAGTGAAGATGTTTGGGGCCATATGAATTGGCATTGGTGGCTGGGTCTAATCCCCTCTTTCTGGAGTTTCTTTAAGTCACAAGGACTTTAAAAAAAATACGAAAGCACCGATGAAAGATGAGAGGCCACTGTTCAACTACACTCTTTTAGGGCATTTGGGCAAATTTCATGGTCATTAATAAAACTGTCTCTCACCTTATCATACAAAGCAACATAGAGAGAGAAGCCAAACATATCCGTCAGATTCACTTTATCAGCTACTAGCTGGCAGATCTCTTTGGCAGTGGAAGCTGAATCTGCAGGAACTGTGACACTGTTACCAATCATTAGAGTCACACTGAGGGTAATGGGCATTTTACTCTTTGTCTCCTGAAAGGCAGAGATAAACAAACATTTCATCCAGACTGAGAGATGTGAAGCACCTTGTTAGACAACAGGATATAACTGATAATATCTGAATTCTTTTCCATTGCTACTGCCGAGGCTTTGTGGTGGATTTTTTTGTAATTCACTAAAAGTATAATTAAAATGGAGCCTGCAAATAATTTTAAATAATGTCCTGTATTAGCATGAAAAGTGTACGAGAAAATTAAATGAAATATGGACAATTTTTACCTGTAGCTCCAACCAACTAGGTGGTTCAGACCGTGCTCCATTCTTTGATGTACGCTTTAGCTTTTCCAGACAGTATGATACGTACCGTGGTGGTCCACCCCGAATGAAATTTTGCAGGGTCTACTAGTATAAAGCCAGACAAGACATGAGAAAGTATACAAGCTCATAAAAAGTTTGGAATCTTCTAAAATAATTATGTAAAAAATGTTACTGTTGTATATGAGACTGGTGCAAATTAGACCTCTTTCAGGGTGGGTTGTGTTCTTCAAGACAAGGCAGCGATCAAAATATTTCTGGAGATTAAGTAAATATTTTTTGCTACCATTAATTTAACTGCTGCCTCCTCCTCCTCTTCCACAGGTTATCTATCTCACTTTTCTCCCCATTCTATGGTAGGCAGTAGTGAGTGTCCAGGATATTTTAAGTGTCCTGGAGCCTTAAATCCCTCCAAGGTTTTGTATTCCAAGGTGGAAAATAATGGTGGTGGTAGGTGGTAAGTGGGGATACACAATCAAAATCAGGCAACAGGAGACAATGGCATTAGGCTTAATAATAGAAGACAGTTGCTTCAGACATGTTAGTGACCAAGACTTCTACTAATGAAGAATAGACACAATCCTGGGCATGCTTTAAATTTTAATTTGTCCAACATGCTGATCATTATCTCAAGATCTGAAACACTATGGAGACAATGGGGATTTTTCACTAGTTGTCAAGAATTCACCAGTGGAACAACATCATAAACTTTCTTGAGAAAAATGCTTCCAAATAGGAGATCCATTATTGATGATGATCAGTTTGGAACACCTCTAAAGAAAATGTATTGGGGTAAAGATGGATAAAAGAGGGGGGGATAAATGAAGAAAAGGGGCATAACTGCTAAAAATAGTCTTCACTCATTTGACAAAATAATTGTGTGAATAAATTGAGTCATTTGTTAGAGCTCAATTTAGCTACTCAGACATATATAGTACTGTAGTATGAAAACAGATACTTCTAGAGCTACAAGACACAAACTCTGCCCAGTAGATCAATCAAAGTTATCATAAGCTCTATTAATATTAAAACACAACAACGTTCACCAGGAGTAAACAACTGTAATATCAGTACCTTCTCAAACTTTTTAGTTGGAGGAAAAGAGCCAAGACATAAGGACAGCAGGATCCAACCTCTGTGATAACTGTTTTTATTGCTATTCCCAGTTAGTTGCTTGCAAATTTGACAATAAATCTCATCTCTGTGAAAGAAAGAAAGAAAGAAAGAAAGAAAGAAAGAAAGAAAGAAAGATGATCATCATTTGAATAGCTGACCTTTTGTTAAACAGTCATGTAAATTTCCCAGCCATTACTTTGATTATACTGTACAGTTGTACCTCGCTTTAAGAGCATAATGCGTTCCACAGGATTGCTCTTTAAGCGAGTTTGCTCTTTAAGCGAAACACCATTGTAAATGACCAATTGTGACTTCTAGCTGGGGGGGGGAGATTGCGAACCCCAATTTGTTAAGAGAGTTTTTGGTTGGTTTCACTTGTTAAGTGAAGTGAACATTCAGAAAAATTTCTACTCTTTAAGCGAGCTACTGTCTAAGCGAGGCGCTCTTTATGCAAGGTTTTACTGCATTACGATCGGTCCATTCAAATAATTAATATTCTATTTGCACAATGATTCTACTCAATAATTATTTTCAGACATGGCTTTTAATATGCAGTTGCACTGTCTCATTAATATCTCCAGCTATATGCCTCGCAGGTTCCACACTGCTTCTGTTGTCTTTTTTCTTATGGCACAAAACCATTACAGAATGAAAGAGCAAAATAACACTGCAAGTCACTTGCTCCATGTAGACAGGAAACTGAGGAGCAGTAGTAACAGAAGTCCTGGGGGACAGTCAGTGACATGGTGGGGATGCACCTTCTTTTCCTATAGCTTGCCATGAATTTTCACTATTGGAGCATTTCACATCTGCACCAAGGGTCTGATCTAAAGCCAAATTAGCATAAATGACAATCTGAGAAAAATCAAGTTGTGCAAAGTAAGTGGGATTTAAAAGCAAATATGTGGCCAAGTTTAGCTGGCGTTTAACCAAGGTCTTTAATCTTGCACTGCACGTGCTACTTTCAAAAATTAAAGTGAGATTACATTCGTGTTATTATGGGATAACAAATAACAAACAAAGAAAATCAAATCCGTACATTTTCTAGCCCAATTGTAAGATCTAACAGATCAAGCTCTCTGATTCCCTTCTACTGTGATATTGATTGAGATTAGGGCCAAAACAACAAACCCGAAAATCTGGACTGAATTCACACCAACACCTGTCGTATCACCAATATCAAGCCCTACTGCAGTTCAAATGGCATCCAATCAGATTCTTTTCTACCCCACTATTTACAGGTAAAGTGCAGTTTTAGGTGGTCACAGGGCCATCTTTTTAAATCCTGCCCACTTTCCCTGCTTGCCAATTCCCACTCCTCTTCTGACAGCCATTGTGTTTTTGGATTTTTTCCCCCTATCCTGTGCTGCCATTCACATGAGTTTAATACCTGATGTTGGGACGCGCAATAGCATTGCCAATAATCACATGGACTTTTTCAAGGTTAGACATTGGTCTCTCAGACCCTGTACTCTCCTCCCGAAACACACCTTCCCCATTTGTCAGTTGTTTCGCTGCCTGAAATAAAGCAGACAATAATTTGCTTTCACTTTTAAGGTTTTATCTATCTATCTGTCTGTCTGTCTACAGTTTTGGGATGGGAAACTTTCACATATATCTGAAGTGTTGGCTATGCTGGCTAGGAGATTCTAAGAACTATACAGAGGGTTTCTTGGAAAACTAACATTTCCAAGTGATCATGTAGGGACCCAACCCGTGACGCCAAACCTTGGCACTCCAGATGTTCTTGGACTTCAATTCCCAGAAGCCCAAGCCCCCATGAATCCGCACGGATGGGTTTACTGTGATTCATCCAAACAGCACCGCCCTCGTCTCTCCTGGAAGCGGAAGTAAAACGCACCCGTATGGTGGTAAACCCATTCGTGTGGATTCATAGGGGCTTGAGCTTCTGGAAATTGAAGTCCAAGAACATCTGGAATGCCAAGGTTTGCCATCACGGGACCCAACTATGCATTACAGACAGTCCCTCACTAAGAGAGAGAAATCCTTGTGGGCAAATCCTGAATGAGTTTCCCTACAAAAATCTATTCTCACCTCCTATAATTGGCAAGTTAGCTCTCTTTGCTTTATCACTATTTTTGAGAACATAAACACCTTAAATTAGTCTGGTTTCCCAGAATCAAAATCCTGCCTCAAAAGACTGCTTCAATCACATCTCTTACATATTAATACCATTTTAAATGAAGGGCTATCCTTAATGCACGGTTTGGCCCAAAGAAGGCAACACATCTTGTCCACATCTCTTGATGTACACACAGCCCCCATATTTTGCTCCAGTGGAAAGCTGCATATTCTCATTATGTGACCAAGGTATCTGTATCTCTTTTGATTTCTTGCTGGTTGTTCATTTGTTTTCACATATCTTTGCTGGTTATCCTCTCAAACTGAAAAACTCTCATCATCTAGTGATAAAGCCATATTTCAAATGTTTCTATCATTTTAATAGGTTTATTTCTACCTTTTTATATATATAGAATTTAAGACTGCCAGTATCAGGATTTGTTTTCTCCTTTCATAATGTATGCACAATGCCCCCCAAACTATTATTTTCCCCTACTACTAATAATAATTGTATTTTTATTTAACAGATTATAAGACTGGATCGACCTTCCTATTTGCATGTTCAAGGGCTAAACTAAACTCTTGTCCCTGTTTGAGGAGGGGAAAATGGATGGGTTAATTGCTGGAAGCAATGCTGACTGTCCCTTTTTAATTCCAAATAAAATTCTGATCAGCAAGAGAAGCTTGGTCTAATTCTGGGTTCTGTTGAAGGCTGGGCATTTAAGGCATGGTCACTGCAACCATCATAAGAATGAAACATAACTTACCTTTCCAATTAGCTTGGAATTGTGTTTTAGCTTCACAGATGAAATTACTTTGGAGAACTTGCTATCTTTTCTGTTGTCCATCTAGATACAAATGCTTATTAGAAAGTTTTCCCTTGATCCCCCAGATGGCTACATCAAGGAATATTCATTAAAAAACACTAAACATGAAGCTATGTGAAGGGACACACCACAGATTAAAGTCAATTTTATCAAGTTTCAAGCACTTCTTTCTGAAAAGTAATCAGTTCAGGAATTGACCTGTTCTATATCTAGCTGACGTAAAACAGCATCGTTCTTTACTCACAGCACACAATGCTAATACATCAAAATAAAGCAATGTCTCTGTTATTTCCACAACAGAAAAGAAATTGGTGGATGAAGTTATCTAGCAAACCTGCAAACCACAGCAAAGACAGCCATGTTGGAAGTTTAAACTTGGTCAAGTGCATTCACCAGAAAAGGATAACTTTATCAGAAGCACACTTGTGAGGGGGCATTTTGGAAGACTTCCAAATTAAAGTTTTAGATTAAACAAACCTTTCTTTCTTTTTGTTTTGAGCAAAACTAGGTGATCCTCCAATTAGCAAAATGTTTACAGAAACCACAGTTATAATCTAACTCTCTCTGTAGTCAGAATTTATAGTCTTAATGAGAGAAGAATGTGGGCCATACCAGTAGATTGTGAACTCTAAAAACAGTAGATGCCTGCCAGTATTATAATTTAGATACTGAGTAATGTTAATGGAATGTAGTACTTTATTTGTACTCCATGTACTACACGGAGTCCTAATGAACTATGACCCAGTTCTTCCCCCCAACCCAAAAGGTTTACAATTAACAATGGAGCAATCACAGACAGCTAGCCTGTCTCCATTAATTATACTAATTCAAGTGTGCAAGCCCTAATTGCAGGAAGTGAACAATTAAGCCTACGATTCCAGTTACACTATGAAGCAGTCATCTCAAAAATCCTTTTGATTTGGGCCAGTCAAACTCTGTATACAACACACTAGTCTTATAATACAGCACTCCATGTGCCTAATGACCCACTGGGATTGTGTGTTCCAAAATGGCTAGAGGGAGAAGAAAATCATCACACTACAGGTCACATTTAGCAGAAGCTCTGAGGTTCAAAAAGGGAGGCTTGGGCCCCTAGGTGCAGTTTGCATTTAAAAATAACTCGCTATTACTTGCGACATTACCTAGTGTCATTTCTTGCTTAGTAGGTGGAATGTTGCCATTTACCACACAAGGCAGGCATGGGAGACATTGATGTTCTACTTTTACTTTAAAACAAATGTCCTGGACCACTAGGCAGTAACACAGGACCTTGTCTGCTATTTTCCATCCCACCTATATTTCAAAGAGATACAATGCTCTTTCTTAAGCCATTCCAAGACATGTGGCAGAATCCTTCCGTCTCCCCAGCCCAGCTCACGATCTCAGTACTTGAGGAAGAGGGAGTTAATTCTTTCCCTTCCCAGACAGTTTTAACTAGGAATGGGATTTAAAAACAAACAAACACCATAACTACAAACCCCATAGTTCTCAATTCTGGAAGTTCTACCTAAGAGATTGCCATTGCTTGAAAGTCAGTCTAGGGGGGCAGTTTATAGCTAAAGAGCCAGAGTTGTCCATGTCTGCAGACATTTCTGTTGTGATGTGGAAGGCACAACTAGACACCGGAGTGCACTTAACACTGCTACCTTTCCTGCCAAAGCAGTACCCATTTACCTACTTGTAGTTTCTTGCTTTCAAATTACTAGGTTAGCAGGAGAGAAAGACTCTCTTATTTAGCTCTTGGATCTTGAACAGCTGATCTGCCAATCTTCCGGCCGTCAAGTTCAGCGTCTTAACTGCTAAGCCACTGCAGTCACCTTGGAAAAAGGCTGCAACTGGAAGACTCTGGAGCTTAGCTAGACCTAGCTCCACCCAAGCTTCCTTTACCTGCCATGCTATTAGCTGGGAGTTTTATTTTAGAATGGGAAGCAGAGCTTGGCCTAGCTAAGCCTTCCTGCTAAAGTCTTTCTCCCTCCCAGGTGATACATGTTTAGATGCCTGCCTCTTAGGTACAACTCCCAGAATGGAGAACTATAGGACTAGTAGTCTTAAAAAACAATAATCCAAAAATCCCACCCCTAGTTTTCACTTTGAATCAAGCCTACCTCCCACTGCAAAACTGCCACTGCAAATAATATCTTTAAGGGGGAAAGCCAATAAAAGTAATTAATGTGGGAAAGTGACTTTACAAGGGGAAATAGCCAAGTAATCTCCTTCCTTTAATTAACTGTCGGCAGTGCAGACTACCTCCCTCTTACCAGATTGGGACTGTAGCTGTCTATGGGCTGCCTCTGGCTCTTCTTGCCAAAGCTGTCATAAACCTGAGTTACCTCAGAGTTGCTCCTGCTGCTCGTGTTTTTCACTGGCTCCGGTAATTCACCCATAAATTGCAGGATGGTGGTCCAGACAACCAGAGATGCCTGGCAAGGAAAGGAGACGTCAACAGGAGCTTTTTAACCATTATTGTGCTTCATTTAGATGAAACAGGGTAAGACAAGTACAGTACATTGTAAATTAATCATTCGTCTTTAATTGGTCAAATGTAGACATAAAAAGAGTAACAGTGGTGCAACTACGTTGACAGAAAGTTATACATTAGCATGGGATGTAAATCGATGCATAGATGAATTATTACACAATATGCACTTAAATGTACATTATTTCAGCTGTCACGTGGGTTGTTTTAAATCACCCACCAGGGTGATTTAACCAATGAGCGGTGGCTCAGTGGCTAAGAAGCTTGCCTTGTTAGCTGGAAGGCTGGCAAGTCAGCAGTTCAAGACCCGGATACTGCATGATGGATTGAGCGCCTGTCTCTGTCCCACCTCTTGGGGACATGAAAGGAGCCTCATTTGGGTGTTCCCTGAGTGGAGTTTCTCCTGCAAAATTCCTTTCAACTCAGAATAATTTATGACACAAAATTATTATTATATCTGCCAGGGATCGTTTACACTACAACAATTTCCAAGTTGGTGCACAGTATTTTGCATTGATTTTGCCTGTGTGTCCACATGGCTTTCTGATATGCCACATAGCATGGGAGGATCTAAGCCAGTGGTTCCCAACATGAGGCCCAAACTCCACAGGGGGACTTTGATTACCAGAAGCCTAAATCAGTACATTAGCTGATCAGTGCTTTGGGGAATTGACTTAGGCTTCTGGGAATTGAAGTCCAAAAACTAAAGGTTGGGAGACATTGATCTAAGCTTAAGTAAGTACCGTATTTGCTGGTTTATAAGATACACTGGAGTTTAAGACATACTCCATTTTTCCAGTGCATTTTAAGGGGGGAAAGTGTGTCTTATACATCGGTAAATATGGTATTGTTTTTTATGTTTTTTGTCTTTTGTTTTGTTTACTCTCTCATACATTTTAGAACAGCCATTCCCTATTAGGCTTCTTAGAAAATAGTAGACTGATAGTAATTTCTCCCCTATTTTTAAGCACATGTGTTGAAAACATTCTAAAAAGTTAGCAAAATTGGTTCCATCATTAATGAGAGGTTTCTTTTTTTAACTGTACAGAAAGATACTAAATAATAAACCCAACAGGAGTCCTACTTTTGTTTTGAAATATATAATGGCTAGAATTCTGCTGAATATGGGTAGAACACAACTATGACCAGACAGTGTCTGATCTCCACTGGAAAGATTCAGGTTTCTGCTTGCACATGATTTAATGTATACCTGCTGCTCCACCCTGAGACTTCCACCTACCGGGGGCTTTAAAAGTCATGCTGGCTTGGGTGGCAAAGGAGAGGCCTGCCCGGATGCTGAGGAATCCTGCTTGGACTTGGTTGTCTGTTTAGGGATTTTTTCTTAAGTAGCTATGATTATTATCACTATAATATTGAATTTTGTATATTGCATTATTCCGTATTTACTGTGTTGATTTTCATGTATTTTGTATTTACTGTATTTGATTGTCATGTGAGTCGCCCTGAGTCGGGTTCCTGATTGGGTGGGATATAAATTGAAAAATTAAATTAAATTAAATCTCCATGAGCAGGCTCAGAAAATGCCTAACCAGTGATGGGCTGCTCCTGGTTCGGACCGGTTCACCCAAACTGGTAGCAGCAATCCGAAGGGGATCACCAGGGGGGTAGTAACCCTGTGAATCCACACGAATGAGTTTACTGCGATTCATCTGGCCCACACTGCCCTCGTCGCTCCCGGAAGTGGAAGTAAAATGCTCCCATACGCTTCTGGGAGCAATGAGGGCAGCACGGACTGGATGAATCGCAGCAAACTCATTTGTGTGGATTCACAGGGTGCTTGAGCTTCTGGTAATTGAAGACCAAGAACATCTGGAGTGTCAAGGTTCACCATCACGGGTATATAGCCTGCTAGACTAAAGATATATATATATATGAGCTGGTGCCTGACAAGGAATATAAAAGGTAAAGGTTGCCCTTGCTCAAAAGCCAGTCGTATCCGACTCTGCAGACGTTTCTGTGGACATGTAGCAGGCATGCCTTAACACTGGAGTTTTATTAGCTGGCAGCACTTTGCTACTGTGATTTACACTGGTGCAAATAATCGACAGGATTCTGACTAGAGAAGAACAGGTACGCTGTGACAAATCTGGAGCTACAGTAGCTGAAATATTGCTCCATCTTGTTTAAAAAATGTGTTAACTGCGCCAGGGTCTGGCCTATCTTCCTACAGAAAACAGGCTGGCAGAAACTTGAGAAAGGACTTTTACGTAACACCAAGCTGTTGCCATCCTTTATTTCCACAAATGTTACTGTAAGTCAGTCCCCTCATTAGAAAAGGTAAAGGTTGCCTTTGCTTGAAAGCCATTTGCATCCAACTCTAGGGTGTGCTGCAGCCTTTAAATAGTTAGTTAAAATTATATAGGTCTTCAGGCAGTACAGTACAATGATTAGCACCACCTCTTGATTTTTCAGAGTTTTCTAATGTGTTGTAGTATTTTCATATATATGTTATTGCTATTTGAAATTAAATAGAAGGATCTCAAGCGTTCATGACAGAGAGAGCCACAGCATAGTACACCGAATGAAAACAGATTCGTTACCATAATATCATCATTCTCCTCATGGTAGAGCAGAGGGTGGCGTAGTGGCCGTCTAATGTGTGTGTGTGTCGAGGATCCCTGAAAGTACGTGGCTGCAAATTTGGGAAATGTATATTCATCGTCTGTCTCCTCCTCTTCTTTGTCTTCCTCCTCAATATCCTCCGGCTCCACAGACATAGGGATCATATCCAGGTCCACCTCGTTCAGTCTATAGGTCTGAGTCTTGGTTTCCAGGTCCTTCAGGCAAAAATAAAAAGCAGAGGACATAGCAAGGTTCTTTCTTTTTCATGCCATTACCCTCAGGGTTCCAACTCACCAAAGATGTTGAAGCTCTAGGTCCATCATGGTGAACCTTGGCACTTCAGCTGTTCTTGGACTTCAATTCCCAGAAGCCCAAGTCTATGTGAATCCACACAAATGGGTTTACTGCACGTATGTGTGGATTCACAGGGACTTGTGCTTCTGGGAACTGAAGTCCAAGAACAGCTGGTGTGCCAAGGTTCGCCTTGACTGCTCTATGTAGATGCTTTCCTAACAGTGACATTGTCAGCTACTATCACAGATGTCAGTATAACGACAGATTGTCACCATCTTCTTTAGACTTCTTTAGGCTGGTCTATAATTCCTTTATAACTGCTGCTTACCTCAAAACCCAGAGGAGCCTCTCCTTCTTGCCCTCCAATGAAAGAGGGCAAGAAACCAAACACCCGGTCCACCATTTCCTGGTCACTGATGGCATCATAGAGTGTTTCATGCTTGTTGTTTACAGAATCCTGTTTTTGTACCGGAACAGCCTGTTGCTCCTGTGAAGAAATCATAGAAAACCATTCTGTTGGAATGAAGAACTTGTGATGATATGGACCTTTACATATGCAAAATCCTCATGGAGATAAATTACAGCCAGAAGAGAGCTTCCTGTTTGTCCACAGCTTGGGTGCCATTAAACGCTTAAAAAGTAAAAAAATTGCAATGGAATTGACACTGGTGAAATCGATTCAAATTTATTCACTGCACATGCAATCTCGCATCATATATGTACAGTAAAACACCGGATAATGATTGGATCGGATAACGGTACCTCCAATGAAGGTTATCCGAAATGGTTTTGAAGGGGTTGTTTATTTTCAACTGATATTTTTGTCACATTACATTGTACTGATTTTGTGTGTATGTTTCAGGTGAACCAGTATGTATTTTCCCTCAGTATATTTAGATATTTCTGTTAATGTTTCAATAGTATGGGGCATATGTGAACATTTCTGTGTGCCTTTAAAACTACTTTTCCGGTATGGAGACCAACTGAGACAACAAATGATTCGCAAAACAATGTAGTCACAAGGATTGGTATATACAGCAATGAAAATAAAGCTGCTTCCAAGATTACATCATGGGTGGAAACATCGATTCACAGTTTACAGTAAATTTAAAAATTAAAAATATATTTTAAAATCAAATTTATTAGTTATTTAACTGCAGCTCAAGTTAGAGAACCTACCTTTTTTGCTTTCTTTGCTCCAGTTATTGGAATGAGAAGCTTATTTTCTTTTAAGGGCAGTTTTCTGGCTTCCAGTTTATGTTGCTGTTAAAGGTAAGTCAAAGTTACTATGACTGTATTTATTATTTTGTAGTACTGTATCTCCTCTTTTCCAAATGAATACTTCCTTAACATTTATAGACAGGTGCATCAGATAAATAGCAGCTATATTTTGTTTTTCTATTTAACTAATAGCCAAGCATAGCTGTCAAATATCAAGCAAATATATTAGGCTCCTGATGCTCTGAAAACAGTTAGCATGAAAGGTTATGTGTTTTTCATCTTTCTGTTTGCATAACCTTGAGAAGACTTCCAATTTCTTCCAATTCCTTTGTTCACACTTCCTTCAACCCATCCCACTCAAGCATTAGTATGAAAGATTTCCACTTAAAAATTAGTAAAAAAATCTCCATTAGTATAAAAAAAATCATGTACAGTGGTAGCTCGGATAACGTTTACCTCAGATAACGCTAAAATCAGATAACGTTGGGGAATTTGAGGCAAACATTTGCATTGCACAGTGTTAAGATAATGTTGTTTGATGCAAATGTTTGCCTCAAATTCCCCAACGTTGGTCTCTGCCCCAAAGCCTGCAGGGCTGGCAAGAAAGATCCGCCCTCCCCCCCCCCCGAAACAACAGGATGTGGAGGGCAAATCCCTCATTGTTAGGTTTGCCTCGCTGTTAGGTTTGGAGAAACGCTGGTTTCCCAAAGGAAAAGGGCTTCTCCGGCCAAAGGCGAGGGATTCTCCCTGCCCACCCTGTTGTTTCAGTAGGAGGGCCCAGGGCAAATCTCTTTGCCATTGGACGGAGAAGCCCTTTCCCCTTGGGAAACTGGCACTTCTCCAAACCTAACAACAAGGCAAACCTAACAGCGAGGCAAACCTAACAGCCAGGGATTCGCCCTGCTCACCCTGTTGTTTCAGGCAAACCTAACAGCAAGGCAAACCTAACAGCACTCGCAGGTTCAACCTCCAACCCAAGCAGTGATTGCAGCATGGATGCGCCTGTTCTCTCTCCAACCCAGCCGGTGCTTGGCTCAATCCGCCTGCCTCTTTGGAAAGGGCAGCGGGGATTCCACACATGGAAAGGGAACATGGCTTTTTTTAAAATGTTGTGCGATCAATGCATCACACAACATTAAAAACCAGATAACGTTAAGACTTGTGGAACCAAGTCTTAATGTTATCCGAGGTACAGTACTAGTGTATTTAATGACAAGGGGACTGCTTCAAAAATGCATATGTCAATGCAAATCTGTTAAGTCTTTAAGGTCCACAAGATGTAATTGCAGTAAGGGGGCATAATCTGTGGCTGGATTCTAAAGCCAAAATTATGTTGCACAATAAACTGCCCTAGAGGACACCCACTGAATCAATGGGGATTTACTGAGGCAGCTCCTCTGTAGGTTCTATTGATTTAAATAGGTCTAGTCTAACTTAAGCATAGTATGGGGTACACAGAAAGAGCATCCTCAAAGATTGTGGTATCTTGGATCCACAATCGGGTATACCCCAGGAAATGGCAACTTTGTTGTGCTGGCTAATCTTTCTCTCACTATGTTGGGTAAAAGGAACTGCAGAATGAAATCACCAAAAGGTGCCTTCATTTTGGCAATTTCACATCTGGCCTACACATGGCAGAAACAGCAGCATAGTATGACTTACAGTGCTAAAATAAATTCAGGCAGGCCAATTTGAATCAATGGAACTTAGAGGGGATGACTCGCTAAATCATCATTGATGCAATGGGCCTATTCTCATATAATTTTCTATATTAAGTAGCAGGATTTTGTTCTATATGTAGTATGCAGATACTGTATTTTGTTCTATGCAGTGGTGGGATGTCAAAATTTTTACTACCCCACCATGACCTCATCACAGTGTGGGCGGAGCTAATGTCATGATGTCATGGGCAGGGCCAAATAAAATAATAATAAAATAATAAAATAAAAATAAGCGCACACACACCCTCACCCCCCCCCCACACACACACACACTGCAAGTGTGCATGCACACCAAGTGCTTGGCATGCATGCACAGTGGGGGAACTGGTGAAAAGGTAAGCCCCCAAGGTGGTTTCCCCCAAAAGCTGCTACTGGTTCTCCAGGACACTGGGAAAAGTTACTACCGGTTCTGGCGAACTGGTGAGAACCTGTTACATCCCATCACTGGTTCTATGACAATACTAAAGTCGCCCATGGAACTTCAATTCACATTAAGTGATTGCTGTCAAATCTAAGCTCATGCATGATGTAATCATTGATTATTACCCAATCATACCTACCTCTCTCTTCATTCTCTGGAAACTCCTACGGGCAAACATTCCCCTAGCATAAGCTTGTATCACGCACACAGCTTTCCTCTGTTCAGATGTTTTCTGGCGCATCAGGTAACCTCGACACAAGGCTTGGAACTTAATCACACTTGCTCGGGCTGTCTCATACTGCTTTGCAAGCTGTCTGCTCCGGAAAAGAGCTTGAAGGCGCTCAAATCCCAACATGATCTACCATGTAAGGGTCAGAAGAGATAAGATGAAAAACATTTGCTTGATATATGCACACTTTTCTCTGAATGTTTGCTTCGCTTAACAAATAAAACCAACCAAAAACTCGCTTAACAAATAAATCAGGGTTTGCAATCCCCCTCACAATTGGTTATTTATAATGGTGTTTCGCTTAAAGAGCAAACTTGCTTAAAGAGCAATCCTGTGGAACGCATTATGCTCTTTAAGGGAGGTACAACTGTATATATAAGATAGAATAGGCTCAGGTTTCTCTTCAGGTCGCATAAATCTTTCACCATCCAGCCTGTCACCATTGCTGCCACACCCAGAAGTGGAAGGAGGCGCATTTATGTCAGCCGTAAAATGTGCCCACATGTGTGTAAACACACCCACGGCTGTCATACATGCAGAAGTGAATGCATTTATGACAGCTGTAAATGCAATCGCTTCCACTTCCGTGTGTGTGTGGCTAAAATGGTGCTTATGCAGTGATGGGATGTTACCAGTTCGGACCGGTTCTCCTGAACCAGTAGCACCCCATCAGGAGGGGTTGCCAGGGGTGGCGGTAAACCCATGGGCAATTGGTTCGGTCGCCTCTCCACCTCCCTCTAGAAATGTATTTCTGGGCAGTCAAAATGGCTGCCCGGAACTGCGCATGCGTCAAACCTCCGTTTGATGCATGCACAGTTCTATTTTTTAGTGTGCATGTGTCAAATAGAGGTTTGACACATGTGCACTAAAAAAAGAACTGCGCATGCGTCAAACAGAGGTTTATTTTATTATTATTTTTGCTCTGCCCATGACATCATGACGTCGGCTACACCCACAACATCCATGACATCACAGAGGGGTAGCAGAAATTTTGACAACCCACCACTGTGCTTATGTATATGTCTTAAGGACCATGTAGAACTACTGGGCAAGAAACCTTTCCTTCTTCGCCTGCCTTTTCCCCTTTAAGGTAAACCAGGAACTACCAGGCCACTAATAGGGCAAATGGGCATCAGAGGACATCGCCAGAATCTGGGTAAAACAAAGGCAATCAGGCAATACGTCAACCTGACCACCTGCTATACAGAACCCACTGATTCTCAACAGGGAGTGAAAGTTCCTTACCATCTTGAAATTCTTCCTACAGCAATAGCCCCTCCAAGCTGTCTGAATAACCACAGCACCGTGCCTCTGCTTAAGAAACTGTTTCCTACAAGCAGAAGGAATTAAAAACACAAAACTTCATTTTTCATGCATACAAAATATGCCAACACTGGTCCCAGAATTATAGGTTCTGTGGAATCTATACTGGATGGTGGAACTTGGGAATATTGTGGGAGAAAGCCAAACAGAAAGAAAAAGGGAAAGCAGTCATTTATACTGTGCTTTATTTATACTAAATAATTGATTCCTCCCTGTAGGTTAGCGAAACTTACTGCATCTGAACAATCTCATCAATGGATGTTCACAAGAATGACCTACAATGGAACTGATGTAGCCCTAATTGCTTGGTACCCAACATTGAACTTCCGCTGGTTAGATTCTAGGGAAAAGTAGATGTAAATACATACAAAAAAATATCGAGCATGTTCAGAAAGTGGTTCTATGAAGCATGTAATCTCAGTAGGTGAACTCTATCATGATTTCTGTCATTTTATTACAGGGGTAGACAAACTACGGCCCGTGGGCTGGATCTGGCCCATGGCACCATTCTATCTGGCCCACACTGCCCTCGCCACTCCCAGAAGTGGAAGTAAAATGTGCTCATGCATACACAAAATGCTGCTGTAAATGTACCCGTGGCTGTCTTAAATGTGTTTACAACAGCCACAGGAGCATTTATGGTAGCATTTTGTGCATATGTGGGCATGTTTTACTTCTGCTTCCGGTGGGAGGAACCATGTGACCAACCCACGGCCTGTAAAGTTTGGCCACCCCTGGTTTATCATCTACAAGAGGAACCTGAACAAACTCGACAATATTTCCTCCTTCTACAACAGAGGTGGGCAAATCTCCAGAACACCAGAGTTCCATTCCTGGATCTTGGAGGGCTGCTCCTGTGATCATCCAACAAATTGTGGGTTTTTAAAGCCGAAGGAGTCCCATTGGGTTCTCCATTGGAAGAAAGCTTTTTTTAAGGGGTGTGTGTGTGCAGTGGCCTTAGAAGTGTTACGGACATCTCAAAAGTGCTCACTACATCTCTAGAGGACACACTTCAGTCCTTTATTCAGACATTCACTTGATCTCCATATGTCCTCACCATCACCACTACCTGAAAGTCAGTTAGAACAGAGAAGTCCAAGGAAGATACTGAACACATGGTCGCACTCCTGTGATCAGGAACCCTGATAAGGAAGGTCTCCCAATCACTTGTGCTTTGTAGCTCAGCCAGCCATGCTTACAGGTTCCTCTTTGAACTTCTGCATTCGGCACATGAAGGTCTAACTCATTACTGAGCAACAGAGAAGTGGAGGGGCAAGGCTTATATGCAAACCTGTCATCACCATGCTTATAGCCCTATTATGAATGCCTCAACAGGACCATTCACATGCATCGTAAAACTAAGCATATTCACAACTCACTGAGATGGGGTCCTTTGTTAACTTATTTTGCACCGATCTGAGATTTTTCAAAAAGACTTCCATATTTTTGAAACAAGTTAGTAGCTTCACTTTCTTTTATTCCTGCTCTAATTTATGTGCAATAGTAGCACTACCAGAAGAAGTGATTCCCATTGCCTTTCTTTAGCTTCCTTCTGGTTCCACTTTTGTCTCTCTGTTTTTGTCTCTCTCTTTCCTCCCTTCCAAATACCCAAGTACTGTTCTAATCTTTCCTATCTCTCAACGCCTATTTTCTGGTATATGATAGGACAAGGCAGCAGAACCCAGAGTTTAGATCAACTCGTTAGCAGCAATCAAAAAATGATCTCCCATTAGGTTCCCCAGCCACTTGATGGGGACGTGCTTTTCTCTGCCCTTCCCCTCACATTGTTCATTGTGGAATGAGCAGGAAACAGCAAAACCAGTATTCTGCACAACTGTACGACAAATCAGTAGGCCAGGAACCCCTACAATCTCTCCCTGCAAACTCTGAAGCTATGCACATCTCTGGACTGTGTGCAGGTAAGATACAAAACCAACTGTCATTGGTCATTACCTTTGGAAGCATTTACCTTTCTTTGAATCCCCTCAACACTTTCTGAATGAGAATGGCTTTCTCTTCGAGGGTGTTGTCTCTTTGAACCTCTAATAAGGTATCGTGATAATCCTGTTAAAGAATTTTTTAAAAAATAAGCACAAACAGTTTTAACATTTAATGAAATGTTGATAAGTACAAATGCTCTGTTAACATGGAACATGCAATGTTTTCTT
This sequence comes from Furcifer pardalis, assembly GCA_030440675.1. Lineage (NCBI taxonomy): Eukaryota > Metazoa > Chordata > Lepidosauria > Squamata > Chamaeleonidae > Furcifer > Furcifer pardalis. The sequence goes on from CP126890.1 coordinate 246,091,342, forward strand.
GATTTTGTTTCCTTATAGCCAGGACAGGGAGTAACATAATTTAGATGGTATTCTTTCAGTGCTCTTATCTTAAATAAGAGTGTGTACTACAGTGGCTCAAGTAGCTAAGATGCTGACTGGAAGGCGGGACATCAGCAGTTTGATTCCTGAGTACTGCAGGATGGAATGATCTCCTGTATTTGTCCTGGGTCCTGCCAATTTAGCAGTTCAAAAGCAAGAAATTGCAAGTAGATAAATAGGGACCACTTAGGTGGGAAGGTAAACAGCGTCCATGCACTCCAGTGCAGTGGTGGGCTGCAAAAAAATTTACTACCACACTGTGGGCATGGTATGGTGGGCATGGCCAGAGGGAAAGCCCTGCATTGCACCCAAATTAGGACTACTTTATTGCAAAACTTGGATGGGCAAAGGGGCCAGCCAGAATTTCTGCTACCGGTTCTGGTGAATTGGTGCGAGCCTGCTGATGCCCACCACTGCTCCAGTGTCTAGTCATGGCTGCCACATGATCATGGAAACGTTTGCAGAAGCACACTTTGAAACAGAGATGAGCACTAAACTCTAGAGTTGGATATGACTGGTTTCGAGCAAGGGAAACCTTTACCTAATCAAAGCATATATTGCCAGCATACAATAAAGTGGCATAGACTGGATTATCTTCAAGAAATTAGGCTACGTAATGAAGATAAGAGTTAATATTGAGTTCCTGGTTCATTTGCAGCATGTCTACTTCCAGGTAAATGACACTGAACTTCCTGGAATTTACTTCTCTTTCTTTGTCACTAAATAGATATATCCAGGATTACATTACAGTCAAACCTCACATAAAAAGCGCCTCACTTAAAGAGTAATTCGCTTAAAGAGCAGAATATTCTCTGAATGTTCACTTCGCTTAACAAATAAAACCAACCAAAAACTTGCTTAACAAATAAATTGGGGGTCACAATCCCCCCCCCCAACACAATTGGTCATTTACAATGGTGTTTCGCTTAAAGAGCAAACTCGCTTAAAGAGCAATCCTCTGGAACGCATTATGCGCTTTAAGCGAGGTGTGACTGTATTTGAAAACTTCTGAGAGTAACTCCATTAAGCATAACTGGACTTCTAAGAAAGTATATGCAGAAATTTAAGGTTCTACCTAAGAATATGTGTTGGGTGCAGCTACATTAATGCTCATGAGGTAGCTCCCCCCCCCCCCCGGTGGTGGAATGGTTAAGGCATTAGGCTTGGAGACTGGAAGCACGGGTTTGATTCCCGAGAGCAGCATGATGGGAGACATGAAAAGAGGAGTCTCATTTGGGCGTCCCCTGCAAAAATCCTTTCAACCCAGAGTACAGTAGTCTCTGACACAAAAACGAATGAAAGATCATGAGCAAACTAGCCTGGGTCACTTTAAAACAGTGGGCTTGGTTACTTTGTTCTAACCTAATAAGCAAGCCACTTCTGGATATTGGCAAATTAATCACTTCCTGTGCTTGGCAGAGAGCTGGAGAAGTGGACTTTTTCCTGCTTAAGACAATTGCTAATTCAATAGTTCAATTATTAATTTTTAAAACATGTATATTTTGTCTCATTAAGTTTTTCACCAGCAAGGCACAGAATTTTTTTAAATGTTATATCTGGCATATTGCATCAGCAATAGCCTTAAACAGAAAAAAAAATTCATATTCACTGCCCTCAAATGAGCAGGGCAAGTGATCAATTTGCCAATATCTGGAGATGGCTCACTTATTAAGTAACTTCCTGATATTAGCAAATTGACATTGCTATAATATAGCTTTCAAACCTAGACCAATCTGGGATGGATTGGTCTGCATTAGGTTTGAATATAAACATCATGTAGGCAACAATTTTAACCCCAACCATTCCAGCAAGGGGCTACAGAGTAGGCTAAACACCCAAGTAGCCAATCTCTATGTTATATATAAGACCCACCAGTTAGTCACCTCTTGTAACTTACTTTCAGAAAAACTTTGGTTTTTCCAATTTTCCACTCATCATCTTTTCCTATCACCTTTTCACAAATATAAATGCAGCACCGCCGAGCATCCTTCTTCAGCTGGAAAATAAAATGTATTATTATATTTAATTTGAATTAGGAATACAGATACATCTTCATATATTTCTGTGAAATATGCCACAGCTCGGATATGCCTTTTTTTAATACAGCACTAAACCAATTTGATATATTCCTTTATTTGATATATTCCTTTATTTGCATTATTTGCTCCATAATATAAAAACTGAACAGAATTTAATTCTGAAATTGGGTCTATATTTTTTTTCTATAAACAGCATTCAAGAGGTTTCAGATTTATGTTTATTAGTCCCTTAAAATAGGATGAATGAGTCAAACTTTCCTTCAAATATACAGTACCTGTTCTTGAGCTGGTACTGGCTGCAAGATTTTGTATCTCTCAAAGAATTCTGCGAAACTATATCGAATTGGATAGCCTGTTTTCCTAATCCGGATGGTTTCCATCATCCCAGAATACCGTAGTTGCCGAATACAGAGCTCTCGGTCAAATTGCTGGAAGAAAACAAACAGCCAAACTTACCACGCAAGCAATCAAAGCATGCATCATAGAAAGGTAAAGGTCGCCCTTGCTTGAAAGCCAGCCGTATCCAACTCTAGGGTACAGTGCTCATCTCTGTTTATAGCCAAGGAGCCAGCGCCGTCTGTGTCTGCAGACTGTGGTCATGTGGCAGGCATGGCTTAACATGGAACACTGTTTATCTTCCTACTGAAGTGGTACCTATTTCCCTGCTTGCAATTTCTTGCTTTCAAACTGCTAGGTTGGCAGGACAGAGATGGGAGTTCACTCAGTCATGCAGTACTCGGGTCTCTCGAACTGCTGACCTACCAACCTTCCAGTCATCAAGTTCAGCATCTTAACCACTAAGCCTGGAGTGCTATTTTCTTTCACTTTTTCACACCCCAATGGGCCAAATTAAACACACATTTATATATCCTTTAGAATCTTTTTTTTTTTTTTGGTAAAGGATGGTAGGTGAAACACTGGCGTAAACAAAGGATGTCAACATGGCTTTAACTTTGTCCAAAGCAAAGTCAAAATCCAAAAGGTCCCACAAAATTCTATTTGGTTTTTTTCTTTTTCTTTATAATATTTTTTAACTAACATAAAACAAACAAACAACAACAAAAGAACAATATCTAACATACGATACAATACGATATAAATTAAAACAAATAACATAAAAAGGAAAAAAAGAATATATACAAAAAAGTGCATAGATATGATAAAATAAAATACATACTGAAAAGAAAAATTTATGGATATTACTTTCTTATGTTATATTGTTATAATTCCCCATTCAAATACTTAATAATATACTACAAATATACTAGAGTATTTGATTTCTTAAGAGCAACCAAATCCTCATTTCATAAACATGCACTGGATGTGGAAAAAATTCCACAGAGTATGAATTATCCTTTGAAAAGCTGAGTGGGGATTCAGTGCAGCATCTTATGGTCGACTACCTGACTCTCAAAGATGCTGTGAATCAATTACTGTAGCTTATCCCAATAAATTGGGGATGACATCTGGGGAAGCCTGCTCTGCTGGACTTACCCCCAAGGCAGCTACCTATTTAGAATTAACTTAATTATTACTATTTCACTAGATGAGTTTTATTACTATCTATATTTTCATGTATACTAGGGCTGCCCAAACTTTTCAGGGCCAGTCACGTGAATCAGCATGCCAGTCACGTGGTTCCTCCCACCAGAAGAGGAAGTAAAACACGCCTTGCAAGTTGTTTTGCCACAGGATGGGATAGATTTTAGGTTGCCATTTTCCCTGCTTAAACCAGGGGTGCTCAAACTACAGCCCGTGGGCCATATCCAGCCCCCAGTGCCATTTCATCCGCCCCATGCTGCCCTCGTCACTTTCATAAAGCCATAGTTTGGGCACCCCGATGTAAACGCACAGATGGAGCAAGCTAAAGATCTAAGAAAATATATAATTAACCAATAACATAGTAACGACCAGATATATTCCTACCTACCCAGAAGGCATTACAGACTATGTGTTGTTCTAGATCTGTGGTTCCCATCATAGGCCACACAGGGGGACTTCAGTTCCCAAAAGCCTAAGTTAGTATATTGGCTGGTCAGTGCTTTGGGGAATTGACTTAGGCTTCTGGGAATTGAAGTCCAAGCCCAAAAGTTGGGAAATATTGCTGTAGATATTTTAATGAAATATTACCATAGGCTTCTTGAAATCGTTGGGCTTGAGACAGCGGATAAAATATGGCTGGCAGTTTTCCAGGATTTTCATCAGCTGCTCTAGGGACTGTTTGAACTGGCCACCTAGTGTAGAGAGGCGCTTGGTGGAGTCTGCTCCCTGGAGAGAAGAACACAGAAGTCTTGGATGCCAGTTTGACATCAACATTTCATGACATTATTGAAAAAGAAAAAAAGCTACTACATCTAAGTGCCTTGCATTTGCAAGGCAATCCTAGATGTATTTAATCTGAAATATAAGACTGATGTTGCTGAATAACTCATAGTGGAACTGAGCAGTAACTTAACTGTACACAGGATCACTCTTAACTGCTTTCTCTAAAGTATTAAACAACATTAAACAAGCTTTACAAATTGATGCATCCTAAGTGCTAACAGAATAAACCTTTAAGAATGGTTTCCCTGTTTATGGTATCTTATTTCCCACCTGTCCACTGTGCCTCCCAGTAACTGATTATGTTTGAAAGGAACAGAATGCCTGTAAACTTCCTGTGGACAAACTAAGCATCAGAGAAGAGGGCAGGAACTATATGTTTCAGATAACTGCAGTACACTTTTTACGGTGGGTTTTTATTTATTTTATTTATTTATTGTTCATACTTGTATGCGACACTCCTCACAGAGTGAATCGGGGTGGCTCGCATAGCATCATAAAAACATCACAGATATCAAACCAGACAAATCAGTGGTGGGCTCCAAAAAAGTTTACTACCACACTGTGGGCATGGTATGGTGGGCATGGCCAGGGGGGAAGCCCTGCGTTGCACCCAAATTAGGACTACTTTATTTCAAAACTCGGATGGGCAGAGGGGCCAGCCAGGATTTCTGCTACCAGTTCTGGCAAACTGATGCGAACCTGCTGATGCCCACCACTGCAGCAAATCCCAATGAATGGATACAAACAATTAAAACAATGAGCCAATGGTTATCTGAATGAACAATGGTTATCTGAAAACATAAGAAACCACCTGTTTTATATGTCTTGCTTTAATATATTTCCTTGCATTAAAGCATCTCCTGGAGCAATTTGTGGCCCACCTGCTGGGGCAACTCTGAGGTCAGGATATCAGCTCACCTGCTTCACCTGTGGTGAAAATGTATGTATGTATGTATGTATGTATGTATGTATGTATGTATGTATGTATGTATGTATGTATGTATGTATGTATGTATGTACAGTATTTAGACTTATATGCCACTCTACTTGCTGAAGCAATGAAAATGGAGCCATTGGAGCTGCCCTCCCTCCCCCACTCCCAGCCCAATGGCAAGAACAGTGTCACCAACTGGCCAGTGCAACATAGTCAGGAAGCCACCCAGCATTAGTTGGGCTGCAACCCTGTTCTTGCCCATAGAGCAGCTACAGTGACTCAGTTTCTGCTTCATGTCAAGTCCCAACTCTGGTGCTATTAATAATGGGAGGCCTCCTAACACTGACTGGCTGGTGATGGAAACTCTGATGGAGTTTTAAAAAGTGTGCATTGGAGCCATTATCAAACCACACCAGGGACTGCGTTGTGTGTAACACTCGAAATCACATTACGAGTTCATTTTGTTTTGTGCTGTACATATAGTTATGGCCCATGAGCCAATGAACAGAATCTCTGCTGATTAAGAAACTGCCCACAGCTGCAGTTTCAATCAGTGATATTTTCCTACTGTCATTCAAGTGATGCAGAGTGACAGTGCCCAAACAGCAAGGGGAAATCACTTTCACTGTCCCTCTGCAGAAAAGCAGGGGAACTGTTTAATTGACTGCAACAAGAATGCCAAACAGCATATTGCTTCTCCTCCCAATCTCAAGTGACTCTCTATACCATGGACCTCACAGTGCCAAAAAGGCCAGTCTAGGCAAGTTCCAATTTTGTGTGTGCTGCTGCCCTTTACAAAAAACAAACAAACCCCAAAAAAATGAATGAAGTTATTATTCTTCAAAATCTGCAGTACAATTCTACAGAATTCTTGGTAGAGATGTGTAACATAAAGGTGACGAATGGAAGTAGCAGGATGTTAGAACTCCTTTTAGCAAAAGGCAAGAAACTTTAACAAAAAATATGCTCATTAGCTACCAAAACAACAAAGTGGTTTTGGCACACAAAACCTACATTATGCTAAAATTCAGAGTCACAAATTCTGTAGGCAACACTTTAAGGGTAGACCTTGCTTTTTCTAAAGGATGAAGGTGCTATGGTAGATAACAAAACATTAATGGCACAACAATCCAGAGAAGAAAACAGACCCCAAAAATTTATGATCAATTATGAATATAGATATAAACAAAAAAAAATTAAAAAGAAAACCCATTCTGTGTTTCAGGTAAAGGGCTATAGAAATTAAAAATATAAAAGTTGTGTGAGTAAGAGAAGAGGAGGAAGGAAGGGAAGGAGAAAGAGAGATTGAGGAGAAATTGCATATGTCTACTCATTTTTGTATGCTTTTTACAATCCTGCAAAAAGAACATCATGTTATAGAACAATAAATTGGATGATGGCTGTTATTAAATAATATCTTAAATGAATGGTATGAAATAAACTAATACCACTGTTTGTATAAATGTGAAGATTCAAGGAACAACAGACAGAAAGTAAATCAAGTTTTTCTGTCTGATCTTCAGGTCTGCATTACATAGAAAACAATGTCAAACTTCCAAATGTTCAATAATAAGAAAAAGGCTCTTTCCCCTCCTAAAACACTTTTGTATGTTGTCAAGTTGGAACCACTATAGTGACCCTAATAGTTTTTGATGTAAGTGAAATGTTTTAGGAGAAGTTTTACTAGCTCCATGCCTCCCTCGTGAGGTTCTATGAAACCAGGGATTCAACCACAGACCTCCTGGGTCTATGTATGTCACTTTATCCACTACACTTCACTGAGCATCCTAAATTAAGCTCCAAATATCAAGAAAGGTTGTAGCGGCAGGGGTAAATGGGAGAATAAGAGCTGGTTTGTATATCAATTTCCATTCTAATAGGAAAAATAACTTTTGGGGGCTGAACAGGTTCTTAAGCCACTTTGTTCTGCATTTGCTTTTTTGAGACACTGTTTTGTAGCAAGTTCAAAAGTGGGTCTAAGTCAGGAAAGTATAAGCTATTTGGTCCTGAAGGAGACAGTCTGCTTTTACTCTAGATCTGGGGAGGATAATGTCTTGGGAGCAAGATGTGGTGGCTCCAAAGTACACACCCAACCTGCAAAAACTATAACATTGCTGCTATTCTTGCTGCCACCTGAACTGGCATTTATTTTTCCTATTAAGATATTTCTTTTCCAAGCAGGTTACCTGTCCAAAAGCAGGAGGTGATGTCATGGACTGCTCAAAGCCACACATGGACAATGACTGATGGCAAAAGGACAGCAAAAAGAAGAATTTAGAGAGAATAAAGAGTAGAGTTAGCAGATAGATTCAAGAAACCGAGCAAGATCCTTTTTTTGGTGATTCGTTTTAGCATGGAAGTTGAAAGATAACAAATTCCTAGTGGATTCAAACCCCTGCAAATAAGTTTCTGTGGAAGGTATCTGAGAAACATTTGTACAAGTACATTGCTTGATGAAAGTCAAATCTCAATCCAAAAGATTTGTACTAGTTTAACAGAGGAATTTTGGGCTAGAATGGCCATTACAAAATGACAATTTATCAAAACTGTAAAATAACTACTTATCCTTGTTTCAAAGGGTAGAGACCAGTACATACTGGGGGTATCCTTATTAATTTTTACAACAATCCTATGAAGCTGTTTAGCTACAAAAATCTTCTAAATGAGTTTGACCTATGAGAGGAGATTTGAATTCAGATCCTTTGGTCTAAGATAAACTACACTGGCTAAATGCTAAAATGTACCTTCCTTGATTTCCCAATGATTACAACTTTAGGTTTTTCCAGATGGAGCATTAGTTCTCTAATTTCATTGTGCACTGATGATATCAGTATTTTTGTGCCATCCAGGTAATGCATATCTTAGAAAATATAATATATTTATGACAACATCTTGTATTTCTATATTTTTAAAGTCATTTCTTGCAAGTGTTTTATCTACTTCATTGTGTAGAGTTGACCCTGCTGAGGTAGCAACAGCTACGCCAATCAAGAATTTTCAATTTAACACTATCCCATTTTACAGACACTCACTCACATCAAATATTATTTTGAACGGTTTTGGCAAGATTTTAAAAGGGGCAGATTGTAAAAAAATCTGATTTAAGAAGTGGATTGGCGGTAGATGTTGGCTCACAGTCTTTCAATTCAGTGCTATTCATAACACTTGCCACCAACATCCAAAAGAAATAGTTATTCTAGGATTTTCTCCAGATTTCTGGAGAATTGTTTTGAATACAGCTGATTTCCAGGGTAGCAGATATCCAATGCTATTAGAAGATTTCCATTTAGTGCTAATTTACAATAGCAATGAAGATGGGGAGAAACCCAGTAGATAAGACTGCTTTTGAGGATTAATTTCTTCAAGATTTTTGAAATAATTCTTACTTCTTTCTTTAAAAGAGCCTGATTTCTTAGAAGTAGGGTCTTAAGAGTAAGTGTGGACAGAAATCCCTACAAAATGGCACCAACAGGAACAAATGCTCCATCTGGAGAAGCCAGTTGTAACACTGACACTATTCAAAGTCAGCTTGTTCTTTTTCAGCCTACTTCAGCTTTGCAATAGTAATAAAAAGTCACACCTACTCAAAGATGACAGATGAAGGACACCGGTTCCAAAACAACATAAGAAGGCTAACCTTAAGGCGATCCACAGCAAGATGCTTAATGGTTCCTTGGCCAAAAGATACCACATTCGCGGTTGTGTCTACCTGGAAGATCTGTCTCAGGAACTTGTTTTTGGATGAATGAACCAACTGCATTATGTCTGAGCTTAGCATGTCACGATTTTTCTCAAGAAAACCTAGGAGTAAAGAAAAGGTAAGCTCATCTCTTGCACAATGCCAATTCTTGTCCCATATTCAGCTTGCTGGACCATGTTCTCTCTTCACATTAACAGCAGCCTTCTCTCCTCTTTTTTAGCTGATCACCACCACCACCACACAGTTCTAGTTGGTGGGGGAAGTGGAAAAGGATCTGCTGTGAAATAGCACTAAGAAATTAGGATTCTTTGCATTAATTTTCTTTAGCTGATCATATGTGAGTCACTACAGAAAGCAAGAAAATTGGTAAACAGCCTTATTTGTAGCTAATTAAGGCAGTTCTGCTGTAGCCATCCAAATTTACAGGAGGCATAAATAAAGCATAGCTACCTTAACAAGCTGGAAACAAAGTTAACTGATCATTTCCTCCTCTCTCTGTCTCTGCTGACTTCTGACTAGTATTTTTCTTTCAGTCTTCTAGGTGCTAGGGAAGCAAGCCTTTTTAAAAAGGAAGGAACAAAACGTAATGTAGGGTAATGGGAAGCGAAGGGAAAAGAAGAGGAAAACAAACAGACTTGAGCACCTTGGAGGATTCAACAGCCAGTTTCCCTCCTGCCCTACATCTGTCACTGCTGCTGTAGCCAAGTGGAATAACTCCAAAAAGAATGGCTACAAAACCCTTACAACATTAGCTCAGGTGATCATAACAACTGATATGAATTTATTTACTACAAAAAAAGTAGAAGTTCAAGCAGCAGAGGAAAACAATTCAGACTAAGAAAGGAAAACTTCAGCTGATTCATATTGACTTGTATGTTGTAATGAAGTCAATGAACAATAACCTAACCATCCCAATTCTAAAGCACTTTTCACATTACTTGTCAATGTAGTTGCACCTTGAGTAATTAATTAATTAAACAGCTGTTTATAAATTAAGTCACCACCCTGATACCATTGTGGGTAATTACAACGAGGAGTTGCCACTGCTAACTCACCTTTTGATTGGTAATAAACAGCACCAGCAAAATGGTTGATCCCAAAGACTGTATCATGGACACTCTTTGGAGGAATATAGATTTTGCTTCTGCCATGATGGAGATTGATTTTGTTTAACATGGTTGTATCTGTTCCCTGGAAAAATACAGCACAAGAGGAAACAAAATTAATTCATCAAGTTACTTTAAGCGAGACGCTCTTTATGCGAGGCTTGACTGTATAAATAAAATAACTACACATTTCTGCAGAATGGAGGCCATTTGATGTTTTACTTCCTGACCAGTTGATTTAAAAATATATGTGTGTGATCTCTGTCTGCAGTTGCTCCTCATAAGGGCTCAGATTAAATATGATGCTCACCTTAGGAAACCTGCTTTCCTCATCAATGAGTGAAATAATATTCATTGGCTTGAGGGCAATCACATCCAAAGCCGTACAATTATCTGTGAATTCAATGTGATTCCAAGCAATGTTTTCAGCCAAGTATTCCTCCTGTTCCAGTTTGAAGATGTGGAGAACAAAGAACTGCTGGAGATGCTCATTGGCAAAGTTGATACACAGCTGCTCAAAACTGCAGGAATACAATTATTCAGCATAATCTTAAATCCTTACACGACTCTTCAGATCATTTTCTACCAAAGAAATTTTAATAAAAACAACCTTGGATACCTTGGAGTCATTATTCAGCAAGGAGTCCACATAGATGTCTCCACGATGACATTCTGCACATGCAAATAGACCTGAGAAATTAAGTCCACCTGCATGCGGGTTTTAGCCATTAGGATATCACGACACCTGCTGGCTAGGTGGACCATGATGTGTGCCCTCTGCTTTCATTTTGCCCAGGGGATCCAACAGAGGATGCTTTGGTGAGTTTTAGCCCTGGCCTAACATTATTGACAAGCGATGGGCAACATTGCCTAGTTCAAGGGTTCCCACCCTACAGCCTGGGGCCCGGACGCAGACCGTGGCACCATTTCATGTGAACCATGGCTGCCCTCGCCACTCCCAGAAGTGGAAGTGGATGTGTTTATGTTGGCTGTAAAGTGCGCCCATGCATGTGTAAATGCACCTGCGCCTGAGAACAAGTGAACAATAAGAACAAGTGAAATATAATCAGAGTGTCACGACTACAGAAAATGTATGGCATCGGTATTACATGGGCCCATTACTGCGTATCCATTTGCATATGCACACAACATTAGGTTATGCTTTATACTGCAAGGCACATCAAAAACAAAAGTAGACATGATGGACCATGAAGGGGGAAACATCCAAAATCTACTGTTGGGCAGTACAGTATGTTCATTACAACCCAAATGCTACAAAGACCTGCACAAGCTTTTGAGTTTTTCAAATTCCTTCATCATGTGAAGTAAATGAAATCACTAGCAGAAAAATCCAAAACTTTAGCCAGATATTACAGTATGTCCATGAGATGTATAGCTTTGAGCTGGTCACAAAACAGAAACAGCAAACAAAATGAAATAGCACCAGTAGACATTGCAAGTCATCTACGCACCTAGCAAAGGAGTAATGGCCAATACAATCACCCAAAGTTCATTAAATTAGTTTTGCTATTTAAAAGGTTATAAGATTTTCTTTTACTCTTTGCTTGTGAGGAATTCTGACTTCAACTATTCAGTCAGAGTGGATATAGTGTAAAGACCTAGGGAACAGATACCTCTTGTATTTTAAGAACTGGCAGGTCAGTGTTGTTTCTTTGATCCAAAAGGCTTATTTTATCACAGACTATTAAGTGTAAACCTACGAGTGGTCAGTTAATTTAGTATGCAATATCCATTTTGAAACTGAGTCTAAGATATGAACAATAAGTAATACTTCTATGATGTCTACTCATGCTACAGCTAATATGGACAAGGCAGTTATGAATTATCGCCTGAAATCCTGTTGCATAAATTTACATTACATATGAAAAAAATCCCAGCAGTGACAACTTTCAGAAATTAAAGACTTTTCCCTCCATTCCACACCCCCCCCCCACAACTTCCCCATGATGAAAGCGGTCCTAAAGTGGGATCAGAAATGTTCCATTTGCATAAAGCATGGCAGTTGATTCTATCACTAGTTTTGCACAGCATAAACATTATGCAACAAGATTTCAGCCATGGCATTTTGGTTTATATTTTCAATAAACATTTTCTATACCTTATATGTGCTTGCCTAGCTATAAAGTATTGTACATAGAACACATCAATAGATCATTTTCTCTATACAGTAATACCTCGGATAACGCTAAGACTTGGTTCCACAAGTCTTTGTGTTAACCGATTTTTAGTGTTATCTGATGCATGTTAAAATCCTATGGGATGTATCGGATAACGTTAAATCTCCATAGAGATACATTGTAACCGCACAGGCTTTAGCGGTTGTTATCTGATACATTCCATAGGACCTTAATGTTATTCGATCCAATTCTCCTCCCCAGATTACTTAACGTTATGCGATTTTAGCGTTATCCGAAGTAAACGTTATCCGAGGTATTACTGTACTAGTGAAAACTTGAATTTGATTTCACAGCTATGCCTCCGAGATTCCACAAGAAATTATTGTACCTGTTTGTGATAAAATTTTCAAAACCAAAGATGTCCAGTAGCCCAATGGACCTGAGTGTGTCTTTATGATCTGGAGAGGGCGGGTTATAAATTGCTGCATTGATTTTATTTACTATCCAATGGAAGAGAAGCCCATAGATGCCCTGGAGGCAGAAAGGAGAATAGATAATTTATACAGTGAATAGTTAGTTAGCTTCACTAACACTGAGATAAATATGCAATACAGAGAATGAGGAACTGACTCTACAGATAGGCAAGAATAGGATTGTTTCCTTGTGAATTATAGTAAAGATAAAGTTCTCCCTTGCTCAAAAGCCAGTCATCTTAGATTCCAGGGTGTGGTGGTCATCTCCATTTACAGCCAAAGTGTCAGCACTGCAGGCGTTTCCATAGATATGTGGGAGGGATGAATAGACACCGCAGTGCAAAGAATGCTGTTACCTTTCCTGCCAAAGCACTACCTATTTATTTACTTGCAATTTCTTGCTTTTGAACTGCTATGTTGGCAGGAGCTGGAACAGAAACAGGAGCTCGCTCCATTGTGCCGCACTCGGGTCTCAAACTCCTGACCTTCCGACCTTCTGGTCGTCAAGTTCAGCTTCTTAACCACTAAGTCACTGCAGTCCCTTGTGAATTATGCAGCTCTGCAAAAGACTGTCTAAGATTCAGATTTTTAACAAATCAAATAGAAGCAGAATGATGAACAAGACACTCATTGCCATGTTTTGCCCATAGATGATGATAAGAACGCTGCTGCTGCTATCCTCTTCCTTTGAAAATAATAACCATTCATAATTGAAATTTAAAAATACAGTTTAAAAAAATCTTTTATTTTTACCTTAACAAAGGCATCTCTCACATCAGATGCTTGGGCCACACTTAGCGGTGTGGAGACACTTTCCCCTCGGATGATAATAAAGTGGTTTGTTAGGCTACTGTGAAGTTCCCCAGAATCCACCTGTATGAATTAATATCAAATATCATACTATTACAAAATTACCAAATTAGAAACGGCCTGGAGATCATCCAGTCCATGTGTGTCCTATGTAAACTGTTCACAGGAATATTCTGTGAATGTGTCATCAATGGTTTAGTTTTCAGGTTCTTCCATCCCTCCTAATCTCTTTCTTCTTTCACAACATCTAGCCATGTGATCACGACTGGCCCTTTCCGAGGCATTTAAAAACGGGCTTTCCTGTGAAATTGAGAGGCTGTCTACACAGGCATATAGACTGGTCTTTGGGGGTGCTTTGGTCTGATCTGCAACGTACATGTGTTGTGCACACAAAGCAGGGCCAGTCAGCCCAAGCCCATTTGGAGACCCCATCTGGGGCTTTTTCTAAATTGCTGCACTCTATGTTAAACCATTATCAGCATATGTCCATGCTAGGAACAGGCCGATAACCGTGGTGGTGCAGTGGTTAAACTGCTCTATTGCAGCCAGAACGTTGTGAGTTCAAGGTATCAAGGTTGACTCAGCCTTCCATCTTTCCAAGGTCAGTAAAATCAGTACTCAACATGTTGGGGGCAAAATACCAAGTACCTTGTGCACTAAGCATTGGGGGTGTGTGGTGTCTGTCCAGAAGTATAATTACTAATGCTAATTGCCATTGCTAAAATAAAGCACTACCATCAGTCAGTGGCAGCAGCCTGATTAGTAGCAATATGGTTGTGTAGATAGCAGAAATGGGCTAAATATCATTTAGCTGCTTCCCCCACCCTCAATTAACTGAGGAAAAACTGAGACAGCCTGTGCTAGGAGGGCTAGTGTAGACAGGCCAGCTTATTGTTTCTTTTTTTCATTTTAAAAAATTAAAATATAAAAATAAAAAATACAATGCAACCCCACCCCCACCCAAAAAAAGTCAGGCTGACTTTCATAAGTACATACGCAGTGGAATTCCTGCCATCTTTTTACAAATTGCAAGTTGGTATGGTCACTTTCCCCCAAAGGCACCAGGCAGATTAGATTTAAGGAACTCAATAGCCTCTGAAACTGAATTTGGTCACCATCATTCCCTGAAGCCATCCAGTGTCTCTGCCTTCTGATGCAGAGAGAAACTGAGTTGCATAAAGAGACCTTTTTCTGAATAGAAAAGGGATTTGACTGATGTTCAGAGGTGAAGATGTCAGCCAAATTAAATCTACAGATAAAATGTGGCAGATAGTTACGAACACTGACCTGAGCAAAAAGTATAACAATATGTTTTAATGGCTGAAATCTGTTGTATAACATAAGCAATGTCATAGGTTTTGGTCCGCTCCTTGTGGGTAAATATTTACCCACAAAATGTACAACTATGCAGCAGGATATTGGTCAAAATGAAACAATGGGGGAAACGTAACGTCAGTACCTCCAGCAGTTTGGTGGCAATGGTAAAGTGTGCAGAATCCAGGACAGCAGACCAATCCAAGTTATCATACACAGCAGCTAATTAAAGGAAAGAAACGCATTAAGCACACATTGATAGCAAAGAATAAAGCATTTTTTTTCCTCATTCAAGAGGGAACTATGAGGCTAGCATAAAGAATACAGTGGGAACAAAGATGCAGTAAGGTATAATAATATGCTCCTACTCAAGGATATGACTAGTTATTTCAAGTTGGAAATGGTAGCTGACTGTGGATGGGACTATCTTCTTTAAAGGATATGTAAAATAATGTATAGGTATTAAAAGGCAATGGCTATAACAATGATGTTAATTTTAAAAAGATGCTTGTCATGCTATCTCCACTTCTGCTTCCTTCTCAAAATGCTGGATCTTGCATATTACAAAGGAAAATGTCTGTGCACATTTGATCTCCATGTATTGTATTAAACTGTGGGGAATGCAACTTTAAATTACAGTACTTGTGTCTAACTGAAATTTACTTGTCTATAAACTAGACATAAATATCATGCATAATAGTATGCTCCTACTGTTTATAAGATATATGATAAGGAAATATTGTTTGGAGAAAACTAACAAAAGCATACTTTTCAGCCACAAGGCATATTCTTACAACTCCAACCACCTACCTTGCTCTCCTATATTGAGTGCTTGTGCTTGAGTACACTGAATTTACCTTCAAACTCCACATTCCCCAGGTGTAATATGGCTGCCAGCAATTTGCTTATGTCCCAGTGCTCCGAATCAGAGAACATGAGTATCTTCATAGCAGAGCGGATATGAGCATATTCCTTGGCATCATTACGGCCTTCACACAATGTACAATCACCCTGGAAGAAAATATTGGGATAACGCTTGCTCTTCCCTGTGTAATTATATATGTAACACTTAAAAAGTTATCAACATCCTGACAGAATGTACACAGAAGAAAAAAAGAACAGTACTTATTAAGTCTTTGCAAGGTTATCATCAACTATCTGCAGAACACCAATCTCCAGGACTCCTATTTACAAAACCTTCCCTGTACATATTTACCCAGAAACAAAGTTTGTAGATACAGTGTTTAGTGAACAGGCTCAGTAAATTCAAAATGCAAGTCCTCTATGTATTCTTCTTCTTTCATGTCCAGATCAAATTTTGAACTGCCAAATGAAGCCACTTACTTGGCTTTGTTGTTGGCTAAAATTAAGTCTCCATCAGTATAGGTTTCTGGTAGTAATTGGCAGACCAGCAAATGAGCCGGATTCACATTCTCAACGCATGCAACTACATTGAAAAATCTGTTACAATTTGCTCCAGAATTGGCAAACGTGAATTTGAAATATTTTCCAATTATCACACAACATAAAGGTCAGGTAAAACCAGGTTAAACTATCATTTCCCTGCTGTCAAACACAACTTTGTGAAATATTTTTTAAAGAAAGGAAAACCATTCTTTGGATCATAGTTACATAAATAAGGAAATAAACTGGTGATTGGGTCTTAGGGTTATTTCTAGAATATATTTTACAACTGGAGGCACAATAAAGAGCATATTTAATCTGAGCCAAGTTTGTATCTGAAGCTAGTTTCAAATTCTTACTCACTTTTTGGGCCGTTGGCCAATCATGTGGTTCAGGAAGCCAGTCACTAAGGCCAGGGGGCTGGGTGTGGCCCCTGACACCAATTCATCTGGCCCACAAAGCCCTTGATGCTGCTGGAAGCGGAAGTAAAATGCGCCCATACAGGCGCATTTTACTTCTGCTTCCAGGAGCGATTAGGGCTTTGCGGGCTGGATGAATTGGCGTCGGGGGCCACACTCGGCCCTTAGTTTGGGCACCACTGTTTTAAGGTGTGTTTGAGCAAGTCATGACCTCTCAGTCCAAGCTACTTGGCCGCTATAGAACAAGGAGAACAGCCCTCAGATAAATTAACCTCAACTCCTTAGAATAAGATGGATTTATTACACATGAATTACTAATGTTAGTTGTGCTCATTTCCCTAGTGGCCCAAAGCAATGTAACTGGTTAACAAAATAAACAACTAAGAGATGAAAATAATAAAAACAGTAATTTACCATAGTGAGATAGGTGTACTCAGAAGCAGTACCCAGGTTCAACATCTTCTTCTGTTCCGTATTCATCCCCGTTAACATACAGTAAAATATGTGATAGTTCCTTTCCTCTGGAGCCTGGAGAGATAAGAAAAAGATCCCATAGATATAACTAGGCATTGAATTAAAAACAACAACAACAAAAGAATGAATTAATATTAAAACTGTGTAGCTTGAATGTATTTTACCTGACGACACACCCGAGATTTCTCCAGAAGGAACTGTTCTATCCGGGCTCCTTCAATCACTCCATTTTGGTTGAAATGAATGTCAATGTATTTCCCAAACCGGCTTGAGTTGTCATTCCGGATTGTCTTGGCATTTCCAAATGCTATGGGCAGTGAAATGCCATGGTGAAGGAAAAAAGAAACAAGTATATCCCTATCCCTATTGCAAATGACTTAAAATGTTGAAGTACTTTAAAGTTTCCTTACAAAAATGAAGAGTCAGTTTTTTTGTTTAATTTATGTTATCTATAAATCAGCTCTAGTGTCTGACTGGACATCCCACTATGGTAATGGAGTAGACTGTACAACCAGCAACTCAAGGCCAAGTGGTGGGTGGTGGCCAATAACCTGACTCCCTAAAGGGGACAACGGCTATGGGCGGATGAGCCCCCTTAGGTGGGATGATGGTCCCCCTTAGTGGAGGAAAAGCCACTGGAAACCATCATATTGGGCCCAATGGCAAAATGACTGCATAAGGAACCCCTTCAATATTCTGATTCTCAACAGTCATGGAGGCGGAAGAAGCCATGTGAAATGGACTGGCTGTGAAGGCGCACCTTATCAACATCCTCAAGGCTGCAGCAGTCCATTGCAGTCCTGGTGTCAAATCCTGCATGTCACATTTCATATATGCCACAGGAGATGGCTCTATGATCACAGTGTGTGGGCCACTTCATGGCAAGCTGGGATCTACCTTAAACAAATTCATGCCAATGGCATTTTTCCTGAAAATGATTTTCAGGAAAAAAATGTATACTGGGACACAAGTAGCAGCTGACGACAACAATGAGCCCAGCTCATTCTAAAAGCTTGGAGTAGATGCATTCATGAAGGCAGCTGTACGATGTCAGGAATGTCATTTTCCTAATATTTACAGTGCAGTTAGTTAAAAACACATTATGCCTGAATTCTTATATATCAATTGCAGCTATTTAGAAGTGCCTTGTAGGTCTCTCTTAATATTTTCCTTTTGACCCTTCTTTCTTATTGTGCATTCATAGGCATGAGAGCTAAGACTCTAACCTATGTAGGCCCAAACTGAGTAATTGACCACCGGAATTCAGGATGGAAATCATGTATGTATCCTACACATATCTACTCAGAAGCAAACCCGATTTACAGTGGTACCTCGCATTACAAAATTAATGCGTTTCCCGGGACGTTTCATATTACAAAAAGTACATAAAGTGAATATTTCCCATAAGAATGCATTGAATGCAATTTCCCATAGGAATGCATTAAAAACAAAATTTTGTAATGCGAAACACAGTTTCCCATAGGAACACGATGAAAACAAATTAATCCATTTTGGAAAGAAATTCATAATGTGAAGTATTATTTTTAATGGATTTTCATTCATAATGTGAAAATTACGTTAAATGAAGCATTCATAATGCGAGGTACCACTGTACTTTCATAAACCAATGGGACTTAATATGAGGTACAGTGGTACCTTGCTGAAAGAGCATAATGCGTTCCATGGGATTGCTCTTTAAGCGTGTTGCTCTTTAAGCAAAAAACTTGGGGAAAGTGCCACTGCTGCCATTGTAAGTGACCAATTGTGACTTCTGGCGGGTGGGATTACAAACCCTGATTTAGTTGTTAAATGAGTTTTTGGTTGGTTTTAGTTGTTAAGCGAGGCAACCATTTAGAAAAAAATCTGCTATTTAAGCGAGTTAGTCTCTAAGCGAGGCACTCTTTATGCAAGGTTTTACTGTATATTCAAAGTGCAGCCCCTTTAAGAGGTTAATTTCACTTCCTTATTTCAGCAGCAAGGTTTCCCATCTCTGGAAGCTGTAAATCACATTGCTTTTATTTGGTAACTGGTCATTTGGAAACAAAAATGGGCTTCATTTGCACACTGATTGTGCAAACAACACCTTTGAAGGACTGAGTTACAGTCACCTTCTCACTGAAAAGCTTCAGTTTCATCTTGTTTACTATTAACTGAAGGCCACTACATCAATTCTGATCCATGGAGACCCTTTTTAGGGTTTTCTAGGAAAATAATACACAGAGGTGGTTTGCCATTGTCTTCTTCTGGGAGCACCCTGGGACTATGTAGCTCACTTAAGCCTACACAGGCTGGCTCTTCTCCTGGGTGGCACAGGCAAGAAGTAAGCTCCTAACCTGTGGCTCCATAGCCAAGTAACTAAGGTAAAGATCACCCTTGCTCAAACACCAGTCGTATCCAACTCTAGGTTTTTCTGTTTATAACCAAAGTCTGCGTCTGCAGATATTCCCGTGGCCATGTGGCAGGCATGACTAGACACCTGAGTGCATGGAATGCTGTTTCCCTTCCCACCAAAGTGATACCTATTTATGTCCTTGCAATTTCTTGCTTTTGAACAGCTAGGTTGGCAGGTGCTGGGACAGACAATGGGAGCTCACTCTGTCATGCAGCACTCAGGTCTCAAACTCAAGTTCATTGTCTTAACCCAGTGGTGCCCAAACTAAGGCCTGGGGGCCGGGTGTGACCCCCGACGCCAATTCATCCGGCCCGTGAAGCCCTCGTCGCTCCTGGAAGAGGAAGTAAAATGCACCCATACAGGCACATTTTACTTCTGCTTCCAGGAGCAACGAGGGCTTTGCGGGCTGGATAAATTGGCGTTGGGGGCCACACCTTGCCTCCGGGCCTTAGTGACCAGCTCCCTGAACCACATGATCGGCCCACGGCCCAAAAAGTTTGGGCACCCCTGCCTTAACCACTAAGCCACTGCAGTCATTCAAATACGCAACTAAACCACTAGTTCATCTAGTTTAGCTCTATGTTTGCTGAAATAGGGGGATTTTTCAGGAAGGTTACATTTCTTGTAAGTGCCAAAGTGTAAAAATGATTAAAAGCATGTGTTATTTGTTGTTTTTCTTCTTCTTCTTTGTGTAGTTTACCTTCTAAAATGGGATTCGCTTCCAGAATTTGCTGCTCAATCCAGGAATGCTGGCCACTAATAGCAGCTAAGAATTGCAACATCAGTTTTGTGCTTTCAGTTTTCCCAGCTCCAGATTCTCCACTGAAATAAAGAATTAGATCTAATTAAATCAGCAATTGACTATCTCAACCAAGCAGAATACAATCAGACTTTATCCCCCCCTCCCCCCTCGTGTTCCCAATTTGGGAAAAGTTCGATTTATATCATCACACTTATCTGTATGAGATTAAGGGTTACCATATCTCAGGATTTGTCCTGAGATTTCCTGTTCTAAAGAGCAGGAAATCTCAGGACAAATCCTGAGATATGGTAACCCTGTTATCTTTAACCTGTACATTGTGATATTTCTGTCTGTACCTATACAGTGTTCTTCTTTTGGATATATTTTAGAGCAAATATTTTACTGGCCAAGCACATGGTCCATAAACAAACAAAAACCATCCATTTAATAAGTTGAACTACTTTGCAGCACAGAAGCAAGGCAACATTAAAATAATTTAATGATTTTAACCAAAACCTGCGTCTATTTCCCTTTTGTTGTTCAGTCGCACAGTTGATTCTGACCCTTTGTGACCCCATGCCATGGACCACTGTCCGCCAGGCACTTCTGTCCTCCACCATCCTCCTGAACTTGCTCAGCTTTGTGCCCATTGTGTCAACAATACCATCTACAATACCATCCTTTAAGCTAATTGAATGTTTCCATTCTCAATATAGCATCTAACTGTTTGCCTCTTACCTGATGACACAGCACTGATCTCTCTTATTTCTTTTCATGTTGAAATAACAGTTGTCCGCAATGGCGAAAACATGAGGTGGCAATTCCCCAATCCTTTTGTTACAGTAGAGTCTGATTTGTTCCGCAGTATACAGTGGCAGCACTTGATAGGGATTCATGGCTACTAAGATAGAGCCTGTGTATGTCTGAAAAAGGGAGATACTGTATTTGTGACATGGACTCCAGCATACAGAAGAACAAATCCTAATCATCTCATGTTCTAGCCTGATCTAAGGTCATAAAGAAGCTTAGATAAGAATACCAGGAAACGCAAAAACATGTGTGTGACTGCTTTTAATGTGTACATTTTCTGTTGTTAGCCGCCTAGGGTAGGAATATCTCCTAGATGGGTGGGGTATAAATATAATAAATAAATAAATAAATAACAATAGAATAAATAACAATATATGTGAAGCTGTTTACCTCCCTTATGAATGACTGGGAACTAGAATCAACGTTGCACATTTCATTCACTTCAAATTAAAATGCTGTTCCTAATCACTAATAATCAACAAAGATTCCATGCATAGGACAGACGTGTTTCACAATGCTATAACATGATATTTATTCCTTTAAAGATCTGGTACATTTCTCAGTATTTTTAGGCCTTTTCTGGGGTCAAGGTAAAGATAATAGCCTCCACTTGGCGGGATCCTTATCTGGGTTTTAATTGGATGTAATCCAGTTTCTACTGCTTCCACTAAAAATGATCCCCAAAACCCCCTCATTAAATTTAATGGAATGGAATTGTGAAATGAATTCTTTAATTAAAAGAAATTACGAAGAGAATTTTCCAATCTACATGTGCTCTGGTGGTGCAGTGGTTAAACAGCTGTACTGCAGCCAAAACAATATGAGTTTGATCCTGACGGGACTCAAGACTGACTCAGCCTTCCGACCTTCCTAGGTCGGTAAAATGAGTATCCAGCATGTTTAAGGCAAAATACTAATTACCTTGTGAACTGCACCAAGAGTGCACTAAGTGCTATGGGGTGGTATATAAGTGTAATTACGATTGTAATTACTATTGCTATTAGTATGTTCCTAAAGCAACTATTACTGGCTATACAGTATATACGTATGATGAGAATGTAAACTAGGATATAGTAAAGGTAAAACTAAAGGTCGCCCTTGCTCAAAAGCCAGTCATAGGGTTCAGTGCTCATCTCTGTTTATAGCCAAAGAGCCAGGGCTGTCTGCATCTGCATGACTAGACACCAGAGTGCATGGCATGACTAGACACCAGAGTGCACGGAACGCTATTTACCTTCCCACCGAAGTGGTACCTATTTATCTATTTGCAATTTCTTGCTTTTGAACTGCTAGGTTGGCAGGAGCTGGACAGAGACAGCTCATTCCATCATGCAATACTTGGGTCTTATACTGCTGACCTTCCAGTCATCAAGTTCAGGGTCTTAACCACTAAGTCACTAAAGTCCCTCCAGGGCTGATAGATTTCTTATCAAAACAGATACTTTCCCACCCAGCACCTATGCTAACCCTATGCATGCCAGCTTGCTAGTATGCCCCAAAACAGCCATATACAGGCTATTCAATATTTAAATAAATATAAATACCTTGTTATCACTGATCACTGACTGCACATAAAAGTAGAAGTGTGTGAGTGGTTGGCGAAATGCCACCTTAGGCTACATTAAACCCACAGACCAGAGATTCTCCATAAATATTGAAACATATTGAGAAATTAGATTTGGGGTTTTTAGTTATT
Source organism: Furcifer pardalis (assembly GCA_030440675.1). Classification (NCBI taxonomy): domain Eukaryota; kingdom Metazoa; phylum Chordata; class Lepidosauria; order Squamata; family Chamaeleonidae; genus Furcifer; species Furcifer pardalis. Next base: position 246,114,178 of record CP126890.1, read on the forward strand.
GATTGTGTTTGGTTCTTCCCAACTACTTTTCATGTCAATTTAAGAGAAAGTTAAAATGTGAATTTCTTATCAGGAAGAAAAAAAGAATTATTGTACTCTGCCTGGAATCTGTGACCTGACAGAATATAAACTGAAACTTCACATTACTCTTTCAAGATGATAGATAACTTGTTCACTTACATAGATTTTCTGCTCCTTGTAGCGGATAAGGAGGTTGTGCACCATGCCAGCTTCAGTCAGATCTCCGAGGCGTATCATATCTTCCACTCCATGGACAGAGGCAGGATGCATTGGTCGGACAGCACCAAGGTTTCGTGCCATGATCCACTGTTCCTGGGGAAAGGCAATTGTCCACACAGAGCATATGTTCAACTTCACTTGCACCCATGATACCAGTACTGTGTCTCAGTATCCACACAATCCAGGGTTAAATTAAGCTCAACAGAGCCAAAGTTGGATCAAAAATGTTGCTTTCTGGGCATTTTATACCAGTGTTGCTAGGTGGTGAACTTTCATTCTGCTTTGCTCCTATTTGCTCCAGTACAGGATCTGCTTATGTGAACCCAATTACTGGCTTGTTCTGTACTGAAGACTGAACTGACTTAATGACATGTCCTACAATATCTTGATCAATAGTTGTGCTTATTGTCTGGCCAGATATCCCACTACAGTAATGGAATAGACTGTAGAGCCAGCGACTCAACGCCAAGTATTGGTTAGCGGTAAATAATATGACTCTCTAACGAGGTGAATGGCTACAGGCTGATGAGCTCCTTTAAAAGTGGGGTGATGGTTCCCCTCAGTGGAGGAAATGCCACTGGAAACCATCATATTGGGCCCACTGGCAAAATGAGAGGAGGAGGAACCACTTCACTATTCTGATTCCCAACTGTTGTGGAGGTGGAAGAGGCCATGCCAGATGGACTGACTGTGAAGGCGCACCTTGTTAATATCCTCAAGGCTGTGGCAGTCCTTTTGCAGTTAAATCCTGCATTACTCATTTCATACGTGTTGCAGGAGATGGCTCTATGATCACAGTGTGTGGGTCACTTCATGGCAAGCTGGAATCCACCCTAAACAAATTCACGCCAATGGCATTTTTTCCTGTCAACTGTGAAAATGATTTCCGGGGGGGGGGGGGGATGTATGCTCAGATATGAGTAGCAGCTGCAGCCGCCGCCGAGTTGTGCTTAGGCCTGTTTTGATACTTCAGCTATGTGAAATAAAACATTTGGTTCTTCAGAATAAACAATAGCACTCTACCTTGCCTTCATCATCCTCCACCAAGAATCGTGCTGAATCAGAAATCTTGACAACTGCACCAATGGGCACATTAAATTCACTGCTCGAAGGGGATTCCAGCCATATGTGATCACCCTAGAAGGAAAGAAGATTTAAGACACCTAACAACTTTCTCATGAATCCATTACATGGCTTTCTTTGTACTTCTGAGAATTGATTCCTCATATTTGTGGGCAATAAAGTTGCAGAAACCTCTATTACTGATTTTAGCACAATTCACAGGACCCTCAATATTTCTTCAGAAGCAATATGGAGGAGGAAGAGGATAAATCAAAAACCCAAAAGCGGGGTAGAGTATCGACAAATGCTATTAGGCTATCAAAAGGAAACAGTTATGCATTGCCTAAAAAGGTGAAAAGCAAAATTCAATACAATTAATAAGATCTTAAACTCAAAAATTCACTATTAGCAATGTAAAGCTTATCAACCTCAGATAACAAACAGAAGCATTCAGCCCAATCTTATATTTTCCTTTCCATTCCCATATAGAGGTTGGAATGGGCAAAAAGACACATTGAAGCTTGGAGATGGACCAGATAAGCCAAAACCTTGGGTAGCAACCTCAGCTCTGACCATCTGGTAAAAAAGTAGCCCCTTCCTAAGAAGTGCAATGCTTTTTAATTCCCTGCCTCATAAGCCCTAGAGCAGTGTAGGCAAACATATGGCACATGTGGCAGAGGTGGCATGCACTGGCCTCTCTGTGGGCATGCACACTGTTGTGGGCAAGCCCCACCTTGAGCTGCCTGGTGCCGCCAGCGCCAATGGCAGCACCACTTCCCCACCCACCCCTCTCCCTCCACCAATGGGAAGGCTGAAATCCCACCTGGGAGGCAGCAGCAGGGATGAGGTGAGGCGACCAAACACCACCCATCCAACTCACCTAGAAGGTAGAGGAGGCAGAGGCGGTGCACCCGTATGCGCCCCCACAACATCACATGGGTGTGTGGGCACACGCAGTGCCTACCTGTGCACCGCCTCCTCCTCCTCCTTGGGCACTCAGTCTCTAAAAGGTTCGCCATCACTGCCCTAGAGAGATGTTAGGTTTTTACATAGGCTTCATAATGACAGCAAAACTTTTCAAACAATATTTCTTCCTCCTCAGTTTTCTAGAGTATCTTTTTCAAAGCTTGATTAATGTAACATTGTTATGTATTTTTTGACCTTCCTGTACATGGTAACATGCACAGCTCTAGAACAGCTTAATGATAACTACTGTGATTTCTGCTATTTTTTCTATTTTTTACTGACACATGAGCAGTTCCGGGCAGCCATTTTGGCGGCCCAAAAATACACTTCTGGAGGGGGCCAGAGAGGGGACCAAACCGGGTCACCCGGGGGTTTACCACCACCCCAGCGACCCCCTCCTGATGGGTGCTACCGGTTTGGGTGAACCGGTCCGAACCGGTAACAACCCATCACTGCATATAACTGTAAGAATTGGGGGGTGGGGTTCAGGAATCAATGGAAAATAAACAACCCCTCATGAATGGTTTAAAACAGCAGTTCTCAATCGATGACCCGGGAGCCGGATGCAGCCCCCAACACCATTTCATGTGGCCCACCACCATCTCCACCACACCCGGAAGTGCCATTGTGGTAGGCAGGGCAAAATGGCCATCCAGCTCCTGAAGTTGTCTGAGGGAGCATGACCCAGTCCTCGGCTGGAAAAGGTTGAGAACCCCTGGTTTAAAATAACCCACACTTTGACAGGTCAATACATATGTCAGCTGTGCGTTGTGTATTCCTCAGTCTATGAATCAAATTTGATTCTGGCCAAACCCATGCAAATATAGTATGCTTTGCTAATCAAGAAGCGCCCTGAATAAATAATATCTTTACCCTACTGATGAAAGGAGTCTTTTTTTATTAGTAGCCATGTTAATCTGTGTTTCAAGCATATCAGAGAGTAAAACAAAACAAAAAAGTTATAGCACTTTAAAGACTAACTGCTTTTTTTTAATGTTAGCTCTCTTGGCTCATGTCCACTTTGTCAGACATAGAGTGAGACTTTATGGCATCAATTTATACACATCAGGTATAACAGAGAGGTCAGTTTCTCTTCCAAAGCCTGGAAATAGCGAGCAAGAAAATACAGGTCATGCCTTGGAAAGTGTCAGAGCTAAAAAGACCCTCTGTCTAAAGTTTTAAAACCCAGGCAAGCTCTTCCTTGTGCCTTTCTCTCAACAGTAGAGTTATGCAGAGAATGATGACTTCCCTACAGAAGGGGAAGCATGAGTTGCAAAGGAAAGGGAAAGAAAATGGGAAGAAGGCATGTTTTAGAGCAGGGGTGTCTAAACTATGGCCCATTGACCAGATCCGGCCCCAATGCAAATTCATCCAGCCCAAAAAGCCCTCGTCACTCCCCGAAGTAGAAGTGAAATTAGGGCTTAGTGGGCCAGATGAATTGGCATTGGGGGCTGGATCTGTCCTGCAGGCCAGTGACCAGCCCCCTGAACCATGTGACCAGCCCACGGCCCAAAAAGTTTGGGCACCCCTGTTCTAGAGTTTCATCTCACAGAAGGACTACTGCCCCCTCTCCACTGTGTATTAATTAGATTTTAAACAATGCAGTCATCAAAATGCCACACTACAGCTTGGATTAGACTTACTTTTCTGAGAACAACCATCCTTCTTCAAGATGATTCAGACAGCCTGTACACAGAAAGAGAGAAAAGCACAGAGTGTCAAATCTTTCAGCAAAAAGGAAAGAAAAATCAACCTGTCAGGGAATTAATTGAAGAGCTTACATATTTTAGAATTCTATAAGGCAGGGGTGTCCAAACTTTTCAGGCCATGGGCTGGTCACGTGATTCAGAGAGTCAGCCACTATGGCCCGGGGACTGTAGTTTGGGCACCCCTGCTATAAGGTATACATTTACTGTACTGAAGATGAAAATGTGGCAGATGCGACAAAGACCAGTCTCACATTACACTGTACTGTACATGTACTCACTTTCAAGATACTAAATATGTTGGCCAGAATCCTATCACTGTATTTACTAATCACATAACTAGACAAAAACTAATCACAGCTCATTTTATGAACCAAAATGTACCCTGGCACTTATCCATTAGTTGTGGCAAGTTATACAAACCTTACTTGAATTCTAGCTGTTGATTTATTATTTGCCATTCAAGTAATTTTATTTCAAAATGATAAACCTGTTTGTCTTACTAATGCAGCTGGTGGAAGGGTCAAAACAGACATCCTTCTGATGTTGAGCCACAGATGTTCCTTCATATGTTATTTTCAGATTTTAAAGGCTCCCTCTACCAGGCACCAAAGTTCTCCATGGGCTTCTCCTTTGAGACGGACGGAAGCCTTGGAATCTGAGTTGGGGGAATAGGTAAAGGTCACCCTTGCTCAAAAGCCAGTCATATCCGACTCTAGGGTTTGGTGCTCATCTCCATTTCCAGCCAAATTACCAGTTCTGTCTGCATCTGCAGATGTTTCCATGGACATGTGGCAGGCATGACTTGACACTGGAGCAGATGGAATACTGTTACCTTCCCACCGAAGTGGTACCTATTTATCTACTTGCAATTTTTTGCTTTCAAACTGCTGGGTTGGCAAGAACGGGGACAGACAACAGGAGCTCATTCCGTTGTGCAGCACTAGGGGCTAGAACTGCTGAGCTTCCGACCTTCTAGTCATCAAGTTCAGTGTCTTAACTACTAACCACTAAGTCTCATGTTGGAGGAATAGAAGACTATAAATTTAATATTAATGTCAGTGCTTCTCTGCCAACAGGATTCCAGCCAATGTTTCTCACATGTGTATTAACAATTATTACAAAGGAAACTACTTGAGCCTGATGTCCTAATACATATATTATTGTTATATCAAGTCTATCTACTCCTATGACATATCAATAGAGAACTGAAACAGACCAGAGAAAGGATTCTGTGCAGAAGAGATTCTAGGTGCCAATTCCTCCTTTGATGTCATTTTCTGGAGCCCACTGTCTACAAGGAAAGATGAAAGCAGAAACAAAGAGACTATTACCTGTCTAGAAAAGATATGACGATCTCTGGTTTTCTCTTTTCTTTCACAGAAGTCACAAAAGTGAAAAGGAAGGGTATCAGCACGAAGCTGGTCTTCAAACAAGTAGAGAACCCAGAATAATAATTTCGTGTCAGAAATTATTCTGGGTTGAAAGGATTTTTGCAGGAGAAACTCTGCACAGGGAATGCGCAAATGAGACTCCTTTCATGTCCCCAAGAGCTGGGACAGAGATGGGCACTCAATCTGTTGTCTGTTCCACAAGGAAATGATTGAACTTCCTTTTACAGTTATTTATTACAGGACTTTGAACCTAGCATTCTACAGTTGGCAATTTAAGTCAGGTGATCTTAATTACTGATGTCACAGTACCTGATGAGATATCTTGGTTGCATGCTATGGTTCACTAATTTCTTAAAGGAAGCCCAAGAGAAAACATTTTCCAAACAGATTTTATTTATTTATTTTTCTGATTTATATTGCCCCCCAACTCCGAAGACTCTGGGCAGCTCACAGAAAATAAAACCAATCACATTTTAAAAACCAATTTTAAAAAACCCATTAAAATCCCATTATTTTGTTAGGTGAAGATAAAAGAAATTAAAAATACATAGTAGCAATAGCAATTACACTTATATACCGCCCCATAGCACTAAGTGCACTCTCTGGGCGGTTCACAGAGTAATTAGCATTTTGCCCAGGAACATTTTACCGACCTTGAAAGGATAGAAGGCTGAGTCAACCTGGAGCCCAGTCAGGACAGAATTTATATCAGCATTTTTGGCTGGAATACAGCCATTTAACCATTGTGCCACCACTGTTACCAAGTGACCCATGAATGCACAGCTTAAAGGCAAGTATAAAAAAATATTGTTTAAATGTGTATCCCAGGGTTTCCTAACTTTGGGCTGCCAGGTGTTCTTGGTCTTCAATTACCAGAAGCCCAAGTCAGGGTGTCCTGGGAATTGTAGTCCAAGAACACCGGGGGAGGGGGCAAGGTTGGAGAACTATAACAGCTAAGAGCAGCAATGGTATGGGTGGAAGACTAACTGTAGTAATTAATTCACAAGGTATGAGGACAAACCCTGGTTGTCCGATCCAGAGTGCAATGAGGCATTGACTGAGATGTGTCTTATATCTCATCACTTATTCACAATGAGCCACAAGTTACACAGAACCTATATAAACATCAATAGGATTTTGGCCACAGATACATAGAGCATTTCTAGGCTAGTGCTTAGCCTTAGAAAAATATTTTGAGCTCTCAAGGGTGAGCCCAAGCTCTATGTGTCTACATTTGCATGGACAAGGATGGCCACACTCTCCTGTCGAGCGCTTCTTTTTGAACCCACTTGGGGGTGCACTTTTTCCTCTGCTGAACTGTACGCTGATCCCAGTGTACCAGAAGGTGGGACTGACATATAAGGGGAAACTTGTAAATGAAAGGCTCTTTCTAGGATAAACAGGCAACTGGATAGTTTCCCCACCCAGGGGAATTATTATTTACTTATTAATTCTTCTCTCCTGTTCAATCATTGTCGTGCTGGAGTGTGTGATAAAACTTTCCCCCCTATGTCTTTCCTTTTATTACCAATCAATGTAACCATCCTTAAGCAACTTGAACATGAGTGTGCCCAAACCATCCCACAAGAGGCAATCTAGACATGCTCATAGTTTAAGATCTTGTGCAAGGGAGAATCCAAAGCAAGTTTATAGCCTTGCAGCTGGTTATACAGTTGGTTTTGAAGTTGCAGAACAAGTTCTGGTGAATGAAAGACTGAAACAAATTCAGCAACCATTTCTAAAGGTTTCTCTTGCTTGAAATCTAGTCGTGTCCAACTCTAGGATATGGTGCTTGTATCATTTACACTCAAAGAGCCAGTGCTGTCCGCTTCTGCAGATGTTTCCGTGGTCATGCTGTTACTTTTCCCACCAAAGCTGTACCTGTTTATCTACTTGCAATTTCTTGCTTTAAGACTCCTAGGTTGGCAGGAGCTGGGACAGAGACAGGAGCTCACTCCATCTTGCAGCACTCAGGTTTCAAACTGCTGACCTTCCAGTTGTCAAGTTCAGTGTCTTAACCACTAAGCTACTGCAGTCCCATAAACAATTGTACAACCAGTCAACTAATCAGTTATGTTTGCTGATGGAAATGGTAAGGTCCTGGGGCTGCAAGATTTAAAGTACTGTACTGTATTACTGATTGTGCAATGGGTGGGGGCACACAAGATAACACAACACCTTAGGCAGAGATCTCTTAGCTCTTTACCAAATAACTTATTGTTAGCACTTACAGGCCAGAATTGTACTGGTTAGAACCTTGTGTTGAAGGAGGCCTATATCCAACTTAACTTTCATGCAGGAAAACATAATGTTATTAGAATTCTTATTAATCAAGAAAATGTTTAAGTATAGTAGGTTATTCTTAATATGATACATTACAAACCCATGGGTAACAGGTGTCCTTTCTCTTGGGAAAATAAACATAATACAGTAGTGTTGAGATCCAGTTTATTTCTACATACAGTCAAACCTCGCATAAAGAGCGCCTCACTTAGAGAGTAACTCACTTAAAGAGCAGAATTTTCCCCGAATGTTCGCTTTGCTTAACAAATAAAACCAAACAAAAACTCGCTTAACAACTAAACTGGGGTCTGCAATCTCCCCAACCGAAGTCACAATTGGTCACTTACAATGGTGCTTCATTTAAAGAGCAAACTCTCTTAAAGAGCAATCCTGTGGAATACATTATGCTCTTTAAGCGAGGTACAACTGTACAACTAAATATTAACTTCACATTATGTAGCTTTTGCCTTCTGCAACTTCCCACTTAATCACTTCTCTTTACTAAGCAGATTTGTATTGCTAAGTCATTAAACAGCACAGTTAAATTTAAAAAGCCTATGATGTACATACGGTAAGGAGAATAGAATACATACCAACAAATGATCTCAGATATCTTTCCTTTCTTCCGAAACATTTTATTTTTAATTCATTAATGCTGCTGTGAAAAGAATAAACACAGGAAAGTGCTGGGCTGCATGGCAAAGCACACATACACACACTACCAAGGTGAATCTTTTTACTGTGGGTGTTACAAGGTAGGTCATTCTCTCCCGCTGGACAATCTTCTTAGGACCTAAGTGACGTCCATCCTTCAAGTTGGGATTCAGCCAATAATGTCTTAAAAGAATACACTCTGTGCTGCTTAGTGCCAAGACCTGGCTCATCAACCCCAAGCAGATAAACAAATAGACTACCTTCATATACACTCATGTAAAATTAAAGCAATGGTCCTATAGTCAGTGTACTTGTTGGCGTCTCCTTTCTTGTGGACTGGAATGTAACTAAAGCATTTTCAATCTGTGGACATTTTTTTGTTTTCCAGACTTGCTGCTGTATTCTTCATGAGATTTTAATAGACTCACTCTCTGTGGCTTGTAATAATTTTAACTGTATCCATCCCTCTGTGGTGATTTATTTCTTCCTAATGCTTGCAGAGCAGCTTTCACTTAATTTTCCAAAGACTGTTATGCTACCTTTAAAAAATGTAGTTCAATTGAAAGCAAGTTTGTTTCCTTTTTAAAGTGGTTTTAGGGAAACTTTAGGAAACTTATAACCTAGCCTGCTGCCCTGAAATGTTTCCTACAAAGTTAAGGTCCTGGTTTTCCTTTTTTGGATATTAATGGAATTTGTTGGTGTTATCAGTGGTGGGCATCAGCAGGTTTGCACCAGTTCACCAGAACTGTTAGCAGAAATTCTGGTTGGCCCTGCCCATCCAAGTTTTGCTATAGGTCCTACTTGTTCATCTTTCTAGCAGCCCAGGAGACCAGCAGAGCTCTCATCCAAGAATGGAAAAAGTAACCTTTAAAATTTCTCTCAGGCACATTGCAAAAGCAAGCACCTTGGTAAACAGCAGAGCCATTATTCTGAGTTCTGATAAAGTTGGAGGAAGGTAAAAATGTTTTTTTCTTAACTTCTCGGACAAACCTTTGTGATTAAATTTAAATATACTGTATAGGAGAAGAAAATCAAAGCTACAGTATTTTATTGTTCACACAAAATATGATCAGAATTAGAAAGATCACATTCCAGGATATTCTTACTGCCTTTAAAAACTATTTATTTATAATATAATTATGTTTTAAATAAATAAATAAATAAATAGTGTGTTTTTTAATGTTTAAATGTAATGTCTATACCACCCATCTGGGATATTTTTCCACTCTGGATGATGTGCAATAGTTAAAATCAGACACACAATAAAAATTGAAAAATATTTGAAGTGGTGAAGTAGCTCCTGCCTCATGGAAATAAGCAGACAGACTATCGGTGAAAGAAACAGTGAAGGCCTTTATTTTAATATTAACATGACAAGTTTGTATGTTAATATGATTCAGATGGAATATTTCCAAAGATCTGAATGAAAATCACAGCTTTGCATGACTCTTTTATGCCATTTTCTCTGGAATACAGCCAGGTTAGATCATTGTTTAATTGTGATTTACAGAAGTAGAAACTTAGTAATAAAGTTAACAAGGAAGCGGTTACAGTACAGGTAATGTATTGTACAGGTCACTCAATAAATAAAATACATTCATACAGTATTATTTTTCCACAGTTTATCAAAGATGAATGTTACCAAGTTCATGACCGGTTCATAATCTAATTAGCTTTACCTGTGACTTCATCTAATTCATTTTAGAACCACTCTGGATACTTCCTATATATATTTAATATAACCAATAACACAATGAGGTAATACAAAGAGTAATTATGAAACACAGTGACAATCAGTTGCTTTTAGTTGGCTAGACACCTTAAATTGCCATCTCTTTCTCATGACTATTCGGGCACTTAGAATAAATGACAGTTTCTTCTATAGTGGTGACATCACTTCTTTAACTTTTACAACTTTTTAATTATTATGAACCCTGGTCCCTTGACCTCTTCAGTGGTAGCCATTTTAGTCTGTGCAAGCATATCAGAGAGTAAACAAAACAACAACAACAAAGACTAAAAATGTTGTGGCACCTTAAAAACTAACTCCTGTATTTAATGTTAGCTTTTGTGGATTAACTCCACTTCGTCAGACATAAGGGTGAGGCTTCATGGCATCAATTTATGTGCACATCAGGTACAAAGGCACACAATGGTTGGCCAGTCTAGTAGAAAAGTAACATTGTAGCTTTTTACAACTAGCAATAATGGAAAATCCCATTGTCATTCAAACTTGCTGTGAAGCTTGGCCCTGTTGAGTTGCAAATGCAGTCAAACCTTGCTTAGCGAGCAACTCGCTTAACAAGTGGGTTTTTCAAAAAGTGAGCTGACTTGTATAACGAAAATTTTCGGTATGCGAGTCAGACTTCCCCTATGGAAACGCTCGCATAGCGAGCATTTCTATGGGGGGAAAACTCACATAACTAAAAAAACTTCACTATGCAAGTTTTCCCCCTAAAAAAGCTCGTTATGCGAGTTTTCCCATAGAGATTTTCGCTATGTGAGTCTGGATCGTATACCAAAAAACTCACATAGCAAGCAGCCTCGCAGAAGGAATTAAATTTGTTATGCGAGGTATTACTGTGGTTGCAAAACAAACTTTCCTTGAAAGCTGGTGCATCACATCCAAAGGATGGATGCAAAATAAACACTGTGGCATTACACATTTGCCAATGAGTTAGCATCTAGTGACAATAATAAGGTGAAGGACCCAGGAAAAATTCTGAGAAAAAAAAATCTGACACGAAGTGAACTTGATCCACAAAAATTCACATTTAAATACAGGAGTTAGTTTTTAAGGCAGGGATTCTTGACCTGTGGCCCATGCCACCATCTCATGTGATCCCCCACTGCCCCCACCACACCAGGAAGTGCCATGTGTGGTAGAGGAAGGGCAAAATGGCCGTCCATCCCCTGAAGCTGTCTGATAACTCCTGGTTGAGAACTCCTCCTGCTTTATGGTGCCACATTTCTCGTCTTTGTTGTTGTTTTGTTTACTCTTTGATATGTGTACACAGACTAACAGGGAGACCACTTCAAAAAAATTCCAGGAAAAATCGCAGCATTTTTGAAGTAGTCGCCCTGTTAGTCTGTATAATAAGCATATCAGAGAGTAAGCAAAATAAAACAACAATAAAAAGAGAAAAACGTTGTGATAACTTAAAGACTAACTGCTGTCAGTTATGGTGCATCACATTTAATAATGTCCCAGAAACCCGACTGATATTCAAACCCCTGAGATGGGTACCTGTCCTAGCCCTAGCCTATGTATGTACAGTAAAACCTCATATAACACTAAAACCTGGTTCCACAAGTCTTGGTGTTATATGATTTTTAGTGTTATCTGATGCATGTTAAAATCCTATGGGATCCATAGAGATACAAGTAAAACCTCATATAACACTAAAACCTGGTTCCACAAGTCTTGGTGTTATATGATTTTTAGTGTTATCTGATGCATGTTAAAATCCTATGGGATCCATAGAGATACATTGTAACCACACAGGCTTTAGCGGTTGTTATCTGAAGCATCCCATAGGATCTTAATGTTATCTGATGCAATTCTTCCCCCCAGATTCCTTAATGTTATGGGATTTTAGTGTTATTCGATACTAATGTTATATGAGGTATTACTGTACTTCATTGAAAAATAGCATCTTTTTTAGAATATTATCTAATACACCCGGCAACTCCTCCCTCTCCAGAAAACATTCTTTCTATTCTTTCCTATCTCTAAGGTTATTTCCTCTATTCTTTCCTATCTCTAAGGTTATTTCCTGCTGACGAGTCCTGAAATCTACTACGTTCTTCCGGTTAACGCCAAGTCCAAGCCGGAAAGAGCCGTCTGGGTAAACGACGCATGCGCAATGCCCTCTGGGACCGTTTCCGAGGCGGCGCCATTTTGAGACCAGCGGAAGTTCCTGCCGACGGCGCAGGGGTGGATGGGTAGGTCATGGCTACGACGGTGGCTTCCGGCTTAGATCCTGGAAGGTGATTTTTCTCCCCTCTCTCTTCCTCTCCTGACCTCGTTCCGGTTTCTGCCCCTCCGGTGCCCCGCCGCCGCCGCCGCCCCCATCGGAGGCCCCGCCCCGTCCTCTCCGCTAGTCGCCCGGGAGTAGTGGGAGGCGGCGGGGCTATTATGGAGACGGAGTTGTCCGGTGGGGAGCAGTCAGGTACAGTCGGAGGAGCCCAGAGGTGGGGATCGGTTTGGCCTCCGGGGCTGGTGGTAGGATGATGAGCGGCCGTTATGAGCGAGGGGGGGGGAGAGGGGGGCCGGGCGCGATCAGGGTCTCGAACCGGGAAAGGCCCAGGAATCGCCTTCAATGTTTGCCGCCTTTTCTATATTTTTTTAATGGTATAACCGTTAGACCGAATAACAGACCTGCGTTTCGATATTATATTGATAATAATAATAATTTCGTTTCAGAAATTATTCTGGGTTGAAAGGATTTTTTGCTGGAGAAACTCCGCTCAGGGGACCTCCCAATGAGGTTCCTTTCAGATCTTTTCCCGCTGAAGTGGTCCCTATTAATCTGCTTGCAATTTCTTGCTTTCAGACTTCTAGGTTGGCACGAGCTGGGACAGAGACAGGTGCGCAAGCCGTCATGCAGTACCCAGGACTCGAACTGCCGACTTGCTAGCCTTCCAGCTAACAAAGGGACAGACACAATCTTAAGCGCTGAGCTACCACAGCCCCTATTATATTGATAAGCCTGATGTTGGTCTTTTTCCAGGTCTAGACCAGATGTGAAACTGCCAAAGTGAAGCCACTTTGGGGCAGTCCCTTTTGCCTGACCTGTCGTGAGAAAGATTAGCCGGCAACACAAGGTTGCTGTTACCAGGGTACACCCGATTGTGGTTCAATAACACCACAATCTTCGAGGAGGCTCTTTCTGAATACCCATTGATGTTCGCAAACTTATCCTAGCTATTTGAACAGAGATGCTGGTGAGAATCCTGGTGGTGCGGTGGTTAAACTGTTGTAATGCAGTCCAAACATTGTGAGTTCAGTCCTGAGAGAACTAAGGTGGACTCAGCCTTCCATCCTTTTGAGGTCGGTAAAATGAGTACCCAGCATATTGTGGGCAAAATGCTAATTACCGCCCAGAGACTGAATTAAGTGCTTTGGGGCGGTATAGAAGTGTAATTTCTATTGCTTTTGTGTGTCTGTTTTGAGACCGACTCATTTACTTCGGATCTGCAGGATGTTTCAGTTTGCCATTTGTGTTCTTGTGAGGTAGTTACTAAAAGCACTTTTGTTTCCCCCCTCTGAGGGGAGAGAGCCCAAAGTTTCTTAGTTGTTCCTTTATCTGTTGCTGTGCTTGATTCATATGCATGTGCTGTGGTGGCTCAGTGGTTAAGAAGCTCGCCTTGTTAGCTGGAAGGCCAGCAAGTCTGCAGTTAGAAACCTGGGTACTGCATGATGGATTGAGCTCTCGTCTCTGTCCCAGCTCTTGGGGACATGAAAGGAGCCTCATTTGGGCATTCCCTGAGCAGTTTCTTCTGCAAAAATCCTTTCAGCCAGAATAATTTCTGACACAAAATTATTATCATATGCATGTTTCACACACGCCTTTCTTTTTGATGGCAGTACAATGTCCTGAGAGACTGCTGTGACTTAGTTGTTAAGATGCTGAACTTGACAACTGGAAGGTCAGCAGTTTGAGACCCAAGTGCTGCATGACAGAGTAAACTCCTGTTGTCTGTCCCAGCTCCTGCCAACCTAGAAGTTCGAAAGCAAGAAATTACAAGTAGATAAATAGATACCACCTCACTGGGAAGGTAATAGCATTCCAGCATCTAGTCATGCCTGCTGCATGATTACGAACTGAAGATAGCACTGGCTCTTTGGCTGTAAAAGAAGATGAGCACCACCTCCTGGAGTCAGATATGACTAGCTTTCGAACAAGGGCGACCTTTACTTTACAATGTTCTGGGCTAGTTATCTAACTAATATCTTTTGTCAGCCAGTATTGTCATATCTAGAAAATGACTGTGTGGACTGTAAGTAGCAGTATTTAAAAATACTCCTTTTGTCTTCTGTTTGCACCCCTACTTTGCAATACTGAAAGCTGATTCTTGTGTATTCAGGCATGATTAACTGAGCACTTAATTGCCTACGTTTTTCATCAAGTTTGAAAATCATACGTAAATCAAAATAAAATTGACACCCATCTCTCAAAATGTTCAGTAATGGTAATTATTATTTGCTTTTCTCTATTTTTGAAGGAATATATTCATAATTCTTGACAAATGTTTACTGTATTTTGTGTTTGATTATTTATACTAGATTTCCCTATCCTGGGCTTTCAAGATTTCTCATTATTAGCTTAGTTCAAAATATAAATGTAGGTTTCAGCCCAGAATTGCTGAAAGGAAAATTAGTCCTTGATACTTTTAAGAATTACATATACTGTACAATGCTTTTTTCCTTTCTCATAGTCTACACAAGGTCCAATAATTTCCCTGATTCTGTTGCAATGTTTTGGGACACAAGTTACTATGTCAGTGGTGCTAATACTCTATTTACTAATGATACAGACAGTTTCCTTCCACCACTCCTTGCGTTCTGAATGTTTTCAGCTATACTGTAACTTGCTTCTTCCCCCATCCAGTGTGATGGTTAATGTGAACTCTAGTTCCAAACATCTGAAGGATACCAGGTTGAAGAGGGCTGGGGTAAATTGTGGAAAAGATACTTTACATTATTACATAAGTTATAGGATGGAAGGTTCTCTACTTGTGCCTTTTGTTCATTTATTTTCAATAAGTCTATTGTGTCATTTTTATTTCATTACATGCTTCTATTTTTTATTTCCACTTTTTTATGCAACATAATTTGATTTATATATATTTTTTGTAAAATGGGTAAATTCAACATCCACAAGGGATCCCGCAGAATCCTATACCATACTGTATAATAAAAATGTAGAACACATGTCATGTAATTATAAACAAAGAAGACATAAAATCTTTTTATATTAAAAACATTTTTATAGAAACACCCAGATTTATTTTATTTTATTTTAATGTCAAAAAGAAACGAAAATTGACACAAATTGTGTGTCTTTTGCAAAGATGCTCAAAACCTGTGAGTACTTTGGGTCTGTTTGAGATGTGGCTAAGTATAGGTTCAACACTGTTAAGTATTTATAGACAGTCTTGAAAGTTGCTGCTTTTATTATTTTTCACATTATTTCTAAAAACAAAAGAATATAATGAAAATAAACAATATTAACCAATTTGGCCAGAATACTGTACTATTGTTTAGTTTTGCCTGCATAAGTGCTGTGGTGTTAACTACAAAGGTGAATTACCATAAGTTACGGATTACCCCTTGTGTTCCTTGTTATACACCATCTTGTAACACATTCTTGATGTTTTTCCTTACACGTGACAACTTGTTACCTCTAGTGGCAATTTGCCACTGTGATTTACATTTATAGCTAAGCAATAGGCTAATAGTCACAATTAGTAAATTTGTATTGCTGATAAAATTAACAAAACCAACTTGAATCCAGTTTTTCAATATCTAGCTAAGTATGACCAAATCTGTATCTAGAAGCATTGTTTTCCTTGCTGTTGTGTCTAAAATCCGATAATGATATCTTTTCTGTATTTGAACACTAGTTCTCTAATTCTGATATATGGCTAGGTAGGGATTACATTTCTGTTAATATCAAACAAAATATATAGGAACTCACTAAATGTAGAAAATTGTTGTCATGCTTCACTCTGATTTTTAAAAACTACTTTGTTTTTTAGATGATGGTGGAGCTACACCAGTACAGGATGAGCATGAATCAGCGTCAGATATGGAAGATAATGGAAATGAACAACACTCTGGTTCAGAAAATGGAAGCCTAGGACAGCATTCAGAGGTAGATATGAAATTTTTGAGTTTCCAGGAGTTGGTGTTTTAAAAGTCTGTCCTTTTTTAGTGGATGGGAATGAAATAATTTATTGAAATTTAATAAATAGCTGTTGATGATGCCTTTTAGAACAGACTTAAAAGCTTTGTTTTGGTAGTGAACAAAGGGTGTTTTGAAAGATAGTACTTAGGAATATGCCAAGAAGGGAAATATGTGGAATTAAAATCCTTATTGTTTCATACAGATCGGTTTAATTATTTTAGTTTTATGATACAGTATGTTAGTGAGGCTAGTGTTACCACTAATGCTAATTAAATGTCGTAAATCACACGGGTGTGAGATATATGTGTTAAGAAAAATAAGACATGTTGAAAAGTGGACATGCAAAATGTGTCCCATCAAGTTTTATTTTAATTAATATTTTTAGCCACAGTGTAAATAAGTGCAGAGATGTTATAAATGGAGATTGGACTTGAGTTGTACGGTTGAGTATACCTGCTAAATAGTAAGATACATGAGGCTTGAACTTCAGTACTCTAATAAGGGTGTCTAGTTGAGTTTAAGTGAAGTTTACTAACAGACAGGTCTATGCAGAAGTATAGTCTAAAATTGTAAAACAATTGTTGAATGTTAGTCCGATTGGGCTGAAACAGAAACGAATGATATTGTTTAATTTAAGCATGTTGTGATACACTTAAGAAACTAAAGATGTCGCTTAAAATTGTTTTGTGAAGATACACCAGTTAGGATATTTTAATATTAGAAAGAGGGAAAATACATCTAGAATGATGATTTAAGCAAGGAGTCATGACTTGGGAGCCAAAGAGCTATGTTAGACAAACCATTTAGAAGGAACTTCAGACCCATATTTTGCATTGTGTTAGAAAATCTTGTGAATGCCAGAAGTTGCCATGTATTGTACTGGTTGTTTCTTGGAAAACACAAATGCAGACTTTTTTTCCTCCAGGCATCAGACCAGGGAAAAATAAGTCCACATCATTTGGAAGTTAGGAACTAAGACTTTTGAGCTGTAAATTAAAATCTAGAAGATAATGGTTTAACCCAGTGTTTCCCAAATGCTGGTTTTTGGACTTCAGTTCCCAGAAGCCTAAGTCATTTCCCCAAAGCACTGATCAGCCAATGTACTGACTTAGGCTTCTGGGAATTGAAGTCCACTAGTGGGCTGTGTACCCCTTGTTGGGAACCACTGGTTTAACCACTGCGATGTGGCACAGTGGTTAAAACTGCAGTAACGCAACCCAAAGGTTGTGAGTTTGATCCTGATCAGGGCTCAAGGTTGACTTAGCCTTTCATCCTTCCAAGGTTGGTAAAATGAGTACCCAGCATGTTGGGGGGAAAATGCTAATTAACTTGTGAACCGCCAGAGAGTGCACTAAGTCCTATGGGATGGTATAGATGCATGATTGCTTTGCTTTGCTTTGGAACCCTGACTATGTGCAAGGAGGGAGTCAGCTCAGTTTCCAGTCATACAACCAGTTGCCAAAGTGGGATCATGCCTAGAGAGCGTAAGCATAATTTTGTTAGTATTTATGCAGCTTGGAAAACCTCAACAGAAGCCAATTTGCATGTGAAATCCTTATTTCTTTTTCTAAATTGGGGTGCCCAAACGTTTCGGGTCCCAGGAACTAAACACACGCATGTGCACAATGCTGCTATAAATGTACCCGCAGCTGTCGTAAACGTGTTTACGACAGCCGCAGGTGCTTTATAGCAACATTTTGTGCGGGTGCATTTAGGTTCTGGGAGCAGCTTGGGCCGGATTTTTTGGGCAACCCTGGTCTAAATGCTCCAGCAGCAACACTGCTGTGGTATCAGTGTATTTTTTGCTTTGTTCATTTGTGGCTTGCCTGAAAGTATTTTATTTTTCCAGAATGAGCTGAGTGATGGAGAAGATGACCGACACCCTCAAGAAAACCCTGTGACAGACTCTGAGGATGAGGACACTCCAAGGCAGAAGCACAGCGATTCAGAAAATGAGAATGCCCCAAATCATCAGTCCAGTGATTCGGAAAATGAAGGGGCTCCTCAAGGGAAAGACAGTGACTCTGAGAATGAGGACTGCCCAGTTCACCAAGCCAGTGACTCTGAGAACGAGGATGCTGCTGTAATTAATAATCAGGCCAGTGATTCAGAGGCTGAGGAGCCTCCAAAAAGCCATGGGAGTGACTCGGAGAATGAGGGGCCTCAGAAGCCCTTGGGCAGTGACTCTGAAAATGAGGGCTCTCCCAAAGGTCACACAAGTGACTTGGAACAGGAGGAGTCAAGGAAACACCCGGCCAGCGACTCCGAAAATGAAGAGCCTGGAAAGAATAAGGATACTGACTCGGAGAATGAAACTGCTCCGAAACCTCTTGCCAGTGATTCTGAAAACGAGGGCCCAAAGGCGCAGGCCAGTGACTCTGACACTGAAGAGAGTCCCGGAAACAAGCCCAAAATAGAGTTGGATAATGAGAGTGGAGAAAATCAGAAAGAGGAGGAAACTGAGAATGGGTCTCACCTCTCTGATAATGATCAACCAGGAAAAAGACTTCATGGCTCTGACAGCGAGGAGGAGGAAGACCATCCAAAGAGGCGGAAAATAGCCGACAGTGATGAGGAAGAAGATGAGAAAGAGGAGGAAATGGTTGCCAAGAGGAGAGCCGCTGTTCTGTCTGACAGTGAGGATGATGAGAAAACACGTAAGGAATGGTTTAGCTAGCTAGCATTTGTACAGTGCATATATGTTGCTTGATTTTTCTTCACCTAATTTGTCAATTATTTGTAATTCTCAACATACAAATTCAAAAAGTTATATCAAGGTTTTGGCTCAGACGTGAGTAATCTATGATAGCTCAATATTATCTACAGGTGTGAATTTATGTTTAGGTAGGAGAAAACGATGCTTGCTTAGATTTGTAAATCACTTTACCAAATACATTTCATCATCGCTAGGGTAATGAAGTAACATGTTGAAGAGGTGAGTTCCACGCTCTTGACAGTTTGTAGGAAAGCTCTCAGAAATGTTTGTAGTAATTCTGACAAATAAAAGATGTTCTTGTGTGCAGTCAATCATTCTCTTCCATAGGAGTCTGTTTCTAGACTAGTTTTGGAATTTTGTTATTTAAGAGACATTGGTGTGTTAGAGGGGGAAATTAGTATTAACTGCCAATTTTTTTTAGCATTTTATACAGTATGTTGAAATATTAGCATACAAGAACTGTTTGTTTTAAAAAACAGCATTACATTTTCAGATGGAAGAAATTCATTGTATTGCAGATTGTCATAGTTCAATTACTGATGATCGTATATTCATAATAAATTACGTGAACTTATTTCAATAGTTCTCCAATTGCCAAGATTAATAATGAAGTCAGGATTCTATTTAAATTAAAATGTTTTCTAGGATTAATCTTGAGGGCTGTAATTACTAAATCATTCATTTTTGTGGTATTTTAGAAACTAGGGTCATGATTGCTTGTAGGTAAAGTTTCATTGGAAAGGAGTAGAAAGGTATTGGTTCTACAACACATAATGCAAGTTGCCTAGTTGCTTTACCTGATGAGTTTGATCTTTATCCTTTGTGCTACCACTTCAATGTTTTCTCTTTCATATACATGTATTTCATATTCATGTATTTTGTAACTTAAAGCATAAAGAAGCCAGACTGTTCTTCTATCCTCAGGCAAAGACCTTACATTGCATTTTATATTGTTGTATGATTTTAGTTATTGTGAGCCACCTTGGATCTCCTATGGGGAGAGAGGCAGCATATAAATAAAGACAGGAGATGGAAAGTAGGCTCTATTGTCCACTGAAAAGGAGGACATGGCAACACAGATTGTACCATTTTTTCTTCACCTAACCTTTTTGGCAGGCTGACTTTAACAGCTTTGAATGTGTCCTCAGCTTAATCCAGAAAAGTGTATATTAGGATTATTGTTGACTGTGTAGGATCAGAAATGAGTAAGTCTGAGGCCACCTTTCTAAAGTGTAAATGGTTGTGCATCTAGAGTTAGTTTTTTTAAAAGCTAATCTATTGCTTCAAGTACCATTAATGATACCACACAGTTTTGTCTTATTTGGTTTTTGTTCAAGTTGGGATCTTCCCACAAGGCTTGACTATGTAAGAGACTATGAAGTGTTCTGTGTAATTGTAAAAGGAAGAGATTCATCTATGATGACTGCTTTTGTCCATCTTTTGCTTTATCTCCATTGACAGCTCCAAAAAAAGGACGCATCATCTCAGATGGTGAATCAGATAGTGATGTTGCTTCAGAGAAACCAAAGAAACCTGTAGCCTCGGATAGTGAGGATGATGAAAACAAGGCTGATGATGCAAAGAAGAAGGAAGAGAAAGATCTTTTTGGGAGTGATAGTGAATCAGGCAATGAACAAGAGTAAGTGATTTTCAGATAACCAAGAAATAAGCTTATGATACAGATGGATAGGTAGGCAAGATATGAATATTGTGGTGGGAAGCTATTTAATGAACAAGGTAGAGATTATGTGCACTTGGTTTCTTGTTTGAATATTAAACTTGTAGAGCAGGAGAGCCCAAACTTTTCTGGTAGCGGGCCAATCACATGGTTCAGGGGTGCACAAAGTACAGCCCAGGGGCTGGATCCAGACCCTACAAGCACATTTTATTTTCACTTCTGGGCATGATAAGGGTGGCGTGGGCCAGATGAATTGGCATCGGGGTCTGGATCTGGCCCCCGGACCGTAGTTTGGGCACCTCTGTTGTAGCAGAAAAGCACACATCTTAGTTAAAGGCACTGCCATTGGTAATATGCCAATAGAAAAATAACTGCAAATTTTTCCTCATAGAAACCTTATTGCTGATATATTTGGAGAATCTGGAGATGAGGAAGAGGAGGAGTTTACAGTAAGTATGTTGTGAGCATGTTCTTTAAATTCTTCTTGTTCTGTCATATCCGAATCTGAATATTGGCGATCCTCATGGCGATCAGCCATGATGACTGTCCTGAGAATATAATGCAGCGGACTTTCATCTGCCTTCCACATCACAGCATGACCCCCGTACCACTGATCCAGTTCTGCAAGTCATGTTCTGGTCCTGAGCCCTTTTAACACGCAAAGTCCTCCTCATCCCCAGGCCTGTATTGATGAAACTGCTGCCCTCCATCAAGATAGATTCAAGTGGGATTTAATCCACTTGGGGACCATCACCCTTTCCTGTGGACTTCGGCACACCTGACGCTCGAGTTTTTTAAAATTGTTTTTTCTATTTCCCCTGCTTCATTTGAGGCTTCAGTTACTAGATACATTTGGTGGGCTGTTAGCATTACAGTAATACCTCGGATAACGCTAAGACTTGGTTCCACAAGTCTTGGTGTTATCCGATTTTTAGTGTTATCCGATGCATGTTAAAATCCTATGGGATGTATCGGATAATGTTAAAGCTCCATAGAGATACATTGTAACCACACAGGCTTTAGCGGTTGTTATCCGATACATCCCATAGGACCTTAACGTTATTCGATCCAATTCTCCCCAGATTACTTAACGTTATGCGATTTTAGCGTTATCCGAGGTAAATGTTATCCGAGGTATTACTGTAATTGCAATTCTGTTGGATTAAATCACTCTACGTCAACCTTTTCATTTATTGGATACAAGAGTAGCTTTTGTATGATATGAAAAAGAATGGTTTGTCTGGAACCACCGATTATTGTGCAGACCATTTGTTTGTTCCCAGTTGCATTCAGAACAGCTATACACGCCTTGCAGATTCACAGATGGTTTGTTGTGTCAGCTGACAGCCAGCAGCCCCTGTTCTCTGGTTTGTTTCCTTCAAACTTTCCAAGTAAACAAATGGGAAACAAATCATGGATTCATTGTTTTGTTTGTTTGAAAGATATAAACCAGAGTGGGAGCTGCCATCTTCCAGACTGCATGATGAACTGGTTGTGAAGTGAAGTGAAACTCTGTGGCTTGTTGACCCACCACCACTCTGCCAGTGAGGGCAAGCGAGCCATATTCCCTCCCTGGTCAGTCTTGTATGCATGTAGTAAGCTCAGGTAAAGTGGTGGCTTGGGTTAAATACAAGTGTAAATTTTTGGAAATTTTAGAAGGTTTCATAGATAGTATAACACAGCTGTATTTAGAGAAGCCTGTTGTAAAACCATTGACTTTTGTTGTCTTTAACCTAAGGGGTTTAACCAAGAAGATTTAGAGGAAGAAAAAATAGAAAGGAAAGGAACAGCAGAAGATTCAGACTCTGATGACAGCAATATCAAACGAGGGAAACAGTGAGTGTTTCTTGTGATTATTGCAACAAATCAAATTTTCATTTCTGACACACAGTATAGTGCTTTGTAAATTGCTTCATATGGGACTGCAGTGGCTTAAGTGGTTAAGATGCTGAAACAACTGGAAGGTCAGTGTTCGATTACTGAGTACTGCATCTCCGTCCCAGCTCCTGCCAACCTAGCAGTTTGAAAGCAAGAAATTGCAAGTTGATAAATAGGGACCACTTTGGTGGGAAGGTAAACAGCGTTCTGTGCACTCTGGTTTTGAGTCATGGCTGCCACATGTCCATGGAAATGTCTTCAGACACAGACAGCGCTGGTTCTTTGGCTATAAACAGAGATGAGCACTGAACCCTAGAGTTGGATACAAGTGACTTTTGAGCAAGGGTGACCTTTACCTCTACTAAATTGCTTTGTACACTTACATCCTGCTTTCCTTCCAGGGTGCTTAAGTGAGCATATATAGTTTCTTGTCCTTATTCTGGGTCCCACCTCCATTTGATGCTGGGTTTTCCGAGTCCCAGAGCCATATACAGCTTCAGAGCAGGGAATTCATGAGGATGAGAAGTACAGCTTCAGAGCATAGAGTACCCAGAGTTCAAGGACACCTCCCAATTTATGTGAAAGCTCTGTGCTTTTTGGCTACATGCAGAGAAACCCTGGGGTGACTGAGAGAAAGAAGATGAATGAGAGGTTACAGTCTCTAGTTAGTCATCAGTTTGGGATGGCTAGCTAGAAGAATAGACACTTTTGAACTGTGGTGCTGGAGAAGAGTCTCGAGGGTCCCCTGGACTGCAAAGAGATCAAATCATTCAATAATAAAGGAAATCAACCTTGACTGGCCACCATATGAGGACTCACTGGAGAAGGCCCTGATGCTGGGAAAGATTGAAGGCAAAAGGAGAAGGGGGAGGCAGAGGATGAGGTGGCTAGATGGCAATGTTGATGGGCGGATTACAGAGGGTGGCAGCTAAGAGAGGAGCTTGGTGTGCTCCAATCCATGGGGTCGCAACTGACCCCATGCAACTGCAACTGAATTAGCTAGGGAGCCCTGGTGGCGCAGTACTGCTGTACTGCAACCAAAAGGTCGTGAGTTCGATCCTGATGAAAGCACAAGGTTGACTCAACCTTCTGTCTTTCCAAGGTTGGTAAAATGAGTACTCAGCATGTTTATTTATTTATTTATTTATTGCCCTTCTCACCGAAGTGACCCAGGGCGATTTCACAACAAAAACATCAGTAATGGTTAAAACCAATTAAAAAGATTATTAGTCGAGAATTTAAAACTAACTAAAACAGATTAAAAGATTATACAGTAATACCTCGGATAACGCTAAGACTTGGTTCCACTGGCACAACTAAAGAGCCTCTCCGGTCCGCTCTGGTGAGATGGACAGATGTCCTTGGGGTGATGCAGTCTCTTAAGTATCCTGGCCCACTACCATGTAGGGCTTTAAAGGTGATAACCAGCACCTTGAATTGCACCTGGAGGCAAACTGGGAGCCAGTTCAGCTCTCTGA
The DNA here is from genome assembly GCA_030440675.1 of Furcifer pardalis. NCBI lineage: Eukaryota > Metazoa > Chordata > Lepidosauria > Squamata > Chamaeleonidae > Furcifer > Furcifer pardalis. The sequence continues at coordinate 246,138,146 of CP126890.1, forward strand.
GCAGTGGTGAGGCATGAGAATAATGCCCGCATCCCATCACTACCCAAGCAGCCGCATTCTGGACCAGCTGAAGCCTCCGGATGGTCACCAAGGGCAGTCCCATGTAGAGCACATTACAGTAATCAAGTCTGAAGGTGACCAAAGCATGTGTGATTGTGAGCAAGTGAGTAAAATGCTAAATTAACTTGTGAACTGCCCAGAGAGTGCACTAAGCGCTATGGGGCAGTATATAAGTGTGATTACTTTTTGCTTTTGCTTAGTCTCAATGGGGCTAGCCATAGGGCTGGACACCTTATGATTCCCCAGATGTTGTTGAATAGCTGTTCTATTATCCTTCACCATCGGTGTCCTGGCTTGAGCTGATGAGTGTTGCATTCAGGCAGCATGTGGCAAGCACAGTGCAGTGCAAGATTCCAGAGAATTATAAAAAACATATCTTTCTGGAACTGGACTGTATGATTTAGGACCAGACAGAAATCACAAAGCAATAAGCTACTCTTTGAGTTTCACTGAACTCTTCTTCTAGTCCCTCTAAACAAATAAGGCAGATGGAGTGAGGAATCCAGTGAAAGCCTGGTCTACAACCTTACAGTGTGATCCTGTGCATGTCTTCCCAGATGGAAAGTCCCTCTGTGTTCCCTGGTATTGTTGTTCATTATGTCAATACAGTATTGCAGCCTTAGGACTATATTTTACCGGAAAAAATAAACTAAATTGTGCTTGATACAAACATTGTACATTGCACCAAAGCAAAAGAAGAAAAAAAAACACATGTCAAATATAAAAGGCAGTGCTTATATAAATCTCTGTCTAGTATGGTTTGCAGCTTCTAAGTCCTTATGTGACAGAAAGAAACAGTGATGAAAACAATTAAGCATTTCTGTATTCCATGCTTGTTAGTTAATATGCTGCACTTCCATGTCTTTCGTAATAGTTTTGTAAAATGACTTGTCTAAGCTCCATTTTGTACCTACTAAAGCCCATTTTAGTTTTGCTGCTAGGGCTATATAGCATTATGGGTGCTTAAACTTATAAAAGACACTCTGTCTGTTTAATAGGAGTAGCAGTTGATACCTAAAACCCTAGCTTCCTGCTTTGAACTCCTGCTGTTCCTTAGCAGAAAACTCAATGTTGCCATAATGTTGCTTTAAGAGTTCTCAGAGTTACAAAGCTTTTATGTACGTAATTCCAACTCCATATTATTGGCACGCTGCACTGTTATTGCCAGATGTGCTCAGTGTCTCTCCGTACTTGGCCAGATCAACAAACTTCACTTACTCCAAGGGCGTGAATGTTACCCTTTCCATTTCTTTTATTGTGGTGTGGATTGAATGTACACTGCATGCTTCATATGTCTAAATTCCTAACCAACTTTAACCCTGGAGCCTCTTAACATTCTCTGACTATGGAAAGCCTATATGGGGTCTGATGGCCTTTTTTGATATGTGTCATAATGAGTGCATTTGAAAATACAGTGTGGTGGTTTTCTGATGCTTTCCATTTCTTAGCATTGTGACTGATGACAGTGAGTACCATCACTCCACAGTTAACCTCAGTCCAATACTTGTTGTGACTGAGCTGTGTGGTACACACTGAGGTTGGTAAAACAGGACTTCTCAACCTTTTAAAGCCAAGGGCTGGGCCATGCTCCCTCAGACAGCTTCAGGGGCTGGACGGCCATTTTGCCCTTTCTCCACCACATGGTGCTTCCTGGTGTGAGAATCCCTGCTGTAAAGTGTAAATTACTATGCTTTGTGAAACGCAGACTGTTTGTATAGGATCAGTGTCAGCTAAATGAAGTACTGAACCCACACATTCATCAGACTGATTTCATGGGATGTTTTGCATTTCAGTATGGACTTCATGTCAGATTTTGATATGATGTTACAGCGGAAGAAGTGCATGAGTGGCAAACGCCGACGCAATCGTGATGGTGGGACATTCATTAGTGATGCGGATGATGTAGTCAGTGCAATGATTGTTAAGATGAATGAAGCAGCAGAGGTATGGTTTCCTACACTCACAGTTTATGTGATTTCTGTTTATTCTAGACTGGATTAATTGGTAGATGAGCAGGCAATTTTGCTCTAGGCTGGGAAGAACTTCCCATGTCTTGTATTCACCAAAAGTTATAACAAGAAGCTTTCTAGCCTTTGTTGTAGCAGCTTATGAGAGAACTGGGAGTGGACTGGGAGGATTGGGAGGCTCTTGACTTGTGCCAAAACATATCTCTGGCCTTTAAATGCCAGTCTGGCCAGGTTATCTTGCTATGGTAATAGAGTAGACCCTACTGGCAGTAACTCAATGCTGATTGTCAGGTGGTAGTTAACTAACCTGACAACTCTGAGGACTAAGGGTCTTGGGTACTGAAGTCCACAGGGAAGGGTGATGGTCCCCAAGTGGATTAAATCCTACTTAAATCCATCTTGATGGAGTGCAGCAGCTTCGTTAAGACTGGCCTGTGGCCGATGAGGACTTTGTGTGCCAAAAGGGCTCAGGACCAGAAAGTGACTTGTGGAACTGGATCAGTGGTATGAGTATCACTCTGCGATGCGGAAGACAAATGGAAGGCTGCTGCATTATATTGCTTCCAGGACAATCTTCATTGCTGATCGCCATGAAGATAGGCAATATTTGCAATTGGATATGGCACTTAAAGAAAAAAGAAAGAAAAAGAGGCATAAATGCAGAGGCATTTCTTCAGTAATCCTAAGTGTGTGTCTTTTACCCACTATGTACACATACCATGTCACTGTCACCTCAAGGTTGACTCAGCCTTCCATCCTTCCGAGGTTGGTAAAATGAATACCCAGCATGTTGGGGTCAAAATGCTAATTAACTTGTGAACTGCCCAGAAAAAAGTGCACTAAGTGCAATGGGGCGGTATATAAGTATGATTGCTTTGTTTTTGCTTTAGACCTCAGGATTTTGATTAAAAGACCAGCAAGGTCCAGCATGCCTGAAGACCACCTTCTCCTGTTCTACATTATAGAAAGCAGGTCACGTTTGGGAGAATAGCTCTAAACAAATAGACTTGAATCTTAGCATGTTCCGAATGCTAGCTGACTGATCTGCAAATTAATTGAAAGAGGCTCTCAAAGCAATTCTTAACAGAATGTTATAGTAGAGGTGCAATCCAGAAACGCAGATCTGTGTATCCCAACACATTAATATTGCTTTCAAAGTTTGCCCTGCCATGGTGTTGACATTCTTCCCATTCCACAGTTGTAGTGGCAGGGAAGCAATTGTGGTGACACAGCAGCCCTGTGACACAATGTGAGTGTGTTAAAAACAAACTGTAAAAGAAGAAATACTCTGGACTCAGGAAGTAAATATTTGAAATAGACTATATTGAAAAGTCTTTGTTCCTGTTGATACACAATTTGTATCTTGCAGAGTATAAAATGTGCACAATGACTTACTGCTATACTTAACAAATGGAGAAAAGAGGCTGGGACTGGATAGCAGGAAACAAATCAAATCACTGTATTACGGTCATTGACCAGCATGGTAAAAAGGGTTTAATTAAGTACACAACATACAATCAAAATGTACCACCACAAAATGTATCACCACAAATGTATAAAATAGAATAAAAGCAGTTCTTAAAATTGGTGCTACCTTTGGGCTAGGTAATCGAACAGAACCTCTTTGAATCTGAATTAAAAAGAATAAAAAAACAGATTTATATGGCTAGGACAGCTGATATCTCTAAAATCTGACATAAATGCAAAAGTTTAAAAGTTATAGTTATAAACATGAGAATAAAAGTGTCTGTATACAAATAATAGATATAGTATAGATTAGTAGAATATAAAATAGGATTAAAAGTGCAAAGTAAAAATTATTATGGCTAGTGTTTAACCTGTCCTGATAGCAGGAAGCATAAAAAGATTCTTCGCATTAGAGAAACAAATTCATAGAATAGAAGAATAAAGCAGCATTGAGGACCATAGCCAAAGCAAGGAGGGCTTATATCAGGCTGAAAATGAAGATGTAGCAGGATGCACAGACAGACCAATAGATTTAAAACACAACATGAGGGAAAACAACCATATTGGTACCTATTGAACTATTTTCAGCATTCAAAAATAAAATTTAGATAAACTCCAAGGTTATCCTCAAGGCTGTAGTGTTAGGCAGACCAAACTGCTAATGAAGTTTACAAAAATGTTTTTGGGTCTCCCCGACCCCCATCTTTTCTGCTACAGGAGATGGGCAAATCACTTTGCTTAGCAAGGCTGCTCAGTTGAGCTTTTGTTCATATTGGCTTGCTTTTAATTCCTTCTGCTTCTTCCTACAGGAAGACAGACAGTTGAATACACAGAAGAAGCCAGCCCTAAAAAAGTTGACTCTGCTTCCAACAGTAGTTATGCACCTTAAAAAGTAAGTCAACATTTTCCAGTTGTTTTCCACAATGTAGTGAAACAGGAAATGGTTTGGTGTGTTGCACTTGGGTGGACAGTCATGGGTGTGATGTATTTATCTTGCTTTTTGTTACATTTGTTTTTCTTTTTAAATTGAGACTAATTTCAGTGTTTTTCTTTCTAAGTAACATTTCCACTGGAAAGTATTAGGATGGTTCTTCAAATTGTTTCTACACCTGGGAAGATTTCCACAATCAGAAGCATGTAGTTTGAAGTTGCCACTCATATTCATTTGAAACTTAAGTTCAGGGTGAATTTGGGCAGATTTCAGTATATTGCACACGGCATGATTCAATTTTTAAGAGAGTCTTGAATTAAAGTGGAAGACCTATAAAATACATGCTGGGTAAGATCTTCTGTAAGCTGAAACCTTCAGTCTGGCCAGGTTATCCTACTATGATAATAGAGTATACCACACTTCCAAGCATCAGGCACTGGTTAACTAACCTGACAACCCTGATGAGTCACAGAGCTGGATCAGTGGTCCGGATGTCACTCTGCGATGCAGAAGGCAGAAGACAGTTTTCATGGCAGATTTCCATGAGGGTCGCCAAGTTTCGGATACGGCAGAAGAAGAAGCCTAAGCCACCTGTATGCACACCCAGCATAGATGTGTCAGGCATACCATACATGCACTTATTTACAGGTCTTTTACTTTAAGCATGGATAATTCAAGCTGACTTTAGAATAGAAATGTGAAAAATGTGTTTGTAAGTTGATAAATAGCTAAAAGGCATTAGTAGTTCTTCTGATGGCTTTCATGCTGATTTTCTAGGCAGGATCTGAAAGAAACTTTCATTGACAGTGGGGTGATGTCTGCCATCAAAGAGTGGCTTTCTCCACTACCAGACCGGAGTCTTCCAGCATTGAAGATCAGAGAGGAGCTTTTGAAAATTCTACAGGAGGTTAGTCTCTTGTTTCTAGTCTCTAGAAGCCTAAGTCAATTCCCCAAAGCATTGATTAGCCAATGTACTGATTTAGACTTCTGGGAATTGAAGTCCCCCTGTGGGGAACCACTGCTCTGGAGCTGACATAATTTTCATGACATTATGGAAGGTTGACTATAATTTTGTGATGATTCTTGAAGATAGGGTAACTGAATGTGTCCACAGAAGAAAATCAACATGAAATATTTTCAGCGTGTTCATGTGCAGACATGCTTATGCACACCCCTCAATGGGATTGATGCTGGCAACTGTAGTATCTAACACCTGCAAGCCTATCTTCATTTAAAATCAAATATTTTTTAAAAAGTTATTGAACTGGTGGTTTTCTATAAAATTGAAGTTCAACAGAGTTCCATGAAAGCAGAAATAAGAAGTGAAGGCCTCTGCACAAGTAGAACTCTAGATTTGTTATCTTTAACAGATGCCCATTTGCTTGCCTATTGTGTATTTGAGCTTCAGATTTTTCAGCTTATTGGGGCAACCTCTCTGACTGCTCCTTACTGACTGTAACCCTTTCCTGATATTTAAATCTGCTTTGCAGTAACACCTGTTACTATTGTCTACATACTGCCTGATATACAATATAGCAGGATTAGTATCTGATGGTCTGCTGTGTTTCTACTTTTTTCAAGTTGCCTAGCGTCAGCCAGGAGACCTTAAAACACAGTGGGATTGGACGGGCAGTTATGTATCTCTACAAACACCCTAAGGAGTCACGGCCTAATAAGGACATGGCAGGAAAACTGATTAGTAAGTAAAGCAAGTGTGTGATGCAAATATTTACAACCATACACAAGACACTTCTGATGAAATATCAATGCTGTATTGTTTTTTTTTTTAAACTTATTTCCTAAATCCCTTACCATTTATTTCTTGATTATAATGATTCCTTGATTCCTGTTGCTACTATTAGTTAATTAAGTCTTGGTAGCAAATCACTGCTCATTAATAAGGCTTCAGTTGCATTTCCAGGTGCATATTTTTAAAGAACACAACCTTGTTAATGAGCAACAATTTTCTTCGAAGGCTTTTGTAAGCTCACTTAATAATAAGGATGATGATGATAAACCATCAAGTCAGTTCTAACATATAGGTTTTTAGGGTAGGGTTTTCAGGTAGAGAATACACAGAAGTGGTTTACTATTCCCCTCTTGTTGTAGTGTCTTGGACCTATGCAGTTTGCTCATGATTACACATGCAGGCTCTTCTCCCAGGATACATAGTGGGGAATTGGAATTCCCAACCTCTGCCTCCACAGCTAGATAGCTAGGCCATTGACCTATCCAGAAAGCTGTGAGTTCCCTTAGCAAACATAAATTGGCAATGCGTTTCTTACCCTTGTATTGAGCTAAGAAAGATAGGCTAAGATTAAAAGTTAAACTTAAAACAAATATTGCTTTTGAACATGAATTGGATTTTTTCATACTTTTATAGGCAGTCAGTTGAAACTGTATTACAAACCAGAGCATTGAGAATGATTTGCAAATTAGATTTTAAGAAATGAAATGAAAAATGTCTTAAACATCTGTGGTTTTGTGAATCTGGTGGATGCTAAGTTGTTAGTACAGTGTGTGCATCTATTTTCACAATTAGCTTCAGAAACATAAAGCTTAGAAACCATTTTAAAACCAAACACAGGATCTTCTGTTGACTGCAGAAACAGTTGCTGAGCTGGGCCCCCATTGCGTACTCTCTCTGTGTTCAGTGTTAAGCAGTATGAAGGAATGGCAAGGGTAAAGTGATTGTTTGATTTAAAATAAAACCTCGTTGTAGTGTGTACAAATAGCGGTCCAGCTTATGCTTCATTATTTTTTGTTCTCGTATTAACAAACATAGATGAATGGTCTCGACCTATATTTGGTCTCACATCGAATTACAAGGGAATGACTAGAGAAGAAAGAGAACAGAGAGATCTGGAACAGATGCCACAGAGAAGGAGATTGAGCAGGTAGGCATTGTGGTGCTTTTCAACCTTCTTGGCTTCTGTAACTTGCCTGTCAGCTGGTGAGGAGTCTGAACTGTGGTTCCCACCACCCCATATTCCCTCTTCCACAAGAGTGTCTCCTGTCTTTGGAGATTGCTACAGTTGCCTCCTTTTAATGTAAATGATGCATACGGTGTTGGAAATGGACTTCATCCATATGTAGGCTTTCCCTCCAGTATTTGTAAGAAAACCTATGGAACATATCTATGTTCTTCTGCAATACAAAATCTTTTCTCTTATCTTTACAGCTCTGGTGGTCAGACGCCCCGCAGGGACTTAGAGAAGGTGTTAACAGGAGAGGAAAAGTATGTCTTTCTCCCTTGTCTAGTACCCATTTGATATCTCTAGACTTTGATTGTATGATTGTGATGAAGACTAATTTCAAACTTCGGCTGGGTTGGGCATAGAATTGGGAGATGAGTGCAGAATAATTTAACTAAAGTACATAAGTGTATGTGTTGAGTAGGAAGAATGATGGGACTGTGGTGGCTTAGTGGTTAAGATGGCGAACTTGTTGATTGGAAGATCACCAGGTCAGCAGCTCGAAACCCGAATGCTACACTATTGAGTGAGCTCCTTCCTGTCTCTGTCCCAGCACCTAGCAGTTTGAAATCAAGAAGTTGCAAGTAGATAAATAGGTACCACTTTGGTGGGAAAGGTAATAGCATTCTGTGCACTCTAGTGTTTAGTCATGCCTGCCACATGTCCACAGAAATGTCTGCAAATGCAGACAGTGCTGGCTCTTTGGCTGTAAATGGAGATGAGCACCGAACCCTAGAGTTGGATATGACTGCTTCCAAGCCAGGGAGACCTTTACCTAGGGAGAATGAGAAACACCTGAAGCTTGAATGGTTACTTAACGACCTTTGCATTTCCTCAGAGCTCTTAGGCCTGGCGATCCAGGATTTTGTGCTCGTGCAAGAGTCCCAATGCCTTCCAATAAGGATTATGTGGTGAGGCCAAAGTGGAATGTGGAAATGGAATCATCCAGGGTAAGTGACTTGGGGGATTGAAACGTATATTCTCTTTGGGAGCAAGTTTAGACCATTTCTAGTTTAGCTATGACTGCAATCAGTGGAGCCTGTCCTCACTTTTGCTTTCCTACAGGCACCTTCACATTCATTGTTTCCAGACACTGCACATGGCCATGGAGTCCACTCTCCTATTCCCAGGAAATCTAACAATCCAGCTAGAACAGTCCTTTATCTCAAGATATACTACTTTGAAATGGCTTGTCAGTCACAGTTTCCTCTTTCTTCCCCAATGATAAGCGATCTTTCTTTAGCCTAATAAGTTGCCACTAAAATAGCACTATTTGAATCAGTGACACTTAATGGAGGAGTAGAGTCAACAAACCATTACTGAGTCGACAGCCTGCTCTGGTACAACTTACTTCACTAAACTACAGGGTTTCAGATAATGTTTCTCTAAACTACACTTTTCTTCCTGACACTGAGAGGGTCATGACACCAAATTCTGTCCTTCCTTACCCACAGCCTCCACTTGATCACTCTATTGCACCGGATTAGAGCTCTTCATACCTTTACAAGTTAATATTTTTTAAAATATATGTAAGCCCAAGGAGAATAAGCTAGCATTAAAGTATTACAACTTTCTGTTCTTGTCAATTGTCAGTCCTTTAACGGAGATGTTGTTTCTAGCCCGGAACTGTTAAGAAAGGTATTAATCGGCTGGAAAAACACAAGAGGCGGTTTGCTGAACAGAAACGACTCAGCAAAGTGCATCGGGCTGTCAAGTTCAGCATCGAAGGCAACAGGATGTCCTTGTAGTCTTGTAATTCTGCTTGTCCCAGAGCTGAGAGGTATCCTCAAAGGAGTTGTGAGCGGTGCATGTGTTTTAGCTGTTCACAGTATTGCATATTAAGATAAAAGTAGCATGTCTCTGCTAACTGTCCCCTTGTGGGGTTGTTGTTTTGTTTTACTTTGCTCCCCCCCCCCCTTTAGTGCCATGATCTACAGAGTGAGGTGCGGGGGAAGAGGTGAAGACAATAATTTACATTTCTGCAGTTTTGTGATCTTCACAAAATTATTAAATGATCAGTTCACACATTCAAAAATTGCCTAGCTACCCTGCAAAAGCACACTGAATGTGTATCAGAAATGTGTTTAAAAGGTGGTGGCGCAGGGGTTAAACTTCTGTGCTGCAACCAAAAGGTTGTGAGTTTGATCCTGACCAGGGCTCAAGGTTGACTCAGCCTTCCATCCTTCTGAGGTTGGTAAAATGAAGACCCAGCATATTGGGGGCAAAATACTAAATAACTTGTGAACTGCCCAAAGAGTGCATTAAGCGCTATGGGGCAGTATATACGTGTGATTGCTTTTTTGCTTTGCTTTAATTTTAAAAGTTAGATTGCTCCAGATCAGGATACTGACAGTAACTTTAAAAAGCAGTCCTACAGTGGTGGTGATAAATCTTACTAAAACCCATGACATTTATGGCAGTAGCCTGCTCTATTTTGATTATGGTTGCTTTACCCTGACCTCACTGTGATGAGAGCTGTTTTAAAACAGTTCTGTGGCTGGATAAAGTCTTTTTCTTTGAGATCATAGTTCTTATGTTAGATAAGTTAGTCCTCATCAGGTTCTTTAAAATCTTTGTTCCTTGGCATTTTTCATACAAGATTTGTAGCATTTTCAGAATATCTAGTGAAGATCCTAGATGAAACCTGTCTTAGCAGTTCTCTAATGATCTACCATACATGTGTTGCCTGGGCAATATCTCTTTTATTATCAAGAATACAAAATCTACCTCAAGGCTGACTTAGTTCCCCAAGAGATCCATGTGCATTCTGAACATCCAGCCAAAAATACTTCTTAGCTTGCCTCCAGGAATGCTGTTCCTATTCTTTCTTCAGCAATTATTGAAACTATGGATGCAGCCATTTTTGTGGTACAGTAAGGCCCTTGTTACTGTGTCATATATTTCAGCAAACCTATGTATTCCTGTAACTCAGGGGTTCTCAACCTACGTCCTGTTGTGCCAAATAATCTGCCCCCTACTGCTCCATCCACTGCCTCCGGCAGGATCGGTCACGGACTCATTTAAGGCTGCTATAAATGGCAAAGGGGGAAACAACCAGTCCGGCCCCCTCAACTGTTTGAGGGAGCATGACCCGGCCCCTGACTTGAAATGGTTGAGTACCACTTCTATAACTGCTACCCTATACAGCCTTCTGTGTTTCCCAAAAGATCACCACAAAGAATTCTGGATCCCTCTGGATCCAGTTTTCATGAGGTTCAAGAGGACTTAAAGCAGGTGGAAATTGGATTGCCGTCCTAAGCCTGTGATCTTGGATGCATAACACTTTTTTTAATGCAGGAAGAAATCTATATTTAGTCATAGAATTATTGAGCTGAAAGGACCCCCAAGGGCCCTGCTAGTAAGAATACCCTGCCAGCTCAGGAAATCTTCAGGTAAAGCAATCCTTGACATCCATTTTCTGTTTTAAAATCACCTGTGGAGGAGAGCCTGATGTCTTCTGAAATAGAACAGCTCTTGTTGTCAGAAAGTTGGTCATAATGTCTAATCCAAGGGTTTCCAATTTTTCTTTTTGCCATGCCCCACCTAAGCGTCTCTAAAATCCTGATTCTCTCCCCCCCCATAACATATAATTCTTATTCAAAAAGTGAACTCCAATTCACATGGAAGGTGAACCCTAAGAGGCCATTAACTTGGTTTAATTCATTCTCAAATTGCCCTCCCTAAAAATGAAATTGCTCCCTTTCTTAATTTCAATCCATTAGTTTGAATCACACCTTTTGAAGCAACAAAAAGCAATTTTGCTCTATCTACTGTGTGATAGTTCTTCAAATACATGGCTGTCATACCTAACAATTTTCTCTGTTCCAGCCTAAAGGCATCCTACTATTTCAGGGCATTTCTCACAGGGCTTCTCTTCACATGTTCCACTTTCTTGATTACCAGTATTTACACGGGCTGCCTCTAAATAAAGTCTAGATTCAATATGCTGAGGCCAAAGTTCAGACAGCTGATTGGTTGTAGTATTCACCGAACTGTCTTGGACAAGTTGCTGTCTTTCAGGCTAACCTGTGTAAGAAAAATGCTGTGCGATAAAATGTATTGCCACTTGTTGCTTCACCCTCTTTTTAATCCATTTAGAAACAGGTTTTCACAGAGTCTGTATCATACATCTCCTTGGAATTACTCACTTGGATTATAACCTTATTTTAAGTCCCAAAATGATCTAAATAATTGGTCAACTTAAGCACAAGCCATTTTGCCTTTCCTCCTTTCTCTCCTACTCTCTGTTTTAGATGGGAGCAAGATGTCTTCCCTTGAAGCGCCAGCTTCAGTACTGCATTTTAAGTTTTGTATGCTCAGACTAATAAACCTTCCTCCCAAAATACCACAGCTCTTGCTGTAAAATCATGTGTGAAATAGGCTTGTCTGAGAATCACAACTCATCTGTTGTTTTGTGTTGCCTGCGGCATGGCGGTGAGTTGTTGCAAATATGAGCTCTGTTTTCAGTCATTACTAATGCATTTGTGTCCAACCACTCAATGTAACAGAACCATGATGGAGAACCTTGGCACTCCAGATGTTCTTGGACTTCAATTCCCAGAAGCCCAAGCCCCTGTGAATCCACATGAATGGGTTTGCTGCGATTCATCCGGCCCACACCGCGCCACCCTCATCGCTCCTGAAAGCGAAAATAAAAGGCACCCATACTTCTGCTTCCAGTAGCGACAAGAGTGGCACAGCGCAAGCCAGATGAATCACAGCAAACCCATTCATGTGGATTCACGGGGGCTTGGGCTTCTGGGAATTGAAGTCCAAGAACATCTGGAGTGCTAAGGTTCACCATCATGGTAATAGAAGAAGTCAATCCAGGTGTTAGAAAGAGGGGCCACAGCTCAGGGTCCTACTGTATTACACAAGCCTTTCTTTAGGAGAGGTCTCTTAAGTGCTGATTGTGAATGTCACAGCAAAAGTTCTTCTCACCTCTCATAATCCACTAAATCAGCTTGCTTTGTTTTTGCATTAGCCGTTTGGCCATAAGCATGCCCTTCTTTTATAAGTCTGATTTCTAAGGACAGAAACGCTATCGTCTTTGATTAGAGTAGGAAAATCTTAAGGTAACAAAATCACTAACATGCTGCAGCAGCTTCTCTCAGAATGAGGAGAATTCAAATCAGCTTCCTTTGTTTGGCAATTGCTTTTCACGACAGGCACAGGCGTCTGCTGCAGTCTGCTTCTAGAAACCTGCCAGAGTCTCTTCTCTGTGAAATCAATATGCGCGCTCAGCTCTAATTACAGACTGCCCAAGATGTCTGTTTCTGCTCTCAGAAAAAAGAAGTTGAATCAGTCACATTTCTTTACATGATTTCAACTCTGGTGGATTGTAATGTCTCTGTGCAACACACATCTCTGGTTCATGTGATTTTGTGTTGGAGGAATGTTTATGACAATTGATATAGAGTAGCTTCTTGGGGTCCCCCCCCCCCTCAATTGTTCAGGCTACATACTGCACTGTTTTTGAGAGACTAATTGGACACTCAGCTCTTAACTTGTAAATCTTGCCAGTGTTTCTCTGGCTTCTTTCTCTCCATCCACTCCCATGACCTATGAATATTTTGTGTCCATCCACTTTTTGTGAAAAGGAAGGGTGGTGAAATGAAATGGATAGTTTTGAAAAGCTGATGCCGCAGCTGTTAATTGTGCATTACAAGAATTCCATTCTAACAGTAAGCCTCTTGTTTCAAGTTCCAGGGGAGCTCTAAGAAAGGGGTCAGCCGCTTGGACAAACAGATGCGGAAGTTCACAGACATCAGGAAAAAAAGCAAAACATCCCACGCTGTGAAGATCAGTATTGAAGGCAACAAGATGCCTTTGTGACCCACTCCAGAATCATCTTTGAATTCTGCTGTAAGATGTTCATCTATAGACTTTTGGAAGATGTCTGCATTTTAAAAAAATGAACTCTGGATTTTTAAAGTGTTTTTCACATTGTTGTTTCAGCTAGTCGTACTACATGTTGACTGAGGATTATGAGTCCTTGGGACGTTGTTCATTATGATTGTATTTAACCCTGATCTTGTGTGTCATTTGTACAGATAAAACAGACCTCAATCATTAAAATCTCTTTTGGATGTGTTGGCTTGTGTACTACTTAGTTAAACCAATTTATTTAATTGTTTATTTAAATTTGTTTATTGCCCTCCTCCCCAAAGGAACCCAGGGTGATTCACAACACATCAGCATCGATGTACATTGAGAAGTTACAACATATCAAAATGCATACTTGATATACATAGAGTCAGAGACTGCTGAGTTCATATGTTCAGCAATGCTCAACTTGTTAAAGTACAGAACTAAAAAAGGCTATTGTCCATACACTGGGGTGCCCAAACTTTCCAGGCTGCAGGCCGTTCACGTGGTTGCTCCCACCAGAAGCGGATGTACAACATGCCTCGCAGTCTGTTTTGCAACAGGATGAGATAGATTTTAGGCTGCCATTTTCTCTGCTTAAACCAGGGGTGTCCAAACTATGGCCCATTGGCCAGATCTGGTCCCTGACACCAATTCGTCCAGCCCACGCTGCCTTCATCACTCCCAGAAGCGGAAGTAAGATGCACCCATGTTGAGAGCAAACAGTAAGGTTAGTGAAATGTTTACGTCGCTGTTTGCATTCTGATGGAATTCTACTACATTGGCTGCCATTATACATATCCTTAAACTCAGATGTGAGATCTTTTAACCGTAAAACACGGTAAAAATTGATGGCAGAGTTTTGAACAATTAAGAATAAAGGTGACATATAAGTGGAAGGAAAACATTTGTTCTTAAACTGTCAAAATTAGGTTCACCATTTGTAGGCTTAGATCGCCACTGATCCCTATGAGTTAATTCCAATGGTGGGCAGCAACAGGTTTGCACACACACACCCAGGTAGGGAGGTAGCGAAATTGGGTGACAACGCCCACCTCCCTGCCCTGCCCCATCAGGTTTTGTCCCTGCAAGTGGTTCAAGGTCTCCCTTGCTCAAAAGCCAGCCATATCCAACTCTAGGGTGCAGTGCTCATCTACATTTACAGCCAAAGAGCCAGTGCTGCCTGTGTTTGCAACTGTATACATGGCCATATGGCAGGCATGTCAGGCTACGCCCACTGTGGTAGCGAAAATTTTTGCTACCCACCATTGGTTAATCCCCATTAGTCTCAGCTGTAGTGGACCCATTGAATCAAGGGACTTAACTACCAACTTCACTAGTCCCTTTTATTTGTTACATCTACTCTAACTGGAACAAAATATTTGATATAAAACTTACGTTTTGCCAGAATATGCAACATTTATTCTTAAATGTGGAAAGTAAAACAGTAACCAGTTAAATGCTTTTGTGTTCCTCTCCTAAACAAAGGGGATGTTATATATCTTCGGTGATACTGTCAGAGAGATGGAGAAAGTAACAGTCCAGTTCAGTTCACAATAGAGATGAAAAGAGTGAATTCTTGGATGCAGAATGAAAGTTGCAGGAAGACAAAAGGTCTCACAATAGGTTTTTTGAGAGATCAAATTCATAAAAGGTGCACACTATGTTAAAATGAATGTTTTTGGTCTTGTGATGCCAGGTAGATGAACACTGCCTCGTGGTTTCATTTTCCTGAACTCAACAAAAAAATATTTCCCCACATTATGCCAAAGATTAGGTAAAGTAGAATATTTGTACTTGTTCTGTGGAGCTAGTATTTTTAGTCTGGGAGTTAACACGGCATAGGTAATTTTTTTTTTTTTTTTTTTAGAATAAGGAATCCTAGTGCTTCTTTTCCCCTCAGCCCCACTGCTTATTACTACTGTATATACAGGTCTAATAAACACTGACAGCTTCCTCAGTTTCTCAGGCAGCTTGCGATCAACCCACTGAAGTTCTTAATGTGTCGGGATGCTGTGACTGAATGCAAATGGAAGAAGAAAAGAACTGCATCCCTCATCAAAAGATTTTGGGTGCCATAAGAATACAAGTTCTACCTCACTTAAAGAGCATAATGCGTTCCACAGGATTGCTCTTTAAGCGAAACACCATTGTAAGAGACCCATTGTGGAGGAGGGGATTGCAAACCCCGATTTATTTGTGAAGTGTTTTTGGTTGGTTTTATTTGTTAAGCGAAGTGAACATTCAGATAAAATTCTGCTCTTTAAGTGAATTACTCTTTAAGTGAGGCACTCTTTATGTGAGGTTTGACTGTACTAATCGCTTTCGAACAAGTACCATGTGAGGAAGACATTTTGGCCCAGAAAACACAAGGTCTTGGCTAGAGATGATACAAATGTGATAACATCAGTAAAGCACAAAAGAACAGGAGCTTTTGTAATGGCACCTTCCCCCTTAGAACGGATTGGCAGCCTTTTTAAGTTGGGGGCTGGGTCATCCTTCTTCACACAGTTGAGGGGGCCAGATTGGTGGGCTCCCACCATAAATGCTGCTGTAAGTGCGTCCGCAGCTGCTGTAAACGCAGCCACAGCCACTTTCTGTGGCAGTGGTGGTGGTTGGAGCAAGGGTGGGGGCTGGATTTGGCCCATGGGCCACAGGTTGCTAACCCCTACCTTAGAGTGTCTGAGGTAAAATGACATGGTTTCCTCTCTGCTTCCAGTACCACACTGAGTTTTGGGCACTTTCAAATAGCTGTTGTATGTTAGGAGATTAGGGTGTGGGGACTGTTGTGCAGTATTGGGTATGGAAATAAATTTTAGTTTTTAAATTCAAACCCTCTGTATTTTGACTTGCTAACAGGTGGAATATGTATAAATAGTGAACTAGTAGTATCCACTATCAAGTTTGAAGTCACAATATTCAATCTAGTTGGCCATTGTTGGTTTATTATTGGCCCAGATGTTCTTCTTTCTCCAGTATTAATGCAACTCATCAGCAATTCATTAAACCATTTTCTTTTTATGAAACTGAGAAAGTGGTTCAGTCCCTAACTTCAGTCTTGCCTTGTTATTTTTTTTTTTTTTGGGGGGGGGGTAGTGGAAGTGGGCAGGTCACATTCCCTCAGAGAGCTTCGAGGGCCAGACAGCCATTTTGCCCTTCTTTCACTACATGGCACTTCCTGGTGTGGTGGTGGTGGTGGGCACATGAAATAGTGCTTCAGGCTGCATCCGGCCCCCGAGCCACAGATTGAGAATCACTGGTTTTGTTGTTATTCAGTCGCACAGTCGATTCCGACCCTCTGCGACCCCATGAACCACTGCCCGCCAGGCACTTCTGTCCTCCACCATCCTCCTCAACTTGCTCAGCTGTGCCCATTGTCTCTACAATACTATCTAGCCATCTCATTTTGGGCCACCCCTTCTTCTTTTGCCCTCCACCCTTCCCAAGGCTTTCTCAAGTGAATCCTCTCTTCTCATTTGATGTCCAAAGTACTTTAGCTTCATCTTCACTATTTGACCTTCTAAGGAGCAGTCAGGGTTGATTTCTTCTAAGATTGACCTATTTGTTCTCCTCACTGTCCAGGGGACTCTCAAAACTCTCATCCAACACCACATCTCAAAGGCATCTATTCTTCTGCGCTCAGCTTTCCTTATGGTCCAGCTCTCACAACCATACATTGCCACCGGGTTTAGAAGGTAGCAAAAAAAGAGGAAGTCATGAAATGGATTGACTTGACAGAAGTTGCAGTCTTTTATTTGCAAGGCCTGAGCAAGATTGCCAGAAGTCATCAGAAGTCACCTGACAGCACATAACAACTAGGATGGCAGGAACAGACTGCCCAAGTCCTGTCCCTTGACAACTTTCTGCAAGTTCTGTCAGGAGGCTTGGTGGTGATAGGGTCTTGCTGAATGACCAGAATGCTCCCCAGAGGAGGGGAGAAAATGACTTAGTGGGATAAATACCCTCCTAGCACTGTCCCTGACTTGGATGCATCTCTAATCCCTGAGTAACACCTTGGGGGGATGTGTGTGGAAGGGGTGACATGGGAAAAGGAGAGAGGAAATTTGTTTTCAGCCACCTACGTTGAACATACTTCTCTCCAGGGCAATAGCCAGGATTCTAGATGTGGGTAGGTGAATATTTTTTCAGGATAGGCAACAATGTCACATACAGTATATATGTCCTATATATAAGCAGCCAGGAGTTTGAGGGTGGGCAGACTGCTAACTGCCACCCCCTGGCTATGGCCCTGCTGACTTCTGGACTAAATATACACCTTGAAGTTAGCGAAGAAGTCATGATGCTTCCTCAACATACAGAAAGCACGAAGCCAAATTCTAAAAAATAATAATCAATACCCAGTTAGTTCAAGCTTGAGAGAACGTCCCACCAAAGAAAGCAATTCCTAAGTGGCTTTTCTGCAATAGCTGTGTTTATATACAAATTGCTTTCATACAATCATCTTTAGTTACAATTAGAGAATTTAGCAGCAGTGAAGAAATGTTTATCCAATCTAATTGTATGAAATATGTTGCACAAACACGTGGGGTCTTTTTCCATAGAAAAGCTTGTACGTCAGTTCCTGTAGGAAGAATTATCTAGCATCAGCCACACTTTCAATAACTTCTTTTATCCATGAAACATAATTGGATACTCGTGTGTAGACACCATATTTTCCTGCCACAGCACAGCCTTCCCCCCAGCTGACAATCCCAAGGAGATACCAAGAACCACGATACGCGACAGCAAACGGGCCCCCGCTGTCTCCTTTACAGGCATCTTGACTTTCTTCAGAGTAACCTGCACAGAACATGTTGTCCGTAAGGATTTTCTCTGTCGATGCTCTGCAGGTCTCCATGCTCACAACAGGCAACTTGACCTTCATGAGAAAGCGAGTCATCCTCCCCTTGTTGTGAGTGGCACCCCATCCGCTGACCATCCCCTGGCTGTTACCTTCAAGCAGAAAAGTAGCTAGGTTAGGGCTGGGGAGGCAAATTGGAATCACGTGCTTGCTGAAAACAACTTTGCTAGTCAGGTGGAGCAAAGCAATGTCGTTGTTGTAGTTGTTTGGATCATACTGAGGATGCCGCCAGAACTGTTGCACTCTAACCTTTTGTTCATCTCGTTCTCTCTGGTATTTGTCAAAATCTCCTGAAAGGCAATCAGAAATGGGAACAAATTCAATCCATCCTTACTGCTGATACAAAACCTGACATAGCTAGAAAAGCTGTGACTAGGAAGAGAGCCTTCTTGGTGGTGGCACCAATGCTGTGGAATTCCCTCCCAGTGAAGCTGTCCCTGGTATCATCTCTCCATGTTTTTAAACCAGTGATGGGATGTAACAGGTTCTCACCAGTTCTCCAGAACCGGTAGTAACTTTTCCCAGTGTCCCAGAGAACCTGTAGCAGCTTTTGGGGGAACCACCTTTGGGGCTTACCTTTTCACTGGTTTCCCCACTGCGCATGCATCCCAAGCACTTGGTGTGCATGCACGCCTAGTGCTTGGCACATATGCACGGCCTCCTTGCTGTCCTCCCAAACTGGGAGGAGGAAGAGAAGCTGCTAGCCTGAAGCTCCCTATAGCCTGAAGCTTCCTATTTTTATTATTTTGTATTTTTTTCTTTGGCTCCGCCCATGACATGACATCATGATGTTAGCTCCTCCCACACTGTGATGACATCACGGTGGGGTAGTAAAATTTTTGACATCCCACCACTGTTTTAAACAGCAATTGAAAACTTCCCTTTTTAAAGAGGCTTTTGGCAATATTTTACCATTGGCTGAATGTTAGGCATTTTATTCTGCCACACTGCTTCCAACACAGGCTTTCTTATTATAGTGTTTGGGTTTTGAGGGGTTTTATATGAAAATTTTAATATTTGTTTCAGCTTATGTTTTTGAATTTTATGCTGTAAACCGCCTTGAGCAGGAAGGTTTTTTCTAGAAGGGTGGGGTGTAAGTTTAATAAATAAATAAATAAAAAGTCATTTAAAGGACCTTGAAAGAACTCTTCACCAGTCTTAAGTGGTATTTAAAAAATGAAGAAAGGGAGTGTAGCAACAAACAATCCAGATATTGGAGCCATGAGCTTTGTAACTAGTTGGTAAGGAGAGAGAAGTGAAACTGAATTGAAGAATTAGAGCAAACTCAAGAAAAAGAGGTGACTCTACAGTTAAAATACCCAAACTGGTCTCAGATCAAACTTCATCCTGCTGGAATTAAATAACAAGGTACTTACTACACTTCAATAATTTACATGTAGTGCAAATTAATTTGGTACTAAGGTACTAATTTTGGTACCATGCTGAAGTACAATATTATGCTTGTCTTCTGTGACCTCAAAGGTTACACACACCTAGGACCAGGAATGTTGGGATTCAAAGCAGAATGGAAGAATCCACTACATTTGCTTTCATTACATTACACTACATTACAGTCATCCATTCATCCATCCATTCATTTATTTACACTTATATCCTGCCCCTCTAGGGGTGGGAAATCATCCCTCCTCAGGGCGGCTAACATCATAAAACCAGTCATATAATGATCAAAAGTTAAAAATTATACACAATAAAACTCCCAATAAAATCATCACCATACGTTACAATAGCCAGAATATACCGCAATCCAGGACCCTTAAAACACAATCTATTTAGGATGAAAAGTTGCTGGGCAGCATATCTAAATACCAGAAATAGGCACTACATTCTGAGAAATTGATTGGGGTGGGGGGGACAATAGGGTTGTTACCATTTGGTTGTACCTGCGGTTCTAAATCACTCACCGACAGTAACGTGGTGTGGAGTGACAGTATCTAAGCAATGTGCAGCTGTCAGGACCCATTGACTGTTGATTAAGCTGCCCCCACAAAAACCATATTCTCTTTTATTTTGGATTAATACCTGGGAAGAAAAGGACAAAGGATGGTTAATTCAATTCCATAATTAATTTCCCATAGTAGTGAAGTCCAATCCAGGAACTAAAGAAGAAAATAGGTATCTGCTAGGATGGAGAAAACTAATAAGGAGCTGCTGAAGATAGAGATAGGTAGTATTGGAATATGTCTGGGAATCTACAGTAAACTGGCATAGAATTCCATCAAAATTCCATTAAAAGAAGAACAATTATAAAATTACTTATTTTAAATGATATTGTTTGAAGGGAAGGGAGAATGTATTGAATTTATTTTGGGTTTCGGACTTCAATTCCCAAAAGCCCAAGTTAATTCCCTAAAGCACTGATCAGCCAATGTACTGACTTAGGCTTCTGGGAATTGAAGTCCCCATGTGGGGTGGGCCCTGTGCCCCACATTGGGAACCACTATATTATTTCAAAAGGCCTTACTGTAGTTGTGACTTACTTCAGTATGGTAAATTGCAACTAGAACAGACTCATTTTAATCAATGGAGAGAGACTCACCTAATCCCCACTGATTAAATGGGCCTACTATAAGACTTACTACACATAGCAACAGGATGTAATCAATTGTGTTTCATATTTTGTTTCAAAACGAGGGAGGATGAACTTTGTTCCCATGAAATTAATCTAGCCCATGGGGGTTGGGGGTCAGAATGCATGCATCCAGAGGGCTCTCCGTTCACTTTGACCCTTTCCATTAAAGATGACAAAATTAACCAATGTGGTCGATCAATCTGTAAAGATACCAAGCTGATCATGTGACCTGGACCTACAAGTACACACTTCCAACCATGTGAGATGAGTCTATTCTGCTAAAACCTTCAAGAAAAAGAACTACACCTGCCATGGACAATCTCCTACACGACAGAAGCTGCCTCCAACTACTCTGGTAAAATCTTCCTCGTCGGTGAAGTTGAAGTCTTGTAAATTCTCTTCTGTGAAATTTCCCCACATCTCTTCAACACCTTCTTCCTCCACTTCTCCTTGGTTCAATTCTGATAAGGAAACCTGAGCGAATGTCTGGTTCCAAGAGGACAAATTCTTTTGAGTCATTGTTTCATTTATCCAAGGCATCCCCCAAGGATTTGTTTCCTCATACGCACGTGTAGATTTTTTAATCAATCCGCAGGGAAAACTGTCTTAAGGAGGGAAAATATCAAAAGTCCACTGAGTGTAAGGTAGCCTGTTGCACAACTAAAAGGAACATTGACACATTAGGTGTTTTTCAATACACATGTCACTTCTTATGGACCTTTCTTATTAATCTGCTATGTTTTTCTTTAAAAACAACAACACCAAAGTGTTGTTTTAGTACATTGGAGGATTCCCTCTATTCCTTGGTCTCAACAATTCTTTTGAGGGTGTCTCTAAAAATATTAGCAAACGCATTCCTGACAAACTCCTCCACAGACTGTTAAGTCACTATAGCCAGCACTCCCTTGCTTTTGGTGAGTTTGGTGGGGCAGGGGAATATTGCAAGGGTAAGGCCTGCATCTTTTAGAAATAGTGACTGCTGCTCCCACAATGAGAATTCTGTTTTTACTAATCCGCTCCTCCCCCAACATACATAAACCACATAAATAGATGCGTATCATAGGAAGTCTGCAGGCCACATTACTTTGACCCCAGTCTAAATCCGCAGGTAGTAAGTGTTAATCATTACCTGATGGTGTACACTTCTTCCCATCTTCATCTAATGTATATCCCGATGCACAGGAGCAGATCACATGAAGGGATTGTTCAGTATCTTGACAATATTGCCAACAACCACCATTCTTGTACCAGCATTCGGCCTTCTCTAACAAATATTAGAATTGTTTTACAGTAATACCTCATATAACATTAGTATCGAATGACATGAAAATCGCATAACATTAAGGAATCTGGGGGGAAGAATTGCATCAGATAACATTAAGATCCTATGAGATGCTTCAGATAACAACCGCTAAAGCCTGTGTGGTTACATTGTATCTCTATGGATCCCATAGGATTTTAACATGCATCAGATAACACTAAAAATCGTATAACACCAAGGCTTGTGGAACCAGGTTTTAGTGTTATCTGAGGTTTTACTGTACTTGGTTCATGACTTGCAGTCCTGCAATGTGGTTAGCTTTTTAATTGTTACTACTGACAGTGACAGATAGGAAGGAGTACAAATCACAGCTCCAAACTATGACTGCTCCCTAAGTTATATCGCTTTACCAATTTGTAGAGCTTGGAAAAGCTTTTTTGTGTGTGGTTGTTCTACATTTCCCAAGGGAATCTGAGAAAACTCTTAAGGTCTGAATAGACACATTTGACAATAAGTGTTCTGTGAGTATCAGTCACAGGAATGATTGCTATACTGGCCAAGATAGAAAAAGACTTAAGTATTGAAAATGATTAGTTAATGTCAGATTTAGAGTGTAATGAATTAACCCAAATATCTCAGCTTGGATTGGTCTAGATCAGGTATTCGTAATCTACAGCCTACAGGCCAGACCCAGCCCCCAACACCAATTCATCCGGCCCCTGATGCCCTCACTGTTCCTGGAAGTGGAAGTAAAATGTGCACCGTGCATGTGCAGAATGCTGCTAAATGCATTCTGCACATGTGCAGCACACATTTTACTTCCGGTTCTGAGTGGGAAGAACCACATGACATACCCAATCAGCTGCCCAGGAGGTGTGGTCTAGGTTCTGCTAAACAGGATCACTTTGATGTGTGGCACATAACTTGGGGTGATCCTTACATCTACATTTAAAGCAATCCTATTTAGCATGATGTGTAGACAACTCTTCTTGGGAGAGGGGGACAGCACTGCTATTGTATTAGCAACAATTAAAAAGAAACAGAAAACTTCCTCTCCCTTTCCTCCTCAGAGGAAGAATGCTTTCTACTACTCAAGATAATCACTTTAAATAGGACAGTTTAAGCCACCTGCTTTAGTTCAGTCCCAGCTTTCACAGACATTAGAACTAAACCAAAATAAAGCGATCTTACCCACACCAAGCTACAATAGCACCTGACAAGGATCCAAAAAATGCAATTATGCATCCATCAGGCAACCTGGTTTACAAAAGCACATATATTATGTGGTCACTGGGAAAAGAGCAAACCAGTCTATCCCCAACCCGGAACAAAAATGCAGGACAAATGTCCATCTGATTGCATCCAGAGTTTGAATTTCATACTTACCTATTTCACAGTGGTTCCCTCCATACCTTGGAGGACAAGTACAGGAATATATGTAGTATTTAACTTTGCAAACACCACCATTTTTACAGGTATTTTCTTTACATGGAGTCAAGTCTGCTTGGAAAGAGAATGGTTGTAATAAAAATTAAAGCAGTTTGCTGTATGTATTTACAGAGGTAATGAGCACAGAAGCCCTGACCAGCTGACTTGGCCTTCTGGGAATTGAAGTCCAAGAACACCTGGAGTGCCAAGGTTGGCTACCACTGGCCTATCCAGTGGTGGGCTCAAAAAAATTACTACCACACTGTGGGCGTGGTATGGTGGGCGTGACCAGGGGAAAAGTCCTGCATTGCACCCAAATTAGAATTACTTTATTTCAAAACTTGGATGGGCAGGGCCAGCCAGAATTTCTGCTACCGGTTCTGGTGAATTGGTGCAAACATGCTGATGCCCACCACTGCCTATATCTTCATCCTTTGGGTGAGAAAACCTGTTTAGAAGTTAAGGAAACATGCCATCTTGAAAATGTTGCAGCTACTTGGAAACACAGCTATACCATGATTAAATAAACTCATTAATGCATTTTGAAAGCCAATATTCCCATCAATATATATGTCACATTGCAGATGTTTAAATTTCCATGTAGCTGCAACTGTGAAAGACAAACAGGTAAACATGTTGACTAAGATTCAGTGTTCCATTTCCATTAGACTACCTGGTTCCCCCCCCCCCTGCAGAAAACCTGGTGTAGAAGATTTGTAAGCCTTCTTATATAGGTTTTAAGATCCATAGGGGCTACAAGATGGAAAATTACAATTCTCTTTTCTTATTTCCTTTGGCAGAAGCAATACACTCTTCTATCTAGTGGAATTAAGTTGCTGGAAATTTGTCTTCCTGTAGTAGTAGTGGTGGTGGTGGTGGTGGTAGTGGCGGTGGCGGTGGCGGTAGCGGTGGCAGTAGTGGTAGTAGTGGTAGTAGTAGTGGTAGTGGTAGTAGTAGTGGTGGTGGTGGTAGTGGTAGTGGTAGTGGTAGTAGTACCCAAGCTGTGGCCCATGGGCCAGATCCGGCCCTCTATGCAATTCATCAAGCCCTCACTGCCCTCGTTGTTCCTGGAAGCAGAAGTAAAACGCGCCCATAAGGGCACGTTTTACTTCTGCTTCCTGGAGCGATGAGGGTGGTGTGGGCCAGAATAATTGGCATCGGGGCCCAAATCCAGCCCGTAGGCCATAGTTTGGGCACCCCTGGTTTATGCAGAGAAGTGGCAGCCTAAAATCTATCTCATTCTGTTGCAAAACATCTGTTGCAAAACAGATTGTAAGACACATTTTACTTCTGCTCCTGGTGGAAGGAATCATGGGATTGGCCCACTGAACCACGGGACCGGCCCACTGCCAGAATAGTTTGGGCATTCCTGTTATAAGCATATTGCTAGAGGCAGGGTCACAATACACTTTATCATAATGCCTACCATCACTTACAACCGGAAACTCAAATACAAAATTAGTACTGTCAGTGGAAAATGCATCATTAAAACGGAGACATATGCACCAAGGAAGAAAAATCCTACATGCACCACTCTTTTGACACTATACTGTATTAACAAAGACATCTTGCATACATCTTTGCAGAGGTGATCTTGGAATTAAAAGGGATGCATTCCCAGGTAAGTGCGTACAGTCAAAACTCGCATAATGAAATTAATTCGTTCTGTGAGGCTGCTTGCTATGCGAGTTTTTCACTATGTGATTGCTTTACGTATAATGAAAATGTCTATGGAAAAACTCGCATAGCGAAAATTTTTCGTTATGCGAGTTTCCCCCGAGAAATGCTCATTATGTGAATTTTTCCATAGGAAAAGTCTGATTCACATAGCAAAACTTTTTGAAAAACCTGCTCATTATGCGAGTTTTTCGCTAAGCGAGTCGCTCGCTAAGCAAGGTTTGACTATATAAGACTACAAGCTAAAACAATTTTGTCCAGCAGAATAAAATTCCAGCAGAATAAAAATATGCTTAGTAAATGATGGCAGGTCAAAGCGGAAGCCAGTCAAAGTCACCAAGGTCTTTGCTCTGTATTAACAATGATTGGCTTATGCAGAACACACACAAAAGGAGCAAAAAGTAAAACAAATTAAAGCAAAATTTAATCCTACCTTTATAATCAAACCAAAACTCCACCTGCAAAATAATTGTAAAAATGAGGATATTGGCAAACACATTCAGCTTGACTAATTTGAAAATATTTTGTGCATGTAAGAAGATAATTCAGACATTTGTGAAGAAATAGAAAAGCTCATAGATTAGATGTGGGCAGGAAAATATATCCGAATGTACTGGGAGATATCTGCGTGGTTAGAGGTAGATTGGTAAAGAATTTGATTCCCAATGGTTTAGCTGTAGTAGCCACAAAATACTACCTATGATTTCAGATGAAACTGAAAAATTAACTGAAAAATTTACTGAAAATTAAGAAAATTGGACTAACTAAACTAGAGTTAATTGTTATGTGGAAGGACTGATATTCTGGTACTCAAAATAACTTTCTGGGTTCATACTCAGAATTCATTAATTCTGAAAGTACGTCTTATGCAACAGCCTTTGGTAGCAAACCTTTAGTCTATTTTTGTTGTTGTTGCTCAGTCGCTTAGTCGAGTCTGACCCTTTGCGACCCAATGGACCACTGAACGCTAGGCACCCCTATTCTCCACCATCCTCCACAGTTCACTCAGCTCTATACCCATTGCATCAACAATGCCATCTATCCCTCTCATCCTTTGCTGCCCCTTCTCCTTTTGCCTTCAGTCTTTCCCAGCATCAAGGCCTTCTTGAGTGAGACTTCTCATTTGGTGTCCAAAGTATTGGAGAGATACACTTCCTTGTATTTCATCACTGCTACAACTTGCTTTATATTTCCTGGTGGTTAAATTCTCACCGTTTTTTCCTGTGATTTGAAAATTTCTTTTGCCTCCTCAAACGAACACTTTTCTTCCATGCATTCTCTCTCCAAATCTCCTGTTCGAACCTCCTCCAAAAAGTGGTTAGCGCGTTTATGGATGCTCAGAAACTGAGTTGCCTCGTTTTTCCTTACAAAAACTATAAATACAAGAGCAACATAACACTAGTGAACTTGTTTGTTCAATTCAACTGAAAACCTAGTCATGTGCTAAAAGATTAAGCACACCTGAACTTAGTGCAAATTACTTCCAGGGAAATACACATAGGACTGGCTGAAGTATAAAACATTTCCCTCCTTGCTTTTTACACAAACTAAGTGATATACAAGGGGAGATGGTTTAAGATACTTGATTATGATTCAAATATAACCACCAAGCAATAATAATGCAGAGAAAATGAGGCAACAATATTGATTTGGGACATCAAGCATGGGACAAAATATTAGGTCTTAGTTATGGCTAGTAAATGCTTTTAAAATCTGTGTTCCACAGCTAGTTTGCTGCATGACTAAATACAGTATGTCAGTATCTTGCTGCAGACCCAAAGATTAGGGATTCAGTTTGCCCACAGTGCTTCCCAGGACAAGAGCCAGCCTTGAGTAAACTGTACAGTCTTAGGAAAGCTATAAACTCCCAGAGGACCCTCGGAAGGAAGGTATCTAAAATCCTAAACTAAAATACAGGTGCAAATATGCAGACATGGATCTACCGATCCATTGCCTCTCCTGCACAAACCTACTGAAACCCTACTACCTAAACCAAGGTTGCAAGAGTCGTGTCGTCATCCTTCATGGGAACAGCAGTTTCTACTTCTCCAGCTCCCCCATACATTCTAAATCAAATCCTGAATCACAGCCCATTCCTAGGAATTCCCATTCATGTGGACCCAAGAGGGGTACAGAGTATACCTTGAGTATACCTTGTAGATCTGAAAAAAGGTTGCCATAAGTCAAAATCAACGTGATGGTACATAATTATAGCCACAACTCCATTGATAATAGGTACCTACCAGATAATAAACATGATAGGTTGTTGTAGAAGATTAACAAAATCAATGCCGCACCAAGATAAGCTCTAGCCATTGTTAAGCAGAAATGAGTACAATTTTTTTTGCTTTCAGCAAAATCACCTACAGAGAAAACAAAACAAAAATGACTAGGAATGGCCTTGCTAAGGGAAATGAGAAAGAATCAGGAAAAAAACACCTTGTCTATGAGTTGAAAGACATGTTAAAAACAAGCGATATTTCAAAATATTACATTTTCCTTTTCAGGAATACAATTATTTCAGAGATCCATGGTAGGGAGTGAGACTTGCAAATTACGCTTTTGTTTAGGTAAAAGTAAAGGTCGCCCTTGCTCAAAAGCCAGTCATATCTGATTCTAGGGTTCAGTGCTCATCTCAATTTATAGCCAAAGAGCCAGTGCTGTTTGCATCTGCAGATCATTTCTGTGGGTATGTGGCAGGTATGATGAGTCACTGAAGTGCACAGAATGCTGTTTATCTTCCCACCAAAGTGGTACCTATTTCTCTACTTGCAATTTCTTGCTTTTGAACTGCTAGGTTGGCAGGAGCTCGGATAGAGATGGGAGCTCACTATGTCATGCGGTACTTGGGTCTTAGAATGCTGACCTTCCAATAAAAAATAAAAGGAATAACAGCCAAATATGTTCCACAAGTAGGAATAAATTTAAATGTTTTATAAAATACATTAGTTAAATATATTGGAATAATAACTCAAATGCTTGCACTGACAGCAAACTCATATGCTAAGGAAAATAGGAGGATTTATTAGAACAGCCAATCTGAATAAAGAAAAAGAACTATCATGGATTATTAAAACTTGAGTTGATGTTCAGTTGATGCTGGTGTCTTTCACTAACCTGTTAGCATTTTTGGAAACAAACTCTCCATTCTTTCCATTATAGTTTCTAATTGGTTCAAATGCGATTTACCAAGTAAAACATCTACTTTCAAGATTTATAGGCTAATGTGGCATACAATAAGTGAAACCTCAATCTCACATGAAGTGGTCTGGGCCCTTCTTGTAGACATCAACACCCCCTCCTTCCTAAAGGAAACAGCCCCCAATATGCAGTAGGTAGGATTAAAATGCTGTGTTCTCTTACCCGAGTAGGAAGGACAAAGTGCTATTTAGATCAATTACAAAGAAAGCAATAGGAATTTGTTGATTATTAATCTATCACAAATATTGACAAAGACTTCTCTCCCTGAGAATGCTTTAGGAAGCAAACATTCCAGTCCAAAGAAAAACAGGCCCCCTTTGAAAGCTAATCAAATCTTTCCAATGTACGTATGAGCATTCTTATATGCTAAAATTCTGTGGGATTATTTTTCTGAAATGCAAGCCTTCCCCACCTTTTCTTTCTCAATAACCAGCTGATGCTACTGAATACATGGTAAATTTTCCAACCATTATTCTATCGTTTGGAGACACTTTGTCCCTTAGAAGGAAAAAGTCCTTCCTCGGAGCCAGAGTTACTAATTTAGAATGTGGTCATACAGGGAAATAGATTGCATTTTGGATCTCCTGCAAAACAGGAGTGATCACAAACTGTCCACATGATATATGGAGAATTGGACTCTAGCCCAACCCTGAGCTGCACTCAAGTTGGACTTTTTTTTTGTCCAGCTGTAGAGCTACTACTTTTTTTGCGATTGGGCTGGAGTGTAGATAGTTATCTTGTTGTGGTGATAGACTAGATAGACCATACTGCCAGCAATTCAACACTGAGTGTCAGGTGGCGGTTAACTAACCTAACAACCCTGAGGACTAGTGGCCTTGGTGAAGTCCCCAGGGAAGGGTGATGGCCCCCAAGTGGATTAAGTCCCACTTGAATCCATATTGATGGAGGGCAACAGCTTCATCAATACTGGCCTGGGCAGTGAAGGGCAGCCAAAAATTTTACTACCACACAATGGGCGGAGCCAATGCCATGATGTCATGGGCGGAGCCAACATCATGACATCATGGGCAGAGCCAACATTGTGGGCGGAGCCAAAGTAAAAAAACCCCATAAAAATAAGTACACATAAAAATACAAATTAAATAGACATAAAAACACATAAAATACAAATTAAATACACATAAAAATACACATTAAATGCACATAAAAATAAATACAAATTAAATACACATTAAAATATACCCACCCACCCCACACCCAAAGGCAAGTCACATACCCTGGGGAGCAGGCTATAAGGAGCGTCAGGCTAGCAGCTGATCTTCCTCCTCCCCACTTGGGAGGACAGCAAGGAGGTCACTGAGGGCCTCAGCAGCAGCCACCGGTTCCTTTGTGGCTGCGTGTGGCCGCCCAATGCTCTGCGCTTCCACACTCCAAGAAGCAAATGGCTGCTTGGCTCAGCAGGCAGAGCGCTGTAGGTGCAAATGTGCACTAAGCATTGTAGGCCGCCAAGCGCTATAGGCGCGAATGCGCACCAAGCGCTGTAGGCGTGCATGCGTGCTGTAGACATGTATGCACAGTGGGGGAAACTGGTGAA
This sequence comes from Furcifer pardalis, assembly GCA_030440675.1. Classification (NCBI taxonomy): domain Eukaryota; kingdom Metazoa; phylum Chordata; class Lepidosauria; order Squamata; family Chamaeleonidae; genus Furcifer; species Furcifer pardalis. The sequence goes on from CP126890.1 coordinate 246,167,987, forward strand.
AAGGTAAGCCCTCGAGGTGGTTCCCCCCAAAAGCCACTACCGGTTCACGTAGATACTGGAAAAAGCTGTTACCAGTTCTGGCAAAACATTGTGAACTAGCTCCTGCCCATCACTGGCCCTGGGGCTGAGGAGGACTTTGCGTACCAAAAAGCCTCAGGACCAGAAAGTGACTTGCAGAGCTAGATCAGTGGTACGGGTGTCACACTGCAATGCGGAAGACAGATGAAAGGCCATGGCATTATATTCCCAGGACAGTCTTCATGACTGATTGCCATGATGATTGCCAATATTTGGAATTGAATATGGCACAAGGAGGAGGAAGAGGAGGGGGGAGGAGTGTTATAGTAAGGGCGATCACTCCCTTTAAAGTGACCCTTTCAGGTGTGTTCAGATGTGTGTTTTTCACACTATGTGTTCTCATCCTTAACTTTCAATGTCTTCATTTAATAAGTCTAAACAGGACACCTAATAGATTAAAGGTTTTTAAAGAAAGTGCAGGAAACATACATATTATTATTTGCTACATCGATAGTTGTACATATATTTTTTTTCTACCAAGGCACTAGAAGTAATTATGAAAATTCATAATTCATAAATTGACTGATTTACTTCCTGATTGATCGGTTGCATTGCTGAGCCACTTCTTCAGCCACAGCTCACAATTTAATTACAGGTAAAATATACAAATGCATTATACAACCAATATAAAATGAGCAAATTGCAGTAGCATGTTACAATACAGTGTAGTACAGTACCACACCATACAATAGCAGAACACAGAACTGTAAAGGCAAAAGCAAACAAATAGATTTTATTTTTTGGAATAGTAGCCGTGTTAGTCTGTGGTTCAGGCATATCACAAAACAAAACAAAACAAACAAAACAAAATAAAAAACACTGCAGCACTTTAAAGACTAACTGCTATATTTTTATTGTTAGCTTTCGTGGATCAAGTCCACTTCTTCAGACAAGGAATGAAATTTACAGGTATGGTTTTTACACACCAAATTCAGGGGTCAAAGGGAGCAGGGTGTGTTCAAGCAAAATGACAGACAAGAAGCAAGCACAACAATACAGCGAATCTGAATAATCTATTGTTGCTAATGGCTGTGGGAAGATGTATTGTTGTGCTTGCTTCTTGTCTGTCATTTTGCTTGAACACACCCTGCTCCCTTTGACCCCTGAATTTGGTGTATAAAAACCATGCCTGCAAGTTTCACTCCTTGCTTGAAGAAGTGGAATTAATCCACAAAAGCTAACAATAAAAATATAGCAGTTAGTCTTTAAAGTGCTACAGTGTTTTTAATTTTGTTCTGTTTATTTTGTTTTGTTTTCAAATAGGTTTTAATCTCTCATGAAAAACAGGATAAAGAGAATGCAAATTATGAATGTTGGAACAAAAGAATTATTTCAGGCTCTTCATGGTATTCTCTTCAGGTGATGGAGATGCGAAGTAGATCCCCAGCCAGATGTCATTTTTTCCTTCTCCTTGGGTTGAGTGGTCAGACATTCTGGCCTCTCTGATAGTGTCCTTTATTTTAATGACTATCCAATCCAAGTCTGATTAAACGATATTTGTGTATGGCAACATAAGTCAAATGGTGGGAATCCCTGCAGTGAAGTGCTACTACTTGAGTCAACATTTGTATTTCTCATTTGTTACACAACGGATGGATGACAAAGAATGCAGGCCTTGGTTTATCCCCCGGTGTTTGATTCCTGAGAGTTGCACGATGGGAGACATGAAAGGAGACTCATTCCCCTGCAAAAATCCTTTCAACCCAGAGTAATCTCTGACAATGAACTGAGCAGTGTATTTTTGCAGCAGCAATGAATACTGTCAGGAATAATAACACAATCTTGACAGCTGAATTGTAAATACAGTGAGCAAGACCCTGAAGTTCCTCGTTAATGATTTGTACACTGAGCAGATAGATAAGACACCACCTTTTCTCTATGGAGAACAAGTTGTCCTTTTAGGTAAAGGTCGCCCTTGCTCGAAAGCCAGTCATATCCGACACTAGGATTCAGTGCTCATCTCTGTTTATAGCCAAGGAGCCAGCGCTGTCTGTTTCTGCAGATGTTTCCATGGTCATGTGGCAGGCAAGACTAGATGCTGAAGTGCGTGGAATGCTGTTACCTTTCCCACCAAAGCAGTACCTATTTATCTATTTTTTGCATTTGATCTGCTAGGTCAGCAGGAGCTGGGACAGATGACAGGAGCTCACTTCATTACATACCACTCAGGTCTCAAACTGCTGACCTTCCAGTCATCAAGTTCAGCATCTTAACCACTAAGCCACCACAGTCTTTGTCCTCCTCTTTACATTAAAGGAATTGTTCTGCATGTGCATGTATGTATTTTGAAAGCAGCAAGGAAGATTTTTTATTCAAATCTGTCTTATTTTACGTTGTTGTGTCAATGTATAGGTGGTCACACTAACCTCTGTCTTCTTTAGTCATTTCTGAATAGTTATTGGATGGCCTTGCAAGTTGAATTAATTTATGTTATGTGTGCCCCCTTCTGGATCTGATGACCTGGTTCTCAACTGGTTAATTTTGGCAGATTTGTCTTACATATAATAGCTAACTGTTTAACTTATATAAAGATGATTTTAATAATTAATTTCCCTAATATATTGCTGGCATATTTCCCACCTCCAAAAAAATAGTTTGTTAAAAGTCAAGCCTCTTTGAAGTAATCCTTGGGTAAGACCAAGAATGGACAACTTCCAGAGGTTCAGAGGCCACATCCATCCATCACTGGACCTTTATAGCAGTGATGGTGAACCTTGGCGCTCCAGGTCTTCTTGGACTTCAATTACCAGAAGCCTACATCACTACTCGTGCATTACAAGATCCATTTAGCCCCATCAACTCCCATATATTGTTTTATTATACAGTACTGTACTCTGGTTTCTCTTCAGATTGCCTATTGTTTTATTTTTAAAAGACTTTTTTAACAGAGGAAAAGAACATCTCATGCTATTTACAAAGTTGTGTGTTACAACCTGATGTAAGGAAACAAACAAACAAAAGTAATATGAATATTCCATGAGCAGTTCATCAAGGAAGCACCACACAAGTGTTATTTTTTCACTAGGTGTAATTAGGAGTTTCACCTGGAATAATTACCTATTTTAATATTTGCTGGCCTCTGTGAGTCCAAGCTGTTGTATCTTCAGTGTCGTCCAGCAGAGCTTGTTGAAATGATTCTCTCTCACTTGGAGGTCTTCCAGAACCTTTAGCTACACATTGTGATATATATGCTAGAAATTTGGAAATACAGCATTACTTAGATGTATCACAATTTTGATCCTTCTTTGATATGGTCCTGTCCAAGGAAGTCTCCAGAGTACTATCTGGTCAGATCCTGATGAATGATTCTCAATTTTAAAGTCCCAAGGATGTTGACAAGATGCTTGGTCAGGTCTGACCAATAACCTCTTTCTTCTACCCTGTTAATTCTTGAAGTAAGCAGAAGATGATAGACTGGTTCCTTGAAGGTATAAGTTTAAAAGAGAAAGTTATCCCAGCCTTTTAAAAGGAGGAGGTAATACAGCCATTTATGGAAAAACTAACTCTGGATTCAGCAGTTTTGAATAACTATAAACCAATGGGCAATATCCCCTAGGAGGTTGTGTTTTAAATGCACAACACATGTTCAGTACGGCTTTATTGGTTTGGGCATAACTGATTCAATGAGGTGATTCTATGTAAGTCCTCTTAATTTCCATGGTAAGACATCCTTTGCTGGATCAGACCAAAGACTGCCAACATTCTTGGTAAAAAGCACAGCAACTAACAGGCACTAGATAGGTCACCAGTAGATGGTGGCTCACTTTTGAAGTAGCTAATGTATCAGGTAGAAGAACTTTTTAGAATGCAACACACACTCATTTTGTGTATATCTTCCATTTATTAGACAGTGGGCTTACGTCTCTGTGCACTTTCAAAGTAGTCTCTAATCCTCTTTTTTGTGATTTTATGTTTGGATGGGAAGCCTTAAGTTTTCATTTGCTGGTGGATCCAGTCAAGATATGAACTGACCATGGTGTAGATTCCAAAATTATTAGGATCACCACATCCTTCTCCCCAGCTCACCAGTCCAACTAGAAACCAAGTGTCCTTGAACTTGGTGACCATAGGACCACCACTGTCTCCATTACATGAATCCCGTTTGTCTCCTGGTATCCCTGCACAAATCATGTTCTCAGAGAGGGAATTAGACATAGCATTGATACAATCATTCCGTGGTACGATAGGTACCTCAATATACATGAGAACAGAGGAGTAATTCTTTCGGTTATCATCACTCTGGCTGCCCCACCCAGTCACCACCGTTTGTGTCCCTTCTGCCATCAACGTTTGATTAGCTAGATTACTGGAAGGCAGGCAAATGGGCACAATGAACTTGTTCATAATTACAGGATGGGCCAGATGTAACATTGCGATGTCGTTATCAGAACTTTCTGCAGAGTAATTTTCATGAGGCAATTGCTTGTCAACAAGGATAGTTTGCTCACTCTCATCCCTTTGCAGACGATTATATTTACCTGTGAGGACAAGAGAAAAATTGGGACAGGGCACTGACTTCTGGCATCTAAGGCAACCCTCCCTCCTGCATGTTTCTCAAAATGATTAAAAAAACATAAGCAGAGGTTAGAAGCAACATTTTAGAATGAATGAGTTACTGTACTGGGGTACACAAAAAGAGCTGTCTCAAATATTGTGATATTTTTGTACCACAGTCAGAAATATCCTGGTAATGGCAACCTTGTGTTACCAGCTAATCTTTCTCACACAGGGAAAAGGAACTGCAGAATAAACTCACCAAAAGGTGGCTTCATTTTGGCAGTTTCATATCTGGCCTAGACATGGAAGAAATAAAAGTTACTGTATTGTGTTCCATTGATAGAGAAGCAATACAGCATCAATAGATCTAAAATGGACATACAGTCAAACCTCGCATAAAGAGCGCCTCGCTTAAAGAGTAACTCGCTTAAAGAGCAGAATTTTCTCTGAATGTTTGCTTCGCTTAACAAATAAAACCAACCAAAAACTCGCTTAACAAATAAATTGGGGGTCACAATCCCCCCACAATTGGTCACTTTCAATGGTGTTTTGTTTAAAGAGCAAACTCGCTTAAAGAGCAATCCTGTGGAACGCATTATGCTCTTTAAGCGAAGTATAACTTTATTGTGTTCCATTGATAGGGAAGCAATACAACATCAATAGATCTAAAATGGACATAGTATATATCAGTGATGGCAAAACTTTTAGAGACTGAGTGCCTGAACTGCAACCCAAAACCCACTTATTTATCACAAAGTGCCAACATGCCAATTTAACCTAGATACTGAGTTTTTTGTTTAGAAAAAAAATCACCTTCACCACAGACTGGACAGGCTGCCGTCCATGCCGCACCATCATGCCACATGTGAGCCGCCCACTTTACCCCAGAAAGGGGAGGAAGGAAGCGCTCCCATTGGGCTGCTGGGCAGAGGAATGGGGTGAAATATGTGCTGGAGTGATGGTATGCATGTCCACAGACAGGGCTCTGAGTGCCCCCTCTGGCCTGTGTGCCATAGGTTTGCCACCACTGATATATACCATTTTTCCTTCCATGTGGCAATAGCAATATTTCAGGGTTTAAAACTCAAAACCAACTAAAAAGTAAAGTATTAATAAGAGATTGGGAACAATGGATAAGTCTGATAAAACCCCTGATTCACACAAATAAAATTTTACCATTTGATTTTGCTAATGGTACAAAGTGATCTAATACACTGCTAAGGCACAAAGCAGCATTCAAAGAAGATGCAATTTGCATCCTTTTTATATCACTTTGAAAATATTTGCTGCATAGCCAAGCATAGAGGTTCACCATGAGGCGAGCAATTTTTTCTTTTGCAGATACAGTACTATCAGTCATACAGGTTAGTGCTTTTGAAGGCTGAATTAGTAGAAAGAAACATCAATTAGACCAGCAGAAATAGAGGTAAACTATACGCCCAGAGGCTAATACAGGTTGAGACCTGGTAGTAGGTAAAGGATGCAAGATTTAAACCTTTTGTCTCTTTTTATACTCTCATTCCAGCTCAGAGGTCCAATGGTTCAAGTCTGAATTTCTATTTCAATGTTAATTACTCTCTATGTGTGAACATGGGTACACATAGAGGCAGGATTCGGATCACAGTGAGGGATAAAGTCTGCCTTGCTGTCCTCCATTACAACCCTTATACAAGGCACAATATCTGTCATTGGTTGTTAAAAGCCAAGATCTTAAAGGTAAAATGTGCAACATAATGACCACGATAAAGGACAAAGATGGCAAGGAGATAGCTGATTCAGAAGAGATTTAAAAAAGATGGAAAGAGTACACAGAGTAACTCTACAAAAAGGACCTCAACACCCCTGATAATTTCAATGATGAAGAAATTGAATTTGAGGCAGACATCCTAGAGAGTGAAGTTAGAAAGGCCCTAAAAGCACTGCAAACAACAAAGCCAGTGGAGATGATGGTATCCAAGTTGAACTTTTCAAAGCCCTAAAAGATGATGGAATCAAATTATTAAATTCTATATGCCAACAGATTTGAAAAACACAACAATGGCCACAGGATTGGAAAAGATCTGTATACGTTCCACTCCCGAAAAAGGGTAATGCCAAAGAATGTTCAAATTATCGAACAATTGTGCTCATCCCACACGCTAGCAAGGTGATGCTCAAGATAGTACAGGATAGACTGCAACAGCATGTGGAGAGAGAATTACCAGAAGTGCAGGCGGGTTTTAGAAGAGGCAGGGAAACTAGAGACCACTTTGCCAACATTTGTTGGATCATGGAAAAAACAAAGGAATATCCGAAACAAGTCTACTTCTGTTTCATTGATTACACTAAGGCCTTTGACTGTGTAGACCACAACAAAATGTGGCAAGTAATTAAAGTGATGGGAATACCAGAGCACCTTATATACCTCATGAGAAATCTGCACATGAATCAAGAAACAACAGTTAGGACAGAATATGGAATGATGGAGTGGTTTGGAATAGGAAAAGGAGTAAGACAAGGCTGCATTTTGTCACCCTGCTTATTCAACTTATACACAGAGCACATAATGCACAATGCAGGGATGGAGGAATCACAATCTGGGATCAAAATTGCTGGGAGAAACATCAATAATTTGAGATGTGCAGATGATACCACTCTAATGGCAGAAAGTGAGGAGGACCTAAAGAAGCTCCTGATTAGGTTGAAAGAAGAAAGTGAAAAAGCTGGCTTGAGACTTAATATAAAGAAAACCAAGATTATGGCAACAAGCTCTATCAGTCCCTGGAAAATAGATGGGGAAGAAGTAGAAGCAGTGACAGATTTTACTTTCTTAGGATCAAAGCTCACTGCAGATGGTGATTGCAGCCATGAAATAAAAAGGCGACTGATTCTTGGGAAACAAGCGATGAGAAACCTGGGAAGCATAGTGAAAAGCAGAGACATCAAATTGCAAATGAAAATTCGTATATTCAAAGCAATGGTATTCCCTGTGGCAATGTATGGTTGTGAGAGCTGGACCATTAGGAAAGCTGAGCGCAGAAGAATAGATGCCTTTGAGATGTGGTGTTGGAGGAGAGTTTTGAGAGTCTCCTGGACAGCAAGGAGAATAAATAGGTCAATCTTAGAAGAAATCAACCCTGACTTCTCCTTAGAAGGGCAAATAGAGGGCGTGGCTAAATATGGCGTAAAAAGAACAACTTTTCCTCCTCGCTCCACCAGGACAATGCGGTACTAATGAGATTATATATAAAAGCAAGCGTTTTGGATAATAAATATATAAAGGTGAAGTTAAAAACCTGCTGAAGAAAGCTGTTGGTGTGCGGAGGCTTGGAGGCTTGCGCTCTGGGAGGCAAAGCGAATCGGAGCCTTGAAGAGGGCTCCGGTTCAAACTGCTCCCTGTTGAGCCGGCCGGGGGCCAAAGTTGGAGTTTAAGAAAAAATATAACGCGGAGGAAGGATCGCGGCACCAGAGTCTGCCTCAGGTCTGAAGAGGAAGTTAGTGAGAAAAACGGGATTACCGTTTCGGTAACTTTTTCGGTGACTTTTCGGCGATGTTTATGCAATGACTGGAAACTGACAAGAGAGAGAGGAGAGATGTGTGGATTAAATCTGGAGAGAATTTGGAGAGAAGCGGATCGATTTTGCTAAAGAGCAAGAGGGGGAAGAGAGGATTTAATGAGATCGAGAAAGAGAACTGGGTCTGGATTAAAACTTTCCCCTTGAGCGATCTCGCAAAAACGAAAAAAAAAAGTGGCGGCGTGCGCTTAACTGAGGGAAATATACCAGGCTGAAAAGGAGGTGGAGAGTCCTGCCGGAGGGTTACTTCTTCTTTTTAAAATAACCAAATTAAGAGACAGTGATTAAGAGACATGGTAATGGCGTCAAAGATCGAAACTTAAAGCAGAAATGAAACCTAGTTGGCGCCGAGAAGAGGCGGAAGAAGAAAGCGGCCATTACAAATTGTTTTCTCCGACTGTTTTTTACCTTTACTTTTTTTTTCTTTATTCCCTTCTCTCTTGATTTTGGTCTTCTTGGCTAGTTTAAATTTCATTTTTATTTTTTTTGCCTCAGATCATTTTAGTGCTTTAGCAGTTTTTGTGTTAAAACTTACTGACTGCTCTTCCCTCCTCCCTCCTCCCCCTTTAGACTTTCTTGGGCTGTTTTTCTTGCTTTGTAATTTATATACACTTGCCCCTTTCATTTGATATCCCTCTTAAAAACAAAACAAAACAAAAAAAAACCTCACGTCAGCAGTAAGTAAATTAATCACTTGAATTAAATCGAAATAAAATCAAAATTAAGACTTATTTCGAGGGTTGTAGAGCTGAAAGAAATTGGTTGGACATTAATCATTAAGAGAGAGAAACTGGATGAATACTAATTATTAATGGTCAATTGTCAAGTACCTATAAGTGATTTATGGTCTCATTGTATTCTATATTGATTATATACTAACTTCCATTGGATATTGTTGCACATTTGATGTATTGGCTGATTGATCGGGTGAATAGAGGGCTCTGTTGGATCAATTGATTAGTGGATTTAAGCAGAAATTAATTGGATATTTAAAACTTATTAACTTTGTTCAGAGCAATTACTACCCAATCAATCAATTAATTAATCAGCTTGGGGTTTTCTTTTCAAATTTAATTCAAGTATCACACAATTTCATTTAGACAATTGACTTTGAACTGAATTTTGAATTTTGAAGTTGGAATCAATTTGCAGCTAAAACAATTGGTTGAGATTACAAATAACAGGTCTCAGACTGATATAGAATGGAGGGAGGGAAGGGCAGGGAGGAAGAAGAGGTGGTCAAACCAAAGACAAGAAGGGACAAGAAGGAGCAGAAAGAACAGAAGGACAAGGAAAGACACACATCGTCACCAATTATGGAAGTACCAGCAACAACAACAGATTCTCAAGCAGTTGAAGGTGGGCGCGCACCTGAGTTATCTGAAAGAATGGACAATATGTGTGCTATATTACAGCAATTGGCTAAAAGTGTTAATGATAACTGGGTAACAATGCAAAAGTTGAATAAAACCGTTGAGAATAACTGTGAAGAAATGAAAAAAGATAGGGAGCTGGCAAAGGAAATTGAGGAGGTGATTAGGAAATTAAAAACTGACTAAGCACCGGGTGAGGATGGGTTACCAGCGGAATTATATAAAGATTTCAAACCTTGGATAGTTCCAAGATTATATAAACTGTTTAATGGGATATTAGAAGGAGAAGCAATTCCAGATTCATGAAATAGATCAACAATTGTTTTGATCCCTAAGCCCGGAAAGGACCCAGATAAAGTAGAATCGTATAGGCCGATATCCTTAATCAATCAAGATGCAAAAAAATTTTCAACAATAATGGCAAAAAGGCTAAATAGTTTTATAGCCAGTTACATAAAAGAGGATCAAGCAGGGTTTGTTAAAAATAGATACATGTCAGATCTAATAAGAAGAGTTGTGGATTTAATGGATTTAACGGAAAGGAAAAAAGAAATGGTGGGTTTTTTGTCATTAGACATTTTTAAAGCCTTCGACTCATTACAATGGGCAACAATTCATGAGATGATTAGGCTATTCGGATTTGGAGATAAATTTCAAAGAATAATAAAAAAAGTGTATAAGCAAGGAACAGCAAAGGTTAAATTTAATGACAACTACACAGGGGATATAAAATTAGAGGCTAGTACAAGGCAGGGCTGTCCATTATCGCCAACGTTGTTCATATTGGCTATGGAATTTTTGGCAAACTCTATACGTCAGGATGAGGAATTAATTGGAATCGAAGGGAATAAAGTAAGTTTATATGCAGATGACATGTTAATAACTGTAAAACAACCAATAAAAGCAATTCCAAAGATAAATATGCATTTAAAAAGATTTGAGGAGGTAACAGGAATGAGAGTGAACTGGGACAAAACAGAAATGATATTAGCTAACGGGAAGAAAGGTGACGAGGAACTAATAAAACAAAAATATAGCATACAGGTCCAACAGAAGATAAGATACTTAGGGGTAATACTAACTAGGAAAATTGGGGAACTTAAAGGGCTAAATTATGGTAAACAAAAGAAAGAGATTGAAAAGAAAATAATACAATATAACAAACTAAATTTGTCATGGTTTGGCAGGGTAGCAATTTGTAAAATGCTGCTGCTGCCTAAATTAAACTTTTTATTTAATGCCCTGCCATTAAAACACACAGATAAAGAATTAAAAGAGTACCAAAATATTATAAATAGAGGAGCTAGGATAGTCAAGATGTTGTGGTACTTACCTCAAAAAGAAGGTGGATTGGGCATTCCAAATATTCGTAACTATTACAGGGCCTTTCAAATAAGAAATGTTATCAAATTACTAAATAGGGAAGAGCCAATATGGGGAAAAATTGAAAGAAAGGAACTTTCGAAAATTGGAAAGGCATTGTTTTTATGTGAAGAAAAGGATAAAAAGAAGAAGAAAATACAGGGTAAGATGATAAAAACAACTATAGAGGAATGGAACAGAGTAAGGAAAGACCTTATCCCAGGCATTTCACCGGTTATAGAATTAGAAGATTTTAACAACTTCCCAATAAAAATAGATAGGAGGATTAAGGATATCCTGATAGAAAACGGGGTCCTATTATTGAAAGACTGGGTCAAAACTTGTAGAGATCGAGAAAAAAGAAGACAGCTTTATTTGCAATTGGAGATAGGCTGGTTCAAGATTCTCCACACGAGTAATTGGAATAAGAGATTTCTAACGGAAGGTGGTTTAGACAGGGAGCTTACGAAATTTGAGACACTTCTGGCTAAATTAAGAAATGGTGACATAGGAATTAAAGGGATAGTAAGTAAAATTTATAAAATTTTGAACAAATGTGGAAAAATACAAGAAGTTTTGAGAAATAGCTGGGAACAAGAATTGAATGTGACAACCACAGAAGAAAAATGGCAGAAAATGTGGAAGAGAAGGATTATGAGAACTATGTCCGTCAGAATGAAAGAACATAACTATAAGTTAATATGGAGGTGGTATAGGACCCCAACGGGGCTGCATCAGATGTATAATAGGTTGAGCGAGAAATGTTGGAGATGCAAACAAGCAAGGGGAACATATGAGCATATGTGGTGGAGTTGCGATCGTTTAAAAAACTTTTGGGGAAAAATAGAAAATGAAATTAAGAATATACTGGATATGCAGTTTGAATTGGGGTCGGATACAATCCTGTTAACGGAGGTTGACAAGTATAAAATGAGCAATGATAATAAGGAATTGATGGTGGTGATGTTATCAGTGGCTAGACAGTGTATAGCAAAAAATTGGAAGAAAAACGAAAAGTTAAGAATGCAGGACTGGTATAAAGAAATATGGGATTTAGCACTTAACGAAAAGCTCACGTGGGAATTAAACATTAGAAAGGGTAAAATGCAAGGTAATAGATTCTGGAGAACTTGGAAACCATTTATTGACTATGCGTTGGTTAAGAAGAAAGGCATGGCCCCTGTACTGGAACAAAATGATTTTTGGAAACTATGAGGGTTTATATTTACTTTAAGAGTGATGATGCTACTGTAGTATTGCTGAATTTTTTCTGTGTTTCATACTGTTCTTATGTACACTTATATCTGTTTTGTTTTATATACCTAATAAAAATCAATTTAAAAAAAAGAAGGACAAATAGTAAAGATGAAGCAAAGGTACTTTGGACATCAAATGAGAAGAGAAGACTCACTTGAGAAGGCCTTGATGCTTGGAAAGGTTGAAGGCAAAAGAAGAAGGGGCGGCCAAGGATGAGATGGCTAGATGGTATTGTGGACACAATGGGCACAGAGCTGAGCAAGTTGAGGGGGATGGTGGAGAACAGGAGTGCCTGGAGGACAGTGGTCCATGGGGTTGCAAAGGGTCGGAATCGACTGTGCGACTGAACAAAAACAAAACAAAACACTGTTACCCATAATATTACTCTTCAAGAAACAAGGAGGCAATATTACTTCTAGATAACACGGCTACTCTGTAATTCTACTCTTTCATGTAACGAGGAACAACAAGTCCTCATTATTTACTATCTCTTTCCACAGTTATAGCAGGTAGTTGTGCATTTGCACAAACATGAGCAAACAAAGCAGGACTTTATTGATTATTTCTGGCGCAGGAATCCATTTAAACTTGGGCATGACACTTTAGTCATGCCCAAGTTAGAGTAAATGGGTAAAAGTGTTATGTTACACCTTTTAGTCATGCCCAAGTTAGAGTAGCTGGGAGCTGGCCATACTTCCTTGCGGGGACTAGAGTACTGTACAGTCAAACCTCTACATACTAATTTAATTCATTCCTCAAGGTTGGTTGTATCTCAAAAAATTCTTATCTTCAATTTCCCATAAGAATGCATTGAATGCAATTTCCCAATGCATTGAAAAGTTGTGTCTCAAACCTGATCTCCCCCCCCCGCCCCCCCTGAGATTTCTGGATGTATCTTGGGTTTTTCTTAAGTCGAGCCATTCTTATCTCAAGGTTTGACTGTATTGTGTCATGGGGACAGGGATGTGACAGAGTCCCACATTATGTGGAATGGGACGTTTGCTTAATAATTAAGACCAGAAGAAAAATGCCCTCCCTCTCCCCCAACTTTCTACATGCAGATGAGTGGTAGCAATAATTTAACATCATTAATATGAGCAAAGTAATCAGCCACTTCTATAGCACAGTCCTGATAGTGAAAATCACTTCCTGGTTATCTGAAGTAATGGAAGTAGCTGTTGTTTTTAAAAACATCATTCTAAGCACTGCTTAAAGAGGCCCCCAGTCCTCCCTAGACCTTTATGCTTCCTATTCTTTTACTACAGAGATTCTCAACCTGCGGTCCATGGGCACCATCTCATGTGGGGGCCCCACTGCCTCCACCACACCAGGAAGTGCGATGTGGTGGAGCAAAGGCAAAATGGTTGTGTGTCCCCCCCCCCCCCCCGCGAAGCTGTCTGAGGGAGCATGACCTGGCCCCCCGCTTTAAAAGGTTGAGAACTCCTGTTTTAGTAGAATGGTGTATTCCATATTGTTTGAGGTATCTCAACTAAGAAGGAACAGAGCCATTAAGGTTCTCCTTACCCATTGTTAGTTTGATCCTCGATTCACCCACCACACAATGAGCAGCGGTCAAAACCCAGACAGGAGTGATGAGAACACCACCACATTTAAACCTGCCAGCGCTGTTGCTCAACATAACCTGCAATGGAAAGGAAACAGAGCCCTTCACTTAAAGCCAGTGCTCCTAACATGAGATCTTTCCCAAGTTCCTGTTCTGCACCAAACGGCAAATGCTCACGGAGAGAATCTTTCTGGTCAAATGGTTTCTTTAATGGGAAAGGCTTGGAAGCACATTTGGGAAGTATGCAACAGTGCCAAGTTAGTGCTGAACAACCATAGATACTTTACACAACATCTACTGAATGATCCATGCCTGAGATTCCTTTCCTGACAAAGCCCAATTTATTCTACCCAAATGCGTTTATGTGTTCATTAAGTGTCACAATTCTTTATAGCCAACCACCATGGTGTTGTATTATATTATGCCAGCAGAGGAAACTCTGGCCTTATCATTTCCATCTTCACCACTGACCTCATTGGCTAGCAGTGATGAGAACTTGGATTCAACAATATCTGGTTGGCCAAAGATCTCCCAATTCTGATGCTAAGGAGACTTGATATGCAGTCTGTGCACCCAAGGCAGGGTGTGTGTGTTCAACCTGGCAGTGATTGTAAAGTGGTCATGCAACTGGATATCAAGATGGCTGGCAGAAATGATTTTAAGTGGCTTCTAGTGGATAAGATGTTGAACTCAACAACTGGAAGGCCAGCAGGTTATCAGTTCAAGACCTGAATGCTGCACAATGGAGTGAGCTCCCATCTCTGTCCCAGCTCCTACTAACCTAGCAGTTTGAATGCAAGAAATTTCAAGTTGATAAATAGGTATCACTTCAGAGGGAATGTAACAGCATTCCATGAACTCTGGTCTCTATTCATGCCTGCCACATGAAAATGGAAACATCTACAGCCACAGGCATCATTGGCTCTTTGGCTGTAAACAGAGAAGAGCACCGAACCCTAGAGTTGGATACAACTGGCTTTCAAACAAGGGCGACCTTTACCTTACAGTTAGACTTGTATATGTTATATTCAGGTTAACACAGAAGCCAACAACCACACCTGCTAATACAGACCTCCTTTACTAGCTGTAGGAATTAGCATATAGAGCACTTTAAATCATCACTAGTAAACTGTGGGAAACCTTGTATTCAATTTTAAATAGTCAAATAATTGCCCACATGCCAGGAATATAAGAGTCCTTTAAGCCAACTCTTGGGCAAAGGGAAGCTTCCAGGAGTTGCTGCAGGAACAAGCTGGATATTTCTTAATTTCTTACCTGCCAGGGACTGTCTCCTCTTCTCCCTGGTTTACCCCCAATTACTTTGACAATCTGGGGTAAGTTCTCCACAATTCTTCCACAGGGAAACTCCACTATATTTTTAAAAAGAAAAAGAATGCCATAAGGAAGAGAGAGTGGTTAAACCACTTCTGACCATTTATACATCTACAGCTCTGGGGAGGTTGTTATAAATCAGAACAGACTTGATGGCAAATGATTTATATACTGTAACTTTTTTTTAAAAAAATAAATTTTCAATCAAAGCCAGATTGTATGCTTATATTGTACAGTAATATATACGGGTAGTGTTAATTATATGGAGTGGTCCATAGGGTCACAAAGGGTCGGAATCGACTGTGCGACTGAACAACAACAACAAACTCTTTGTATATTCCACAGTAGTTAGTAAGATGCAATCAGAGACTGAGGAAGTTACTTTCTGATTTATGGAGGATATTCAAAGTTGTGGTCCCAGAAAGTGATTTTTCTAAACTCTGGACTGAACCAGAGAGGTCTTGGGTAGATTTGACCTTCTAACCCTCCTAAACAATATTTACACTGCTATTCTATGCCACAAGAGGAAGAAGGTAGTGTGTTCTCTACAATTATATCACGAAGAAACCTAATTTAAAATTTTCATCAGAGATAATGTTGATGCCTCTTTTTTTAAAAAAGTACAGTACTGTAGTTGTAAAAGCCAAATGTGTGCTTCTATCGTTCTCTCTTACCATCCTTGTTACAAGAAGTATAATTATCTGACAGCCGGTAGCCTGAAGCGCAGCTACAGTAACGGTACTCATCCATATCTCTTTCACCCTCATCACAGTAATGTTCACAGCCACCGTTGTCGATAGAACAATTGGTGTAGATTACCTCTGGGCAGAAAAAAAGAGAGAGTAATGGATAATAAAAGAAGGCAGCCTCATAGGTAGCAATTTCAATTGGTGACACTTAATCTTCTTTTCCCGATAAATAAAACAAAGCAATCACACTTTTATATTGCCACTTAGTGCACTTTCTGGGCAGTTAACAAGTTAATTAGCATTCCCCCCCCCCCATCATGCTAGGTACTCATTGTACCAACCTTGGAAGGATGGAAGGCTGAGAGTCAACCTGGTATGGATTGAACTCACAACATGTTGGTTGTGGTACAGCAGCTTAACCACTGTGCCAATGGTACATTTTTGTTAGGTTTATAGAAACAGTTCTCAACCTTTTTAAGCCGGGGCCCGGGTCATGCTCCTCAGACAGCTTGGGGGCTGGATGGCCATTTTGCCCTTTCTCCACCACATGGCAATTCTGGTGTGGTGGAGGTGGGGGGGGGCACATGAAATGGTGACATGGGCTGCAGGTTGAGGATCCCTGGTTTATAACAACCTGTATGCCTGGTTTATAGCAGCCTGTATGGTTATGGGCAAGAAGCACAATTCCAGGATTACCTCAGAAGAAGGGAATGGTAAACCATTTCTGTGGATTCTTTACCTAGAAAATCCTGGAAAGGGTTGCCTTAAGTCAGAATTGACTTGATGTAATTAGTGCTATTATTATAACAACCGATCAACAAATAAACATTGGAAGACTGATAGAGGATAGTGAATCTTGATAAGCACAGGAGAACGTAGAAACAGGAGAGCTGCTTCATATCTAGTTTGACATCTAGCCCCATGAAGCTGACTCCAACTGGCAGTGGCTTTTGAGTGTTTCAGGACAGAGTCTTTTCTGCTCTGCTTAGGGGTGCCCAAACTAATCGGGCCGTGGACCAGTCATGTGGTTCAGAGGGCTGGTCACGTGGTTTAGCGGGCTGGTCACATGGTTCCTCCCACCAGAAGCAGAAATAAAATGTGCCTTGCAATCTGTTTTGCAACAGATATGTTTTACAACAGGATGTGATATATTTTTTTAGGCTGCCATTTTCTCTGATTAAACCAGGGATGCCCAAACTAGTCCTGTAGGCCAGATCTGGCCCCTGGCACCAATTCACCTGGCCCGCGCCAATCTCATCACTCCTCAAAGTGGAAGTAAACTGCATCCGGGCACTTTTTACTTCCACTTCCTGGAGTGATGATGATGACGTGGGCTGGATAAATTGGTGTCGGGGGCATCATAAATTGAATGCAGGACCTTCTGTATGAAAAAGTAAAAAAATTGTTATACATTTCTCAGTTCCGAGATTTGTGAATAAGGTAGAGCTTGAAAAGCCCTTAGAACAGAATGTGTACATTGCAGCAGTTTAAGTATTTCTAATCTTTGCAAGAAGCAATATAGAGGTACCCATTAAAAAGCATAATACAGTAGCTGTTTTTTCACGATCAAAGAGATAAAGAAAATATTACCATATTGGCAAAGGCGTCCCTCCCAGCCTCTGTTACAAATGCAGTCAAATTTCCCTATGCCATCCCGGCAGACTCCATTAAAACACGGGCCAGATTCACACATGTCTCCATCTGAAAACACATTTGCAAGAAAACTGGAACCATAAACAACATACAGTACATGTTATAGTGTATAGCTATGGTTTACACCTGTTCTTTGCAATTAACAGCAACTGCATGTGGTTTGTTCTCTTTGAATATATAAGGCACAACTGATAGTGGTTTTAATAAGGGATTGCAGTGGCTTAGTGGTTAACACACTAAACTTGACGACTGGAAGGTCATCAGTTCGAGATCCAAGTGATGCATGACGGTGTGAGCTTCTGTTTGTCCCAGCTCCTGCCAACCTAGCAGTTCGAAAGAAAGTAATTTGCAAAAAGATATATAGGTACTGCTTTGGTGGGAAGGTAATAGTGTTCCATGTGCTGTGGTGTCTAGCCATGCCTGCCACATGACCATGGAAACGTATGCAGATGCAGACGTTGGCTATAAACTGAGAAGAGCACTGAAACCTAGTGTTGAACATGACTGACTTTCAAGCAAGGGCAACCTTTACTTTTACCCAATAGTGTTTTGTATAATGTGTTTTGTATAAAGATTTGAATACACTTCAGCTTCAAGATTATAGGTAACCAATTGGAACTCTTTGGGAGATATAGAGGACTGTATAGTTCAGTGGTTCCCAATTAGTGGTACGCGTACCCCCAGGGGTACGCGAGATTGCATCAAGGGGTACGCGCAGCAATTTCTTAACTAAAATATTAAATCCTTAAAAAACAATAATGCAATAACAATTGCCAAAAAATTATTCAATTTAATTAAACGATCAGTAGGTAAGTCAATCGTATGCATCAAGCGCTTTCTCCCGCAGTGGCGGTTTTTCCCGCACCTCCCGCGCCTGACATCACCTGATTGTGGCCACCCTCATTCCCGCCTATTTGCTCGTCATTGTCAACGTGCACATTTGTCACATTAATGAAACATGTGTTCTCTGTCATTAGAATGTCTTTTGATGATAATAAATATAAAATACACCTGATTTCATTTTTTATTTAATGTTCCTGCAATAAGGGGTACGTGATATTTAATGTTCCTGCAATAAGGGGTACGCAAGTTTGAGGTCTTTCTTGAAGTGGTACGTAGAAAAAAACTAATTGGGAACCACTGGTATAGTTCCATGGCTACAGAATAGTGATTTAATTTTCATGCAAGTATTAATTTGTGACCTCTATGTCAGGACTACAAGTCGTCCATGGAACATCAGGATTATGAAATCTACTTCCAGGTTGGTTGTAGTCATTTTGTCAGTGTTCTTGTTAAACAAGCTAAAGCAATAAATCCAGTAAAGTTTGCTTTAATATATCTCCTTAGATCCACAGATTTACTTTCTGACTTTTGTCATACCAGAGCATAAGCCACAGAGAGCGCATTGCAACAAAGTCAGGGGATAGGCAATGCCTATATTGGATTGCTGAAAAATTACAAATAAGATGAGCACAGAACTCTTCATTAAGCAAACATGGTATAAAACAAGTTTTATGCCATATCAGCTTGATAAAGGTGTTCACAAAATGTGACAATTTGTATTGTTTTAATTTTAATTTGTTTTTTTTTAATGATTTGATAAAGATATTGCTCAACTTAGACTTTGCTTCTACAGATGGATCACAGGGCCATTGTTTTGTGTTTCGCTTACAAAATATGGATTTATTTCTCTATACAGGAATAGCAAGAAGGATTAATTAGTAGAAACTGGTGAAAGCAATCTGAGTATTGCAGGTGAGGCAAGACCAAAGAGACACCCATTATGAGTGGGAAGACAGAATAGCACTTTACTTACCATAATATTTTGTCCAAAAACTTAGCTGTAAAGAAACAACAACAACAAACTATGTTAAAGATAGAAATAAACTTATTTTTTACTGGACATGGACAAACACATCATTTTTAGAAGCTGGTTGATCTAAATAATGAATTGGCGTCGGGGACTGCATCTGGCCCCCGGGGCCTTCGTGACCGGCTTCCTGAACCACATGTTCGGCCCACGGCCCAAAAAGTTTGGACACCCCTGCATTAGGGACACACACACACACACAGTGATGGGATGTAACAGGTTCTCACCAGTTCGCCAGAACCAGTAGCAACTTTTCCCAGTGTCCTGGAGAACCGGTAGCAGCTTTTGGGGGGAACCACCTTGGGGGCTTACCTTTTCACCGGTTCCCCCACTGCGCATGCACGCCAAGCACACCTGCAGGGGTGTGTGTTTGGGGGAGGTTGAGGTGTGTGTGATTTTTATTTTATTATTTTTTTATTTGGCCCCACCCATGATGTCATGACATTAGCTCCGCCCACACTGTGATGATGTCACAGTGGGGGAGTAACATTTTTGACATCCCACCACTGGACACACACATAGTTTCTGACTTCAACCTCTAAGTGCCATAGATAGTAAGCAGAGGTGAGTTTGTCCCAGCTCCTGCCAACCTAGCAGTTCAAAAGCAAGAAATTGTAAGTAGATACTTGTTTTGGTGGAAAAGGTAATAGTGTTCTGTGTGTTTCAGTATCTAATCATGCCTGCCACATGACCACAGAAACATCTGCAGTTGCAGGCAGCGCTAGCTATTTGGTTGAAAATAGAGATGAACCTGACTGGCTTTCCATTAAGGGAGACCTAATGAAATCTAATGAAATTGGACTCTCAGATCCCAATCTTTTGCTGTGACTTACTGTTTTTTCATTGCTTTCAAATATCTCACGAGCTTCTTCAAAATCACACGTTTCCTCTTTGCATTCCCGTTCCAATGAACCTGGTTTTACTTCTTCCAAGAAAGAATTTGCCCGCTTCTGGATTTTCAGCACTTGGTTTGCTTCATTTCGGCTATAGAACACTGTGGAAGGGGCAGGTGTTGATGGATGAGTGTACAGGAGCCATTTGTGGAATCATATTGCAAAAACCTGAACAATACATTCAGGTAGCATTCGACAATTTATTTTAATTAAATTGCAGGAGGGGGAGTTTTTCAAATGCTAGAAAATGCTAGATACTTGAGAGACAAATCAGAGTAGACAAAGTTTACACAGCCTTTAGGTATTGCTACTGTTCCTCTGGGAAACTTGCCATATATAGAGTTGCAATGAAGTATAGACTTAATGACACATAATCAAACCCTAACCCCTCTATCCACTAATCCACGCACCTAACTCTAGTAAATGATCTGGACTAAGAATAGGGTTTTATATACAGTACAGTATACTCAATGACTGAAACTGGAACATGGACCAGAGGATTAACAAGCATCAAGGGAGCAGAAAGCCCCTTCAGCTTTCTAGGATATCCTTGGTTGCCATTGTGTCCTAAAAGACTGTTATTAAGAATACACGCCTTCTGCTTAGACAACAAGTATTCAATACTTCCTTGTTAAGAAAAAGCCATACTATCCATCTTGTACTCAATTGCATATGTGTAATTTGATTGAATGGGAATCATACTTACAGAATACATTATAAGTTTTAGAGGATGTAAGAGCAATTTGATAAAAGCAATGTATACAAGAAAGATATACCTGATGCTTCATGTTCATCAGGCAATAAGAAGGTCGCTGGAAGTGCCCAAAGCGCAATGATTCTCCACATTGTACGACACATTGCACACCTAAGAGAATAATCACCAAAACCTGACAATTTTGGAGGGGAAGTGCATGCTCCCAGACCTTTAAAAAGGTTTTTATATTTATGGAGACTTAGTTTATCTGTGATTGTCATACAAAGTATGGTACACTGTACTGCATTTAAATTTAATCTCTTGCTCCTAGACTTCAAAAACAATTCCTTCCCACCCACTTCTGTGGTGGCTTAGTGGTTAAACCACTGAACTTGATGACTTGAAAGTCGGCAGGTCAGCAGTTTGAGACCCAATTGCTGCATGACAGACTGAGCTCCCATCTCTGTCCCAGCTCCTGCTAACCTAGCAGTTAGAAGCAAGAAAATGCAAGTACATAAATAGGTACTACTACAGTGGGAAGGTATGCAGCATTCTGTGCACTCTGGTGTCTAGTCACGCCTGCAACATGTCTAGGGAAAAACCTGCATGCGCAGACAGTGCTGGTTCTTTGGCTGTAAATGGAGATGAGCACCAAACCCTAGAATCTGACATGACTGGCTTTCGAGCAAGGGCAACCTTTATCTAATTAACTGACAAATTATTTTGCTCTGGATAGGACCACTTAATTCCTACAGCTTCTCCATCCCCTTTCCTATCCCAAAACCAGAATAATGCAACAGATTTCAAGAAAGATTTATGTGCTCGAACCAAAATGAGTAACATGTAGCTGAATCCATGCACTATGGATTATCTCACTGACTTCTCCGCCGTAACCTTCCTTGCCTTTTGCTGTTCTGTTTGCTCTTACCTACGCAGAAAACATGACAGAGAATCAGGACTAAAACGACCACCACTACCGCTCTCCAAAAGACTTACTTTACTAGTTGAATCAAATCTGAGTTTTCTACTGTTCCGCCATCAAACCCAGAGGACACTAGTTAATCCATAACCTCAAATATTTACTCAGGGAAGGACTCTCAGAGCCTCCCTTTCAGTTAACCAAAACTGCCTCTATAGGATTTTGCAGACTGATTGACCAGGACTCACTTGTTTTAACATGTTTCCTTTTCTCTCTGATTCTCTGTTTATTATTGTCTACTCTAGGCAATGACTAACTAAAGTAAATGTCAGCATTCCACATATACATGTTTTCAAAATCCTCAAGTTTTAGAAAATTCTCTTTAATAAAAAGAAATAATTTAATCCAGCTATTTTGCCAGGATTTTTTCCTAACAAAAAGGGTTTTTATTGTATAATCACAGTTCTAGAAATATATGCATATGTGTGTATATTCTAGATTGCATTCTCCATGTGTTCTTCTCATGCTTCTTCAGTTTGCCATAAGTCATTCTGCATTAATATCTAAAATATGTTGCCTCACTTGATTTATGTTTTTATTTTCTCCTTTCCAGGACTGCAGTAGCTCAGGTGGCTGCTGACTGGAAAGCGGGAGCTCAGCACCTCGATTCCCAAGTACTGCAGGACGGAATGAGCTCCTGTCTTTGTCCCAGCTCCTGCCAACCTAGCAGTTCAAAATCAAGAAATTGCAAGTGGATAAATAGGGATCACATTGGTGGGAAGGTAAACAGTGCTCCATGCGTTCTGGTGTCTAGTCATGCCTGCCACATGGCCAGAGATACATCTGCAGAAGCAGGCAACGCTGGCTTTTCGGCTTTGAAACAGAGATGACCGCTGAACCCTAGAGTTGGATACGACTGCCTGTCAAGCAAGGGAAACCTTTACCTTTAGCTTGATTTCCAATGGAAGTTTAATACAGTAGTTGATTTCTAACACTTAAACTTGAAGCCTCTTGTTTAGAAGTACCAAATTATTTTGCAATCTAATCTTGATTCAACCAAGCAATTTCATAGCCTGATTAAGGAATGGTGGTTGCCAGCTGGTGTCTATCCTGTTCTCATTTTCCTTGGCCTCAGTAGTGTCTTTAGAGTAGTTTCCCATTTTCTTTTGGATTGTATTTTAAGACATTCCCATTTCTTAAGTTGTTCTTCTGTCTGTTGAGATCGCTTGGTTGAAGTCATTGGCTGCAACATGTATCCGAGAATGCATTTTTCCTGAAGCAGGAAAAATGTCATTGGTGTGGATTTGTTTAAGGTGGAACCCAGCTTTCCACAAAGTGACCCACACACTGTGATCATAGAGCCATCTCCTGTGGCACATATGAAATGAGACATGCAGGATTTAACACCTGGACTGCAATGGACTGTGGCAGCCTTGAGGATATTATCAAGGTGTGCCTTCACAACCTGTCCATTTGGCATGGCCTCTTCCACCTCCATGACCATTGGCAATCAGCTCATTTTGCTGTTGGGCCCAAAAACGATGGTTTCCAGTGGCTCATTCACCCATAGCCGGTGACCCCTTTAGGGAGTCAGGTTCTTTACCACCGCCCAACACTCGGCATTGTGTCACTGGCTGTATGGTCTACTCCATTACCATAGCAAGATGCTTGAAATAGCCAGTGGGGAAATCTTCCTTCTTTGGCCTTTGATTACTGTTCAGCTCTGTTATGGTCTCCAAGCTGTTCTCCCTCTCCCATCCATACGGTCCCAGATTATTTCTTAATAGTTTGTAATACCACTAACAGGTCTCAAGCTAAAGTCTTTTCGTTCTCCATCATTTCCCACATCCAATATGCCTGGTGCCTTCAGTTATTTGTATTTTTCTTTACATTGGTGTTTCATGCTTAACATACCAAAGGTTGACTGGAGCACCTTTCATTTCTTCAGTAGCTCTCCCTACTAACATAATCACTTTACTGATCAAACAATATGTCATAGGTTTTTGATTCCCTTTTAAAATAAATAAATAAATTCTCTTTTTAAATTTTTGGGCTCCATGTTCATTGTGTCTCCTACTGCAACTTTATAAAAATCTGTTATTTCCTTAGTTCTTTTCAGTAAAATACTGGTTCATGTTACAATTAATTTCCATTTGTATTACTATTTTGACAGTACAGCCAAGTTTTTTCAGTGGACACCTCTCATTCCACTGAACTCATACATCCCAATACTGTATATTGTTAGAAAATTATAACCTTGCATACTTCTTCCTAATTGGTGGATGTTAATGAGGAGTATATCGTCTATCTGAGACTAAGGGGGTAATTATACTGGCAAATAATACAGAAAAATCTCAAGGATTGGGAGTGTCAGATTACCATTGTTGGACTAATGTATTGTACAAAACAATATGAATCTGCCATTTCTCCCATATGAGTTTTTTCTCTGTTGCTGTGGCTTCCTTTTTGTTTGTTAGCAAATGCATTTGCATTAGTACACTATAGGATTCTGTTCAGTCTAACACCACTGCTTGTATTTGTTCAGAGTAGAAACGAGGATAACTTGGCATTCAGAGACATGAGATACAGCCCAAGTTGGACTAAATTTGTCCAATTCACACACACCCTCGCAAGGATGTTTTTATTGCCATTACTGACAAATTAATCAGCAGTGCCATTTGGATGTTATAGCCAGACAACATTTCTGTTTCATAATTAGGTTCCTTGAATTGACTTTGCTATTAATTTCATATCTGACAAAAATATCACTTCCTTCTTGACAAATATAGTAACCAATCAATTCTTATACAACAAGCTCTGAAACAGATTTTTCTTTATATACAAGAACAATATATTTACAATAGTCAGCTGTAAAATATGTACATACAAAGAGGTGTTTCCATAGTAATCATGATATAAATTAAAACAATAAATAGCATTTTTTAATGTTAAGGCACAAAACCTTCCCAAGACTGTACAGGACTGAAATGTTTCCCTATGTTTTTGACAGATCACCAGAATGGTTACAACACCCCTGAAGAACAAACATTAGAGAACAACAATACAGATACCAAAATGAGTTATAAAAACAATTTCTGTCTTTTCTTTACATCACAACTTCTGTTAAGATACAAGCAATTTTGTGTAAACAATCTTTAATTTACCATTCATACTATATTTACTTTTAAATAATACTCAAAAATAATTTTAAATTTATATAGATGGTCAGAACTGTTCAAGAGATACTGGCACTACATGCTTCTTTGCAGTTCCTATGAGAGATGCAAGTTCTAGTCCAGTGGTGCCCAAACTAAGGCCCGGAGGCCAGGTGCGGCCCCCGATGCCAATTCATCCAGCCCGCAAAGCCCTTGTTGCTCTTGGAAGCAGAAGTAAAATGTGCCTATACAGGCACATTTTACTTCCGCTTCCAGGAGCAATGAGGGCTTTGCAGGACGGATGAATTGGCGTCGGGGGCCACACCCGGACCCTAGGTCTTAGTGACTGGCTTCCTGAACCACATGATTGGCCCATGGCCCAAAAAGTTTGGGCACCCCTTTTCTAGTCGATCTTGCAAGCCTTGCATGTCCATAGACTGAAACAGTGAATACATCCACTAGAATGAAACCTAATAAAGAACTTTCATTGAAATCCTAGGTACCCATAATTGGGAGTTGGGACTACCCAGTTTTGAGGGACTTACTCTTGGAGTAAACATGCAAAGGACTGTGCTGCACACTTGCTATATCCAATTAATGCCTTCCCCTGGGAAGGCTTTTGTCAATGGGTGGCAATTCCTTCTGCCGATCATCCATACAATCTGTGTATTTGCTGGAGAGGATAGAAATACTTTTTGGACCAGACAAGGGGCTGGTACAAGGTATCAGACGGGTAGAGGGGAAGTCATCTTGTGTCAGCAAAAATCCAACAGGTTGATAATGCATGCTACTAAGATACAACTATTTATAACAAAAGGCGTTGAGGACTGGCACTTGTGTGTGTGTGTGTGTGTGTGCGTGTGTGTGTGCGTGTGTGTTTTGACTCACGTTCAACACACCACCAATGAAATGTAATGGACCAAGTGGGAAATATCACCAGTATTCCAGTGGGAAAATCCAGCATAAAACAGTGATGTTGAACCTTGGCGTTGCAGATGTTCTTGGACTTCAATTATCAGAAGCCGAAGTCAGCACTCCTGCTGATCCAGGGCTTCTGGGAATTAAAGTTCAAGAATATCTCGAGTGCCAAGGTTCACCATCACGGGCATAAAACATCAAAATGGAACATATGGTTTCCAATTTAAAACACTTAAAAATGGAAAATTGCTGATGACTAAGCAGTAAGATCACATTAAGTGTTACACAACATGATATGGATGAAGCTCTACAGTCTTCAAGGTCAAAAGTCTAGTTTGTCATGGCACTCATAACAGTCTTTTTCTCCAAGGCTTCTGCTATCTTCACTCAGCCAATCAAAACCATTTCCCAATAAATAATACCTCAACAGACATCAGAGGTATAACTTGCAACAGTCTGACTTTTAATTTTCTCAACCTGAAGCACTGACCTTTTTGAAAATATTTAGGATTCAGGACTCAAGGAAACAGTTTTGTGTCCTATGGCAATTAATACACAAAGAATGGGCCTCAGGCCTCAATGTATTTAATTTTCATTTAAATATGAATGCAACTCTAAAGGCAATTGGCACAGATCTCATTTTTTCTAGGGCAACAGAGAAGGTGGAAAACTTCCTGATTTCCAGTACCCTGGGATATGCTAAAGAAATAGCATAAGTGCAAAAAATGTAATTCCTTGAGAGAAGTGCAATAGAGCAATCTAGTGCTCTTTGCATATATGGCTATTATCAAAACAATGATACCTGACTGCAATATGGAAAAGTGTCTTATTCAATTTTATTCAAGGGAGCATTACAATAACTTCCCCTTTGCAGGCAAGACCAATCTGTGCAAAAACTGGTAACAAAAGCAGCCTTGATTTTACGTGTGCTTATAAGTACAGCACAAGAGAAAGCACTACAGATTTTCCACATTTTGGTGAAGAAGGAAAAAATATCCCCTTTAAAAAAAAAATAATTCTGCTCCCTGAGGTGTTCACCAGGCAATGGAAGAGGCTGTTGTGAATCACCAATAAGAAAGCACAGAAATAACCTTTATTACCTTGTATCTGATAGTGACCTAATGCAATTCCGGTAGAGACCTTCATTAACATGACAGCAAATAAAAATATCTGGAGGATGAGATTTCTGGTGAACATTTATGTGACTCGCAAGTTTGCAGCCTTCCAGGATGCACAGGGACTGAATAAAGCAAGAGTAGGCCCTATCATTTAGGTGAAATACCTCTGCAAACAATGATAAGGGAGTAGAACTAGACAGATATGCAGCTTAGCTTTAAGATACCTTTCTCAAACGTGATCATAGTTTCCCCATAAATAAGACTGTGTCATCCTTTCCTATAAAAGACCTGGCAGGAAATAACAAGACTAGATGGAATGCAGAAGTAATCACTAACAGAAAAAAAAAATCTGTAGAATCCAGTCAATTTATACTAGTAAAAGAGGTTCTCCTAAAATAGAGAAAATACTCTGTATACCTTAAGCAATGATGCTGTGGTTTGGTAAATTTCAGGAAACAGTTGTGGAAAGGAGGGAAATACTAAACCAGGAATTCTCAACCTTTTAAAGCCGGGGGCCGTTTTATGCTCCCTCAGGCAGCTTCGGGGGCCGGACGGCCATTTTGTCCTTTCTCTACCACTTGGCACTTCTGGGTGTGGTGGTGGGCCACATGAAATGGTGCTGTGGGGCTGCATCTGGCCCACGGGCCATAGGTTGAGAATCCCTATACTAAACCCTGCCTCAAACCTACACAAGGCTCCTTTACTGCTTCCAAAAGTGCCAACAATACTTTATCATGTTGTTGTTTAAATTAGCAAAACCAGAGAAGATGCACCAATGTCATTAAGAAACACTAATTTCCGCCGTCTTGGATGCACTTCTGGGACTTTTAAAAATATTTAGGCATGTGATGTTTTAAACCAAAACAATGTAATCCCATTCCTTTGGCACACATAAATATTAAATAACAAGGATAACTGAACAGTTTTAACTTTAAGGATAATTTTACATCCTTTCAGGAAAAACTTAAGTGAATCTGTACTTATATACAGTCAAACCTCGCATAAAGAGCACCTCGCTTAAAGAGCAACTCACTTAAAGAGCAGAATTTTCTCTGAATGTTCGCTTCACTTAACAAATAAAACCAACCAAAAACTCGCTTAACAAATAAACCGGGGTTCGCACCCCCTCCCCCCGGCTTGGTCATTTACCATGGTGTTTCGCTTAAAAAGCAAACTCGCTTAAAGAGCAATCCTGTGGAACGCATTATGCTCTTTAAGTGAAGTATAACTGTACATCAATGGTCCATTCACCTCTCTGGCATCACAGAAAAGGGCAGAGTGGGGAAACGTCTTCCTAACTTGATTTCAGTGGTCATTACTACTAAGTCAATATAGTAATCATCTGAGATTATATTTGGTGATCTTACTTCATTTTGCTCTCCCCAGACATTACTTTATAACCTTATTTTCTTCTCCTCAATTGCTAATAGTTGTCATTTGCATACACGACTAAAGGTGCTTCCACAGCTCTTAATATCGGTCTCAATTCTAAGATCAAAGTTAAGTTAGAAAATTGGCTTCCATGACCAGCTGTCCACAAAACAACAATAACAATCTGCCTAGTTTACCACAACTGATTGAAAGGTATCTAGCATAAGCAAGAGTGTCCAGGCCTGAGGAAAGATGGGGGCACTGTGGTCGGTGTGGACAAGTAACACTGGCTTTGAACAAAAGGTGCTGCTTGACTGGGTAAGTACTGGACCCCACATCGGAACTGTAGCACCATGAGAAGTTGGATATGGGCTTTGAACACTGAGTTTAGCTGCTCCATCAAGACAATTCCAATCAAATCTGCTCTGTGATGTGCCAGGGGCAGAGACATCAGGAGGGATGGCAAATACAGGCTCTAAAAACAGATGTTAAGCCTCGCTGGCAGGAATATTCCTGCTCAGTTCCTTGATCCCATGCAATATCCTCTTCATGTGGCCTACTTTGGTCACACCTAGGTCCTGAAAAATAAAAGGAAATGTGATTCTTGTTCAGTCTCTCTCTCTCCCTCTCTCTCTCACACACAGAAGTCAACTGCTAAAGACTAATACAGTAAAACACCGAATAACGATTGGATTGGATAACGCTAAAATCGCATAACGTTAAGTAATCTGGGGAGGAGAATTGGATCAAATAACGTTAAGGTCCTATGGGATGGATCGGATAACAATCGCTAAAGCCTGTGCGGTTACAATGTATCTCTATGGAGCTTTAACGTTATCCGATCCATCCCATAGGATTTTAACATGGATCGGATAACACTAAAAATCGGATAACACCAAGACTTGTGGAACCAAGTTTTAGCATTATACGGTGTTTTACTGTACATTAATCCCAAAAGATTACATGAAATGAATTTTTTAAAAACTATGAAATATCTGAAAAACCAAGTGATAAAGTCAAAAGAGCTCGACAACGTAACAAAACATAACGAAATAAGCTTGAAGCAGTAATAGTGCGGTTTTTAGAGATGCACGGTTACGAGACAGGAAGGTATGCATAGATATCAGGATCAAAATCAGTACAGTAAAAAAATTACTTCAGAACATGGAAAACCCAAGTATCACAAAAGACAAAGTTTCTACAAATAATGAAGAAAAAGTGATCTGAGTAACACTAGATATTTGCAATATTGTGCTTTCAATCTACATCTAAAGTTTGCAATTATATTCCATCAGATAGTTCCACTTTGACATCTGAAAGGATTGTATTAAGCTTCAACATCAGGGCATGCTAGGTCAGAATTGGTTTTGTATTCCTTACAAGTTTGCCTGTACCACCACCTGATTACCTAAGAAGCAGAAGCAAAGCTTCAACATGGATTCATTGCTTACACATTGCTCCTTAAGCCATCCAGCTGCTCGGTTTTATTCAGATTCGAGTATGTTTTGTTTCTGCCTGAATCATACTTCTTACGAGATTGTACAATTTGCACTAGTACAGACATACCCTAACACTACCTGCTGATTGCAATGTAATCCAGTTATTCCACTTGCTACTTCCATTACCCTCTTCAATTTCCAAAAGTGTGGCTATACACTCAATTTCACATAACATATATTATACCTTGGAGTAGTTATTCAGTGAGAAGTCTGTGCATTGGCAGACATCGCCACGATGACATTCCACACATGCAAAATGGACTTGAGAAATCAAGTCCATTTGCATCGGGTTTTTTAGCCACTTGGATATCATGTCACCCATTGGCTCGGCAGACCATGACGTACGTGTGCCCTCCACTTTCACCTTGCCCAAGGGATCTAATGCAGAACGCTTTGGTGAGTTTTAGTCCGTTTTATATTATAAAGGTGAAATAAACTGGAATGTTCATGTCTTTCACATAACTTCATTCAACTATTAGATGAATTGTACCAGTAATTAATTGCAGGCCTAAGCCTTTAGATGCCTTAGTTTGCGAATTTAACAAAATCTGACTTTTGAAGCAAAAGTCTTTAATCTGATTCTCTTTATCTACAATTAGAAGAACACTCTAACACTCTGTCTAAAGCCACCTAGAACGGAGAGTATGCAGACCAGCACCAAGCATAGTCAGCAGAAAGGGCCAAGCCAATGCAGATGGCTATTCTTGACTAATTGCTCATAAAAAAAAATACCTTGAGGTCTCTCCGTTCGAGATGCAGGAGCTCAGAGCCCCGGACGTCATGCCTGATGAAGATATCCTTATACTCACAAAGACTGAGATGCTCAAGCCAGGCCGCAACCTCCTCCGTACCCCAGAGGTGAACTGTCAGAGATGGAAAAGCAGGAATTGTATTGAGTCCCCAAAAGCCCAAAGAAAGGCAGCAAGAAAAAGATGATTATCAGCACACACCAAAGCAGCACAAAAAGAGAAGGGAAAAGAGCACTATCTAACTCATTGCGGAAGGAATGATGATTGGTTCAACTAGTCTAATGCAAGAAAAAGGAAGCAAGGTAAGATAAACAGACGATGTCTTATATCGGCGTGCCCAAACTACGGCCCATGGGCCAGATCCAGCCCCCGATGCCAATTCATCTAGCCTGTGCCGTGCGTGTTGTTCCCAGGAGTGGCATGGGCGGCGCAGGCTGGATTAATTGGTGCTGGGGCCAGATCCGGCCTGTGGGCTGTAGTTTGGGCACCTCTGGTTTAAGCAGAGAAAATGGCAGCTTAAAATCTATCTCATCCTGTTGAAAAACAGATTGCAAGGTATGTTTTACTTCCGCTTCTGGTGAGAGGAACCATGTGACCGGCCCGCTGAACCACATGACTGGCCCGTGGCCTAAAAAGTTTGGGCACCTCTGTCTCATATGGAGGCTAGATATGGCGGAAGCTGGATTTAATTGAAATAAATTATGCTACTGATGCCTGCTGTACTAAGAAGCAATGCTTCTAAGGAAATATGTGAAAGAACAAATTAAGTAACATACAATTTGCTTAAAGTAGTTGTCAAGACAAAATATATTAGTACTTGTCACAAGGTGTAAAATCTCAATTTTAAAAAAAGTGCTCTGCACCTAGTGGACTGTATTAAAATTGTAATACTCAATATATACTGATAATAAAAGATGGATACAAGTCACATTTGACTTCTGCAATTATTAGAGGTGCTCAAAGTGGTTACAAATCAGTGTCCAAACACTTCTGATTACCCTACTCCTTGTGTTAAAGCAAAAGATGTTGTGAATTAAGTTTTATTATTCATGTCCCTGAATGGCAAACCATTTGCATCATTTAGCAAATGTTATATTATAGACAGACTATCAATACCTTTGTGCTAATTTTAAGTGATTTAAGTGAATGAAGGCTGACATGAACACAGAGCCATTCAACCTTTTCAAGAGCCTCTAGATAGTGTAACAGAATCTTACAGTTCAGGCAGGTAAGAAAGCAAAAAGGAAATGGGGAAAAATTATTTATTAGTTCAAAGTTATATAAAAATTTTATATAAAAATATCACACAATCAGTGTGTGTACGTGTGTGTGAGAGAATGATTTCACTAGCTTCATAGAACAAAGACTGAATGTTCTGAGAGAAAGAATATAAGCAACCAATCAATTTACTCAAGCATCTTGATACCATTTAAACTGATTTCATTGGGTCATTTTTAATTTCATACTGACCAAAAAATTTTTAGAGCTCAGGACACGCCAGTGATTAAGCAGAATCCCCTGACAATTAGATGTAAGACTTGATTAAAGCCTGGGAGTGAATCAACAAGAGAAGATCATTAACCAAACTAAGGAATGCTAGCAGTGGGAGAGAGGGATTTTGCAGACATGAGCTCAACCAGTCCATGAACATTTCTAGAATTTCATAAATGTGGAAATGAACATCTGTGGCACACTCTAAAATGTTACTGAAAGTCATTTGGAAAGCATTTTCCCTTCTGCATTACAAAATCACTACTCAGAGCATATCTCCAAGACAGCAGGCAGCAAATATAGTCTCCAATGGGCAAACTATTCCTGTGAGAATGTAAGATACCTGTTGACATAAACAAACAAAAGGACAAATACCTGGGGTGGGTTGGAGGAAGAGAGAGAGAGAGAGAAAGAAAGAAAGAGAGAGAGAGAGAAAGAGAGAGAGAAAGTAGGATATTCAGAATAGGGGAAGGAGAGCAGTGGTATTTCTCATGCACATATGGAGATATATATGTGAGGAAGAGTAAAGAAGAAATACACAGACAGGTGCAGTACCCGGCATTCCAAGGCTAATACGTGTTTCTTTATTCTTGTTGTTTTTCTCTTTCTTAAACTTTGTCACCAGACGAAATTTCCCACTCCTGGTGCGTTTAGAATAATCCAACATTTGGTTCTATGGGGGAAAATATATAGAAGTTGTAACTATAAGAGCTTTGTTTAAAAAAAGGTATTCTGTAAAACCTTCAAACAACACAAGGGTCTGCTAGGACATTTGCGAGTAAAGACTCTTGCAGGAAAATTTAAAACTCTGTCTCTTTAACTAATGCATGTTTAAATTGGTCTGATTACATTATTTTAATTCAGAGTAACTGAGGGATGGTTGACAAAAGTATTCCAAACTGATCACTCTGACATTCTTGAACTACCACAGTAA
Organism: Furcifer pardalis; assembly: GCA_030440675.1. Lineage (NCBI taxonomy): Eukaryota > Metazoa > Chordata > Lepidosauria > Squamata > Chamaeleonidae > Furcifer > Furcifer pardalis. The sequence goes on from CP126890.1 coordinate 246,200,957, forward strand.
TAGAACATAATGCAAAGCCCAAGGGGCTTTATTCTTTATCAATCAAGTTACCTCTTCATCACTAGGTTCCATAAGCTGCCACAGCCAAGGAATATCAGCTAGTTTCCTCACATGAAGATCCATTTCAGTCAAGGCTGCCACGAGCTGCTCCTTCTGTGGTAGATCCAACTGCTATATTGGGGGTTGAAATATTCAGAAATAGATTTAAATGATATGTAGTTGAATAAAGAATTGTTCTGTCATTGTAACCTCTATTAGGATTATTTCTGGATAAATATTTACCAAGCGGGATGGCTTCATTCAGAAAATCCTATCTTGATGCAGTAAAGTGAGATACAATTAAGTCTGTTGTTCACACATAACAATCTCTGCACTTCTTCTTTAAATCTCTAATCACTAATCATACCCATCTTTGATCCAAACTAGAAATTGTGACCATAAACTTTGGAATAAGCCAGAGTTGAAACACCATGTGATGAACTTAGTTTAACAGCCTGGTTTCTTCCAAAGATAGAAATTTCTCAGTCTTAGATGCAATGGAAAAATCTGGTTAGAAATTGGTTTAACTGTGATTTATGTGAAGAGAACAAACAAAGAGGTATGCACAGAGGAAAAAGATTTTTCCATATCTCAGTACTGTATATTAAGCTGAAATGTTATAATCTGGAAACAGTTCAGGTTCTTTTCTTGAATAATAATAATGAACAATAAAATACTGAATAATAAGTCACTTCTCTTGACACTGTAAAGGAAGAGTCACTTTTCTGAGCTCCTTTTCCTTAATATATTTTTATCTATAAATAAATAGGTTGTGGTGGCTTAGTAGTTAAGAAGCTCGCCTTGTTAGCTTGAAGGCCAGCAAGTCGGCAGTTTGAGACCCAGGTATTGCATTCCTGTCTCTGTCCCAGCTCTTGGGGACATGAAAGGAGCCTCATTTGGACATTCCCTGACTGGAGTTTCTTCCAAAAAAAAAAAAAAATCATTTCAACCCATAATAATTTCTGACATGAAATTATTATTATTTATAAATGATTATCACACTCCAAATAATTTGAGCATACAGTTTGTTTGCAAGTTAAACTATCTAAGGACCAGGGCAATTAAAAAAATATACTTCTCCAAGATTCACTATCTGTTAACAATGCAAATTATCATAGCACAAATTTATATTGTGATGATGCCTTTATCCAGACATGTAGTTTTAAAGATGCTGCCAATTTACAAACGGATCTTTTGTTTACAAAGCACCAAACTCTCCCACACACAAAGCACAGTTCCCAGGCACTGTCAGTTCTTTCCTTCTTGGATTCAGTCCACTGGCAGAATTTGTGCTTGCCTTTCAACTGAGTAGAATTCCTGGAAACCTATTACCAGAACAATGTGCAGTAACCAAAGACAAATAACCCCAGTTATACTGAACCAGGAAGAAAACGATATTGTCTAGCACTGAATCACATCGTGTACCAAAAAGAGCAGACAGTGGCAGAAGGAAAAAGGGCAAGGACAAACTAGCTTTGGGAAATGCAGCAATTATGATAATCAAGCTGGAACTCTATTGGTGTCTTCAGCTGAACATCATATTTTAGAAGGAATCAGTTATTTACTGTTTAACGTACTTCTTCTTCCGTGTCTAGGCCAGTTGTGAAACTGCCAAAATGAAGGTACTTTTTGGTCAGTTCATTTTGCCGTTCCTTTTGCTTGAACTAGTGTGAGAAAGATTAGCAGGCGACACAAGGTTGCCATTACCAGGGTACGCCTGATTGTGGTTCAAAAATATCATAACTTTCAGGGAGACTCTTTCTCTATACCCCTGTTTAACTACTTAAAATACTTTAGTATCTATTTTTAATCATGTTGTAACTTGCCCTGGGCCCGAGCTCTGGGGGAAAGGCAGAATATAAATAAATAAAATAATAATATAAAGATTACTAGTCTTACCCAGAATGGGATCCAAAAACTTTCTAAGATGATGATTTGTTATTTGCTAAATGCCCAAACCATCTCCTATTCTAAAGGATTTATATTATTTTGTCTGACAACAGAAAGAGTCACATGATTAATAACATGGAGTCACCCCTGCTTTCCTGTGGCTGCTTTTAAAACTAGTTCAGTAAAGGCCTGCCTGGAGAAGGAAAGGAGCAGGGAGATCAACAAGTGGAAGTTTGACATCATTATCTCTATGAAAAGGAGGAATGCTCAAGGTCAAATAGCAAGATGCTTACTGGTTAAGATGCTGAACTTGATGACTAGAAGGTCAGCAGTTTGAGACCTGAGTATTGCATGATGGAGTGAGCTCCTGTCTCTGTCCCAGCTCCTGCCAACCTAGCAGTTTGAAAGCAAGAAATTGCATGTAGATAAATAGGTACCACTTTGGTGGGAAGGCAAAGAGTGTTCCATGCACTCTGGTGTCTAATCATGCCTGCCACATGTCCACGGAAATGTCTGCAGACGCAAATGGTGCTGGCTCTTTGGCTATAAACGGAGGTGAGCACCGAATCCTAGTCGAATGCGACTGGCTTTTGAGCAAAGGTGACCTTTACCTTTACCCTTGGGAGTGAGCTAATGGCTAATTAGTAGAACTGGTACCAACTAGAACAGAAGAAGGCCTATTTGCAAGTTACATCTGGGAAAAAAGTTACTTGGGTCTCAAAGCTTCTAAGAATTCATAGTAGTGACTGGTGGAAAGACTTGGAAGTGTGGAGAAAAAATATACAGTAAAAGGATGAAAGCAAGAACAGGTAATGTTATTTGTGGCCAGATGCTAGACCTCTGCTGTACTTTTGCCTATGGAAATCTACTTATGGTCTGAGGGCATGTTCATGTAAGTAGATTAGGCTAGATAGCTTTGTTATAAGGAACTATTTGATCTAAGCTCATTGATGTTTTTGACTCATAAAATGGAGTGGCTTCATTTGCTCGATCTTATAACTTCATATTCTTAAAGCACTCCCCCTCCTTAATATTATCTTTAAATAAAATATAAAAATTGCACAACCAGTTTAGTTCAATGTTGCCGAAGAGTCACTGTAGCACTATTTTTCAGTCCTAGACTTGGTTAATCTACTATTCAGTTATTTGTGGGTGTTTTGTTTATTACTATGCTACAGGATGAGTGTACAAACTATCACCATATAACCTTGAGGTTTTGCAATCGTGTTCCTGGAACAGTGAGGGGCTTCAGAGTGTGGGAGAGGAAGATTTCTCTGGCCAGAGTACATTAGCCTGCTTGGAACTGAACCAATCCAGGAGAGACTTAGATAATGTGGCTAAATAGCTATTGTGCCCCTTCCTTCTATCTCCAAAGTTTCTCCACACAGAACACTACCTCTGTTTAGCTATATCACAGAATACAATTTCAGATACAGTAAAACCTTGAGTTACTTACGAAAGACTCATGATACGAAAAGAAATCTCGGGAAAAAAACTGCTTCGAGATAAGAATTTTTTTATACAATTTTTTGGGACTTTTTTGTTTGGACCATTTCTGCCCCATTTTTGGAATTTTTCATTGCGTTTTGGCACCGCCAGAAACTTTCCCCGCAACCAGGAAGTACTGGAAATCCCCCCCCTTCCCATCAACAGTTGATCGGTGGGTACTTTTTCTGCAATTACCAGAGGTGGCCACTAGATGGCAGTGTTGGAAATGTGCTGAATATGCATTGAAAATCAAAATACACTTCCGGAACTAAAGAAAAAAAGCCAAATAAATGTCTTTTATCAGTTCAAATCTCTTTATAAAGTGGCCAGAACATAGCAAAAAAATCCAAAGTGTACTTTATGAAACGTTTTGAACAGAAAAAAACCACCACCCCCTCCAAGTTCCAGAATGATTTTTTGCTTTTCAATACATTCCTATGGGAAACCACGCTTCGAGACACAAATTTTTCAAGATACGAATAACCTCAAGGAATGAATTAATTTCTTATTTCGAGGTTTTGCTGTATTGAGCTTATTAGTGTAGGTTTACTAGGATTAATAAAGTGAAGAATCGAGTAACAAATATTTAAGAAAGGGACGAAGTGAGGCAAAAAAATTTTCGTAGATGTGGATGTTCAAGTTGTGAAAGACTACCAGGCAACTTATATGTTCAGTCAATGAGACATATAACAGAAATAATCAAGGCAACCCCTTTCCTGCTCTTTTTGCCTTACCAGAGCCATTTTCCCAGCCAGGAGCAGTTCTGTCTCATTATGGAGGGCTTTAACATTATTCACCATCTCTACAACAGCAGCAGAGTTCAGTCCCTATGGAAAGAGCATACACATACATGCTGGAAAATGCCAACCAATCTAAGGCAGCACAAGAGAGCCCAACCAATAGGTAGAATATGAAGGAAAACTACTTCGGGAAAAGTAATACCTCTGTGGACTTAGATTTAGCATATACTTTGTCCATAGATTTGGAGCTAGCATTGACTGCATGAGCAAGTTCTTGTTCCAAGTCCTGGTATGACTGGGCTATTTCCTGTATGCTGCAGAGAGGGAGAAACAACATAATACAATAAATGTCTTGAGTTACTGTTTGATTTTAGCAACACCGTCTCCAAAGGAATTCAGGAGGAAGAAGAGAAGGCGGTCTCACCTGTGAATCAATGTCCCCGCTGCTCGGCAAAACTGATTGATGTGAGCAGACTCTTCTTCAGATATAATTTCTGGATGCAACAAGAATGAAGCTGGTCGTGGTAGCTCACACTTCTGCTTGTCCTCCCAAGACTTCAGGGTGTTCTCAAATGCCTGAGGGGGGGGGAACAGTAAAGAGTGCCACTCTTTCTCACAACATATTCTTGATCACTGTGAATTCATATACTTCACTCTGTTTGTGTTATGGCCTTAGGTACACAGAAAGTACCTCCTTGAAGATTGTGGCATTTCTGAACCACAATTGGCCGTCCCCTGGAAATGGCAACCTTGTGTTGCTGGCTAATCTTTCTCACACTAGGTCAGGCGAAGGGAACTGCAGAATGAACTCACCAATAGGTGCCTTCATTTTGGCAGTTTCACATCTGGCCCAGACATGAAAGAAGAAGAAAGCTATACTGCTGGTGGAGAGACTGAACAGGCATAGTCTGAGGCATAGTCCATGAGAACAAATTCTGGAGAATCTGGAAAAGATTTGTTGAATATGTAATGGTAAAGAACAAAGGTATTAAACCTGTACCTGAGCATGTTAACTTTTGGAAAAAATGAATTGCTGTACCTTCTGGACAATGTATATAACACAAGGGTGAATTAAGTTTAGAGTTAAATAAGAATGAAAGAATAGAAATTATATTGTAGTAACTATAAAAGATGTTAGTTTTAGTAGTAAGGCCCAAGCATATTTTCTTGTTGTCTTATGTGTATTTTTTTTAGTTAATGTATTTTTTCTTTCCTTCAAGGATGTATACCAAATTGATATGTAAGCTATATTGTTAGGTTTTCTTTTTCCTTTTTGTATGATTGTATTATTATTTGTATGTTGAAAAATATAAATAAAAATGTCAAAAAAACAAAAACAAAAACCCAACAACAAACATCTGGCCCAGACATGAAAGAAGAAGAAAGCGATACTGCTGGTGGAGAGACTGAACATTCTATTCTTGTTATAAAAAACCAAAATCTTGTAATACCTGAAAAGAGTCATTGATTTCTTATGGCATAAGCAGATGCATAAAATGTTATTCCTGGGACGAAGGATTGTGAACAGTCAGGACAGAGAGATACGAAGTGCACAGTGCTCAGATACTGACATTATTAACAATTGTCATTTACAAAACTGTGACTAACAACAAGAACGTGCTGGCATTGATTAATCAATTGTTGTGTACAATTTTGATAGAAAAGTTCATCTCTTTAGCACAAGAGTAGACATACACACCACACTGCACTACTAAAAGTTGTAGCACTACAGCTAAAATTTTAGTGACAATGTTAGTCACAGGATTCTCAGGAAATATCCTGTGAGGAGGAGTATGATTTCACCACAAAACAATATACAGTAAAACCCTGACTTACATATGCTTCAAGTTACATAAAATTTGACTTACATAATGAGTTTTGCACTAAAACCATGTCCTGATTTACATAAATGTCCCAATTTACATAACAAATTTTCCTATGGGTTCGCTTTGAGTTATGTAAATAAAATTGTTTTTCCTATGGGATTGCTTCAAGTTATGTAAAAAAATTCATTTTTCCTATGAGGTTGCTTCGATTTACATAAATATCATTTTCCTATGGGTTTGTTCGAGTTAAGTAAAAAACCGATTTAAATGAAAGCCTACAGAACAGACTTTTTACGTAAGTAGGTGTTTTACTGTTTCTTGGATACCTTGGAGTTGTTTTTCAGCGAGAAGTCTGTGTGATGGTAGACATCTCTGCGACGACATTCTGCACATGCAAATGGACTTGAGAAATCAAGTCCATCTGCGTGCAGTATTTTAGCCATTTGGCTATCACATCACCCGCTTGTTAGGCGGACCATAACATGTGCCCTCCGCTTTCTCCTTGCCCAAGTGGTCTGATGGAGTACACTTTGATGACTCTTAGTCCCGGCCTAACATAATTGACAAGAGATGGGAAACATTGCCTAGTTAGACCACTCAAGCCCCTGCACCTCACATATCATATTTTCCACACTGGTATCTTGGTGATGATGGAAGAGAGGCTGTTGCTGAAAATGTGAACAATGGGAGAAGGGGACTTCTTAGGAGGGCCAGCACAAACCCAAAACCCAGAAAACTGCTCATCTCTGCTTTAGTGGATATATATACATAAATACATGGACACGTGCACAGAGATAAGCTATAAGAGATTTCTTCTTACCCTGTCTCTGGTTAGCGTCTGTGCTCTGTTTTTATGGACAATCCAAATGTATCCTGGTGGTTGAATCCAGGCCTCTCCATCAACTTGTACAGGAACTCCCTCATCTCCCAGAATTGCTATCTTCACTGTCCGACACTATGAGAAATGGGTTAAATCATCCTAAATAAAACATGGTATGTTTTGTACACATTGCAGCAGACATTTCCCTATGCTGTACTGGAACAAATGGCTTTCTTAGTATATTTCCTCAGAAAAAAAGCAGAAAACAGGCAAATTCTACAAATCACAGAATAAATTCTTATCTTCTATTCAGATAACAGTGACATTTAGAAGCCAGCCTGTATTAAGTATACTAATCACTACTCTTATTGGCCATGAACCGTCCAGTGAACTGCTGCAAAAAGAGCTTCTGGCTACAACTTTATATAACTCTTTGGTTACTTCAGAACAACCCATAATTAAAATACATTGCGAACAGCAAGCAGCCTAGAAGGAAGACAAAAGAATAAAATACCTGGGCAATCCGGTGATGCTGTAGGTTAATTACACGCGAGACAGCCATCTGCATGCTGCCAAACACAGCTACCACTTCCAATATCTTGTCATCAAAAGAAGGAGCTGTAAATGTCTAAGGAACAAATTCATCTTTAGTAATAATCAACTCATTTGCTTCTCAGTAAGATTGTTTGTTCTAAAAAGGGGGAGATAAAAGAGGACAGGCTGTTGTTTGAACGCTCTCCTCTTCAAACTGTTTCTGTTCAAATTAATAATTGTAAAAACAACCATGTAACAGAAAAACTAGAGTTTGGATCTCCTTGTTTTTCTGGTCCTTTTTCATTCCAAGAGGTTACGTTCTGAGTAGACATGCATGAGATTGTGCTATAAATGTCTTAGGAGACTACCAAGGAGACACAACTGCAAAAAAATGTCAGAAGTAGGGCAGATTATGTGCAGAGGACAGGAAAAAGAGGCAGTCTCTCATTTGTCTTCACCTAAATATGCGAAGTATAGGGACTGTGGTGGCTCAGTGGTTAAGATGCTGAACTTGACAACTGGAAGGTGGGCAGGTCAGCCGTTTGAGTCCTAAATGCTACATGACGGGAGTAAAATTCTGTCTCTGTTCCAGCTCCTGCCAACTTATCAGTTCGAAAGAAAGAAATTGCAAGTAGATTAATAGGTACTACTTCGGTGGGAAGGTAAGCAGTGTTCTGTGTGCTTCGATGTCAAGCCATGCCTCCACGTGACCACGGAAGCACCTGCAGACGCAGACAGCACTGGCTTTTGGGTTGTAAATGGTGATGAACAGCAGCTCCTGGAGTTGGATACGACTGGCTTTTGAGCAAGGGCAACTGTTTCCTTTAGTTTAACTAGTTTTCATAATCATGAGCCACCTTGGGTCCCGCTCACTGGGAAAGAGACATCATAGAAATTAAACAAGCAAGCAAACAAACAAGGCTGTTATCATTGCTTGAAAAATCTCACTACTTACATCATCTTCCTTAGTGCCACCCCAGAAGTTGGTGCCTCCTGCATAGCTCGGAATGTTGAGAACAGCAATTCCCTGAAGACTAGGCAGAGGAATTGGACGCCCATCACACTGCAAAAGAGAGATAGTGTTAATTGCTTGTTGCTGTTGTGATTTGTATGCCAATCACTCGACAACACGACTCCGGGTGGCTCACACAACAATAGAGCATCCAATACACATTATACATATCATATCAGAAAATATACATTTCTCAATACAATGAAATACAATACCATAAAATACATAGATCACAACACCATACAAATTACTGCATTGTATAAATCACAAATAAATCATGACATTATAACGTCATAAATCGCAACCATCATAAAACATTAAGAAAAAGAAGAAAGTCAATCATTTAAAGAAGTCCACAAACCGACTGCCAGAAAGTCTAAGATCTAGGCCGGCAATGGGGTGATGTCCGGCCCCCAGTTCTTAACAACTGTCCCTCACACCAGTCCTTCACATCCATCCCAGCGGCCAAGTTCACAGCATAAATGGCACAAACGGGACCACAGATCCAAAATCCCAATCTGTCCGAAACTCTGTCACCTAGGGCCCCTGCCACTGACCCCCTTGTGGCTTGCTTAACAAATTAAGATTGAATTTAAAAGCAAAATTTCTAATCTGTATGCAATGAAAAGCCAGGAAATAGCTAAAATGAAATGTAACCATGGCTTGTTCCCCTCTATATTTATGTAAAAGGAAGAGGAGGAATAGGCAACCACATGCATAAAGCTTTCTTCTTGTGAGTATATAACCGTGATGGCGAACCTTCAATTCCCAGAAGCCCAAGCCACCCCCACCCCGAATCCATACGAATCCGTACGGCGGGTTTTACTTCCACTTCCAGGAGTGATGAGTGCGGCGCAGACAGGATGAATCACAGTAAACTCATTTGTGTGGATTCACAGGGGCTTGAGCTTCTGGGAATTGAAGTCCAAGAACATCTGGAGTGCCAAGGTTCGCCATCATGGGTATATAACATATAGTTATTTGATCAAACAGTTTAAGTGTCGCTCTAGAATACATTACCTCTAACAAAACTTTCTGTTCTAAGTTTTTGTAGGTTCTGTGCAGCAGCTCCTTCGTTCCAAGAACTCCATACCACATCATGTTTTTCGTACGACTTCTGATAAGGAAAGCAAAGTTATGTACTTGCACACTGCAATTTATGTTATGGCGCTCAAGGAAATTTTTACATCTTAATCTAGGCACTGAAACATCCTAGCTAATTTTCTAGAACATTAAAGGAAGATAAATTCCTCAAGTAAACTCAACTACAATAATTTATCCAGAAAACAATATCCCTGACAAACAAACTTCTGGACTATACTGTAACAAAAACTAACAATATTATTTACCTACAGCCCTCAAACCTATAAAGGTGAAAACAGTTTTTTAAAAAAGGGAGGGGGAGGACAAATTGGGAGGAAAACACAATTGTATCCTCATTATTTAGATCAGGGGTTCTCAACCTAGAGCCCGTAGGCCAGATCCAGCACATGACACCATTCCCTTGCTTCCGTCACTGATTAGCTTGGCATGTTCCTAACGCCGCTCCATAACAGGGTGGATGCTGTAAGAAGGCTTACAACATCCACCCTGCTATGGAGCAGCGTTAGGGACATACCAAGACAGGCAGAGGGGACAAGGACAGCAGTGACAATGGTGGGAGCAGAAGACCCACACATTTTTCCTGGGGCCGCTCTGGCCGAGTGTGGGCAGGGACAGTCAGGACCCCAACTTCACCCACAGCAGGCCGGTAAGCAGGGAAGAAGCCGCGGTGTGTGGGAGTGTTGGCGGGCTGGACTGGTGGCGTGGTGGGGGAATGGCAGTGGTGGGATCACTCCCTCCCGCAGTGGTGGCAGGGGGACACGCACCAGTTTGGCCCGCAAACAGTCTGGGGGGGCATGATCCGGCTCCCAGCTTAAAAAGGTTGAGAACCTTTTAGATTATCTTACATCTAAAGTATTTTCATGAGATCTTAATTATACAGATAATTGTACATGGCAAGATAGTTTTTAAAAAAAAACAGATCTAGAGCATGTTTTTAAACTGCTGAACTACCTGCACTTTTCTGGATGTTCATCACGCTTGTTGTTGAAGTCCAAAGAGATCTTTGCATCCAGTCCAATTCCAAAGTAGTTATTCATCACACATTTCTCTACATAGTAATCACTATAAAATATGAGATACTATGAGTTACTTTGCTAGAATATTTCAACATCTTCCATGCATTTTTATTAATATTTTTAAAATATAGCACTTGCCCAATACATTTACTATATATAAAAGCTGTTCCACATAAACTAGGAATGAAGGATGTTCAGAAATGAAATCCAAAGGAATCCCAATTTTATGCCTTCCATTTATTTAACACAAGGAGTGAGCAGAATTTAACCTTTCAGGTGTTTTTGGAGCCTAACTCCCAAAGGAATGATGCCTGTAATAGAAGTGTTGAAATAATTCTCAAGGAGGATGGATACAGTAATCATTGCGGGGATTTATATTGTCTAAGATGTAAGAACAAAAGTTTCTACATTTTCAGCTCTCAGTGAACCTATGAAATCTAACGTTGTTGTCATCTGCTACTCATATCTGATTATACATTTTTCTCTCCAGAGCAGGAAAAATTCCATTGGCGTGAATTTGTTTAAAGTGGATTGCAGCTTGCCATAGGTGACCAACACACTATGATCTTGGAGCCATCTCCTGCAGCACGTATGGAATGAGACATGCAGGAGTTAACACAATGGACTGCTGCAGCCTTGAGAATATTAATAAGGCACACTTTCACAGCCAGTCCATCTGGCATGGCCTCTTCCACTTCCATGACCATCACCCTACCTAAAGGGGCTCATCCACCCATAGCCATTGGTCCCTTTAGGGAATCAGGGTATTTACCACTGCCCAACACTCAGCGTTGAGTTGCTGGCTGTACCATCTACTGCATTACCATAGCAGGATGTCCGGCCAGAAATCTAACACAATTTGATTCAAATCATATTGGACAAAAATCATATTATACACATCCAAGAGGAATTGTTAAAAGTTCCCCTAGCTAATAGACACGAACAAATCACATGTCAATTGTGTACTCAACCATAAAGCTAGCATCCCATCATTTAGCTATGACAACTTTCATGATTTCTCTTGTGTCCACATGAATATCCAATAGGGCTTTGTCCGCTGTATCATCTACTGCTTTGTCAGTAGCATCCCTCACTATTACATCCTTAAGCAACATGAAGACAACAAGGACTTAAGATTCCGTTTTCTACTTGCTTTCTCTCCCCACCAACTTATTTAAAAACCAGCTATCCCTGTTGCTGTTTTTTTTAATATAAAGTAAATGACAGCACCTCCAAGATACTTGGAGGGGACATGGAAGATGGGTACTAACAGGAATGTCTACAATGTAAGTGCAAAAAATGAGTATCCCAACTTCATAAACATCTCAACATACCAAAAGATAGTAAGTACAGACATACACCAAAAGTCACAATTCTATAGCCATACAGAATGAAATCCATACAAAAATAAAAACTGTACTCAAGAATTAACACACTTCAGCAAAAAAATATTTCAACTGATTGGGTAAACAATATCATGAAACTGCATAAGATTATGATTACTCAATGTAATTCTTAGCAATTATTAGAGTCAGACACCAAGCTAACCCCCCTCCCCATAACTTTTAATTGCTTTTTGTATGGAAACAAGCAGTAACATAATATGAAATCACAAAGAAAAGCTCAAAATTTCTTCTAATTCTAAGTCTAGAACTAGTGTGATGTCAGTAGAGTGAAAAATTCTACTAAAACTGGCTGGAATTGAATATCCCACAAACTGTGGCGTAAAAGAAATGCACACATGCAGCTTGTACTGTGCAAATGGCTATAACAGGGATTCTCAACTTGCAGCCCATGGCGCCATTTCATGTGGCCTAAACCACCTCCATCACACCCAGAAATGGCCGCCAGCCCCCAAAGCTATCTGAGGGAGCGTGACCTAGACCCCGGCTTTAAAAGGTTGAGCATTCCTGGGCTATACAAATGAACACACTGGATTTCTCAGTTGCATTTATTTGTAAAATCTTTTCTAATACTGCAAAGGACTACTACAATTAAACCGTATGTTCCAGGCTACTTTTCTCATTTTCTTCTTGGGAATAAACACTAAATCAAATCAATGGTTCTTAAAGTAAACCCACTGGATAAGCTTGACTTAAGTCAAATCTTTATTACAGTCTAAGACCAGATGTCGGCTAAAGTCAACAGCTATGTAAGCCCCATTGATTGTGATTGGTTTAGCAAAAGGAATCGGCTTCCACACATTGTAAGCCTGCTAGCGCATCCTTACCACTCTTAACTGGGCACCTTCAGACAGTGAAGAAGAATTATGCTAATATAACTTTAAATCTGTACAAAAGAAGGCTATATCTTTTTTTAGATGCATCCAAAATATTTCCTGTATAATCCTAATATTGAGGAGAAATAAATGAAGTAATAAAGAATGTGTTTGGCCTTACCTATACTGTAAGAGTGTTTCCTAGCTTTTATTTAAATGATCAGCTCAGGAGTTCTCAACCTACGACCCATGGACCAGACTTGGCCCTGCTGTGAAACAGTGCTGTCTATTTCATGTAGCCCACGTCGCCCCCACCACTGGAAGCGATCATGTTTATGACAGCTGTAAATGTGCTTGTGGCTGTTGTAAATGCATTTTATGGCATCGGTTCGGTCCACTCAGCTATCGGCGGCGGCAGCGGCGTGGTCCAGCCCGTGGCTTTAAAATAGGGGTGCCCAAACTTTTTGGGCCATGGGACGATCATGTAGTTCAGGGAGCTGGTCACTAAAGCATGGGGGCCGGGTGCGGCCCCCGACGCCAATTCATCCGGCCCACGAAGCCCTCATCGCTCTTGGAAACGGAAGTAAAACACACCTGTACGGGCATCTTTTACTTCCGCTTCCAGGAGCGACGAGGACTTCGTGGACCGGATGAATTGGCGTCGGAGGCCGCACCCAGCCCCCGGGGCCTTAGTTTGGGCACCACGGCTTTAAAAGGTTGAGAACCCCTGGATTAGCTGCTTGATCACAGATATAGTAATAGGAAGTCAGTTTTTATTTGGATACTCACGGATTTTCTGGTTCAGAGTTAAATGGATCTGCATTGATTAATAACCGGCTGATAACAGAACCTCCAGGTAGAGAACCAGATGTCCCAGGGCGGAGATCTGTTGATAGAAAATTAAAATTAGAGGAAATAGTATGGAGTTCATGAAGGGTAGCAGAGCATAATATATTTGCAATGGGCAAAATATTAAACCTCCAAAACCAACACGATGTCACTTCTGGATCATGAAACATTATTTCACATGTTCACTGTTGCTGCACAATGATGAAAAATGACTTCAGACCTATGAAAAATTCTAGCCTTAGTACTTTAATCCTACACAGAAGCAGGTTCAAGTACATAAAAAGTTTTCCAATTGCTTCTATGTATTGTTTTGTTATCTGTTGAGGGCCAAATTAGATCTCATGTTAAACATGTGTTTGCCTTGAACATGAATTTTGTTGGTGATGAGGACTGATGTTATAAGCACAATATACTGCAAACCCCACCCCCACCCCCCGCTATGATGCTTGTGGAGATTTTTCTGATTGCAAATACTGTACAGTACTTGAGAGGAAGCCTCAGAAGATACTTTGTCAGCATCACATCAGACCCTCAGAGAGTATTAGCTACATGTAAAAATATATACAGTAATACCTCATATAACATTAGTATCGAATAACACTAAAATCGCATAACATTAAGGAATCTGGGGGGAAGAATTGCATCAGATAACATTAAGATCCTATGGGATGCTTCAGATAACAACCGCTAAAGCCTGTGTGGTTACAATGTATCTCTAAGGATCCCATAGGATTTTAACATGCATCAGATAACACTAAAAATCATATAACACCAAGACTTGTGGAACCAGGTTTTAGTGTTATATGAGGTTTTACTTGTACATCCATTTAACTTTATAACCACTTTGGTTAGAAGGCTAGAGAAAAGAGAAACAAAATTTTTCTCCAAAATGAATCCCATTCATTCTCCCAATGATAGAAGTACACATATACTCAAAACCTCCACCATACCAGGAAGTGCCATGTGGTGAAGGAAGGTCAAAATGGCCATCTGGCCCCCAAAGCTGTCTGAGGAAGCATGACCGGGCCCCCGGCTTTAAAAGGTTGAGAACTCCTGCTCAAAACAATGGTGCAATCTCCAAAAAGAGTACAAATATAACTTGATTTCAATTATACACTAAAACAGGGGTTCACAACCTATATCCCATGGACTAGCCCCGGCCCTCTGGACTATTCCATTCGATCCATGGCACCAACCCCAGAAGTGGAAGAGGACACATTTATGACAGCAGTAAACACACCCACGATGGTTTGCGGCAGCATTTATGACAGGGGAAAACCATGTGTCTGGCCCACTCAGCTGTCTGAGGGGGAGTAGACCGGACCGTTGTGCAAAAAACTTGAGAACTCCTGCACTAAAACCTTTTAAACTACCTAGATTTCAAACTCTTAGTCATTTTGTAGACTGATAATCTCCACAAAGACTAGAGGAAACTATTTAACCCAACTGGTTTTGATCTAAAGCCGAGTTACAATAACTAAAGAATAATCCTTTTACATCCACCAGGTTTCTTGATGTTAGAAAGAAACTGGATGATTATCTCCTCTACCCCACCCCCCAGATAACTAGTGTATATCTTTCTTACTCAAGTCAATCAAATGTTACCTATAAATGGATTAACGAAAATGCCATGTGGTGAACTACTTCAGTGAACTTAACTGAGAAACCAAGAGACTTGTGTTACACTGTATATATCTGCACTGTTGCCTCCTAACTAAACCAACTCTGAGTTTCCCTTGCACCGAAACTGTCTGCCTGTTTACCTTCTTTGCACAAGGGGTCAACCTTGCCGGGGTCAACCTTGCCAGGGGTGTACCACTTTGCAGCCCGCTACTCTGCACCCCACTGAACCAACAGAAATCTCATTCATTTAACTCAATCAGATTGTCATGTCCTCAGCATAGGATGTTATCATTCCAGGTTCAACTAGGTAGGAAAAGAAGTGTTGCACTTACTGGGATATATGATCTTTGCATTTAGCATTGGTAGGTTATCCCGGTTTCCTGCTTGCGGAGGGAGAGTGGCAGAGCTTCCCACTGATAAACTTCCTTTATTGATTAATCTTTCACAAGGAGACTTGATCACTACGCAATAGAACACAAGCCACAGATATTATTTGTCACCAATACATAACTTTCAATAACTCAATCAAATTTCTTGCTGCCTCAGAGGAAAGCATTCTGCTGTCTTTGTTTGTTTGTGTTCTGATTTCAAACAACACTGGAAATGCTGCAGGAAACAGACTTCTACTCATGATCTACTCTCTAAATGTTGGAAATGAAAACAGATTCCTTAAATGAAGTATGGTTTTCACAATATAAAGGAATTGAGAAAATATAAACTAATTAATAAATTAGCTGATATAAATATTAACTGTCCCAGCCCATGTTTGTCCCAACTACAAATTACATTTTCCTACAAAAATGTAACATGGCAGGAAAGAATGGCCATGTCAGCTATTGTGGATCATGTCTACTTCATCAGACATAAGAGTGCTTATCATGGTACTAGACTTTTATACATATCTAGTATAGAGGCCCAAAGTAGCTGGGCAGAGTTGGTTGGTTCAGAGATGAACATGCAAATCAATGAGTTATGTACAACCAGTAATAACATGCAATCAGCTTGGCTATTTACAGTGGTAAAACTGATGGGAGTTAGTTTGAGGAGTTAGGTTCTGTTTTTGCAAAATAAACATTCTGACATTACATATCTGCCAATGGGTTAACAATTGATCAATGTTTAGCAAAAGCTAAGTTAAGTCTTTAAGGTGCCACAGTGGAGTTTTTGTTTGTTTGTTTACTCTCTGATATGCTTGCAGAGACTAACACGGCTACCACTTCAAAAAATTCTATGATGAAAAGATAATGAGTTCCCACACTTATTACCACGTTTAGGGAACATACAACTCCTGCCCAATCCCAACTACAGTAAAATTTTGGATTTCTAAGTTATTTAAAAACAAGTTAACAACTAACTCCTAGTTGGAAAGATTCCAAGTACAGTATAACTTTAAAATGAACCAGGAAGTAGCTATTAAAAGAAAGGGTATGTAAGTGACTACTATGACTTAATCCATTAGTTAATAACACTGTCATTACAAGAGCAGGCAACTTAAGTGACACAATTAAAGAAATAAAAGCTGTATCATTTGGGTTGTATATAATCTTCTACAAATGCCAAGGGCTTGCTGGAAATTTGGACAATATGGAACAACGATGAAAGAAAAACAGCAACCCTAAAAATCGTTCCTGCCAAAGATACCTATGAGTAAGTAGGACCTTAGAAAGACACATAAAATGACACTGTCTGTAAAACGCATAAATTACATCAGCCTTTACCTTTCCGGCAGCTTTTTCCTTTTGGAAACACATAATTGCCAGTGTTTGAAGGTTGTAAGGAAATTTTATTCTCATTATTTAAGTCTTTTTCTTCTTCAGCAGCGGAGAGTCCCAAAAGGAAACTTTCATGTTCTTGGGTTTGAGCGTTCTGTTCATCTACAGCTGAACAATAAACAACAACAGAGTCAAAAATATTTGTTTGGTATTCTGTTAAACTGCACTGAAGGAACCAGGTAGTTAAAAGACAGCAACTCCATTACATCTTCATCATGGAAACAGATCCCCCACCCATCCCCCAGATTTCATCTAGGTAAAAATAAAGGTTGCTCTTGCTTGAAAGCCAGTCATATCCAACTCTAGGATTCGGGGCTCATCTCTGTTTAAAGCCAAAGAGACAGAGCTGCCTGCATCTGCAGACATTTCCATGGACATGTGGCAGACATGACTAAACACCGGAGTGCACAGAATACTGCATACCTTCCCACCAAAGTTGCACCTATTTATCTACTTGTAATTTCTTGCTTTCAAACTGCTAGATTGCAAGGAGCTGGGACAGAGACGGGAGCTCACTCCATTGTGCAGTAGTCAGGTCTCGAACTGCTGACCTGCCGGCATTCCAGTAAATACGTTCATTGTCTTAACCATTAAGCCACCGCAGTCCCCATTTATAATGACAGATGTCTAAAAACTACAGCCATTTACAGCATAAAATAACTTTTCAGAAGAAATCTACAGTACTTTCCCCCAGAGCTGGCACCCTGAATCTTGCACTCATGTTTGCAAATGAACCTCAAAACTGTTTTAGCAATGTAGAAGAATGAAAAAGATTCACTATTGTGCTTCTCAGGGATACAGTTTTCATCAGAACCCGGACAATTTCAAAATACTTGTCTTTATTTGGTAGAACTATTACCTCTAACTGGTAAGCAAACATAGGAAAGGCAGTATTGAAAGCCAAATAAAGGTTCCTAAATTAAACAAACAAACAGATTTATTCTGTTTGCTAACCTTCCCTGTGATAATGAAAAAAGTCATATAAATCAGATCTAATAAACTAAAGTAAATAAGGATTTTCCAGACTTATCTGGTGTCCACATTAGTTTGCTGCAGCAAAAACTTTAGTTTTTGAAAATTCACTCTGATCTCACAGTTGAAAAGTGCTCCTCCCCACAACCATATACCTTGCATTACGAACGCTTCGTTTAATGTCATTTTCACATTATGAATGAAAATCCATTGGTAGAAAATCCATTGAAAATAATGCCTCACATCATGATTTTTTTCCCACTTCATCATCATTAACATTAACATTATTAACAGTGAATAAACGTCTAAATCCACATCATATTCATATACAAGAAACCTGTGTCATTTTAAAAGACTAAGAAATTTACTATGGAATCAGCTTTTGTAGATTCTTCCTCACTTTATTCAATGCATTAAATGTAATCCAGAATTTCACATGTATAAATATAGAGTATACAGTGGTACCTCTTTTCCACTGAAAATAATGCCTCACATCATGATTTTTTCCCCGTAACAAATTTTGGTTTTCAATGCATTCCTATGGGAAATTGCATTCAATGCATTCCTATGGGAAATTTGCTTTACAATTTTTTGTAATACAAAACGTCCTGGGGAATGTATTAATTTTGTAATGCGAGGTACCACTGTATACTCTATATTTATACATGTGAAATTCTGGATTACATTTAATGCATTGAATAAAGTGAGCAAGAATCTACAAAAGCTGATTCCATAGTAAATTTCTTAGTCTTTTAAAATGACACAGGTTTCTTGTATATGAATATGATGTGGATTTAGACATTTATTCACTGTTAATAATGTTAATGATGATGAAGTGGATTTGATCCACAAAAGCTAGCATTTAAATATAGCAGTTAAGTCTTTAAGGTACCACAATGTTTTTTGTCTTTCCCCCGTTTTGTTTTGTTTACTCTCTGATATATTCACTATTATTTGTTTATTATTACCTCCTATTTGATTTTCTGTTTTTAAAGGATTCTCTATAATAAACGTTTCAGTGTTATTGTTGCTTACTATCAGTCGTTAATCTTATTACTTCTTTGGATTCAAAACAAATAAAAATATATTAAGGCATAATGTTTGTGGACTACAACCCACTTTATCTGATGTATTTGTTTGTTATGGTGATTTATTGTTTACATACTACACTCATGGAAGTGTCATACTCTAAATGACAGTCTACAAATATTTTAAAGTCAATGGGAAACTGAAGATCTTCTAATAAGTATATGATTTAAAAACTCACAAAAATCAGTTATCATACAAGAGAAGTAGAAAACCAATCTAATGCTGGTTTTAATGTAAAGAATCCATAGGGGTTTTCGAATTATAGACTAGTGTAAGCTGATGGAAAATATAATTAAAGCCAAAATTATTACAAATACAGATGAACAAGCATTGCTGATGACACATCAACATGACATCCATGAAGGGAACGTGGTCCTCACAAGCTTTTGGAGATGCTAGAGTGTTAACAAATATGAAGACAGGAAAGATCAAGTAGAAGTCCAAGTGTTCTGCATCTACCAGATCACTCCTGTCTTCATATTTGTAGACATTTTCAAGCATCTCTAAAGGCTTGGTGAAAAAATATTTTAAGTTATGTTAAATATATTTTTAACTAGGTTCATACAAAGGAGATGGAGGAAAGAACTCACTGGAAGAGGAACAACATTAAAGGAGGAGATGGCTGAGGAACTCAACCTCCCCTACATCACTTGGAGGACTCTGAATAGGCTGAGTGTTTGAGTCCCTAAATGTAAGATCAACATGCTGAAGCATGGACTGCTGGTGGACAACAACATGCTGTGTGAATGTGGAGAGATACAGACTCCGGCTCTTTTACTGGTTTAGAGTACTCTGTGGGACTGTGAAGGATTTTGTAGCTCGATGTGGAAAAGCGTATGAGAGAGCACCAGAAAGCTCTGAAGAGTCAGAAGTCATGAAATATGCACCAATGAGGACTTAAGTTTGGCCAACGATAAAGCCAAGAAAGTGGCTTCATTTTGACAGTCCAGGGTTTGATCAGAACATGAAAGAAGAACTAGGTTCATGGTAGTAAAGCTAAATTTTCTGTATAATTCACTCCTTACTTTGGAATAATTTATACACTTTTTGAAAAAGGCAATACTTAAATCCTAATTTCTCTTTTTTTCTTAACAGGAAGAACAAGCAATTACTTTCAAACAGCAATTAAAGTTCACTAAGGAACTTGCTTATCCCAAAGTTTACCTTTTTCTGCATGTTCTATAATTTGACGAATGGCTTTTTTCAAACTGTTTGCTCTTAACATCAACTGTTCACGTGGTCGAAATATCTGAGGACGGGCAGTGCATGAAGACCCTACTGAATGTTCACTAGCAGAATCACATGTACTGCCAGAACCGTCACCATCTTCTGTTTCTTCTGCAATAGTAGGGGGTGGGTTTGGCAAAGATGAGAAAGCTTGAGATTCTTCATTCAGTGTCTTCAAAAGAGAATCCAACTTTTCTTTCAAAACAGAGCACTACAAGAAACAAAAGCACAAAATTTAACAGCAACTGTACAATATGTACATATATGTAACTGTAGGGAAGGAAACCCCCTCTCCCGCAAAATACCTTTCTGGTCATGACCTCTGACTCTTCAGAACTTTCTGGTGCTCTTTCATAAGCTTTTCCAACTCGAGCTACAAAATCCTTCACAGTCTCACAGAGCACTCTAAACAAAATAGAAGAGATAAACAAGAACTATTATTTTACAATGCACAACACAACTGGCTTCTACATGTGACCTCTCTTCTCACATACTTACTTAGCTGAAGAGATGACCACTGAGTGTTGGTCAGATGTCAAGATTTTGGATAAATGAGCAGCCACAGAGTCTTCATAGAAAAGTATCTGCTGCACCTTATGATGTTTGAATATAGATAATAATATTACTTCTTTTGATCTGTATAGAGCAGAGTCAATACCAATCAGAACATGCTATATTTTCATCTATCCATTGAGATGCATGAATATTCTGACATGATGAGTATTCAAATCACATCACAATGAAGCAACTTGGCATTTACTTCACAGTGGCCATGGATATGGGAAGTGACTGCTGTAAGACAGGGGCAAAGAACCCTCCAGACATCGAATTATAACTTCAATGAACAGAAATCACCGGTCATCCTAGCTATGGCTGGCAGGAATGGGAATTGAATGAAATATGAAATGCCACCACTACCTATTGTAAAACCCAAAGGTCATCTGTGCGATAAAAAGAGATTCTGACCTAAACAATTTTTGTTTTTCTCTATCATCATCTAAACGTTCTAGAACAGAACTGTTTTCCCTTAAAACTGTTTTCCCTAAAAAAAAAAACCTTGTAAAACTGTTTACCTCAGAATCTTCACTGAAATCTTCAGTGACAGTAGAACCAGACGCTTGACGAGGGAGTTTTGTTTCATACACCATAATGCTCCACCTATCCAGCAAGAGGGGTCACATAATTTAATATAAACTAGGAACCATGAAGGTTTATGAAGAGACATGAAATGGTTGCAGCAGATTCTACAACAGTAATAGGCAAGCTGCAGGAACCAGGTTTTTGCCCCTCTAAATGTTTTTCAAGCCATATCTGCCCCAAACCAAAAAACAAAATTGACCAGAAAGGCACTTCCAGAAAGACCACCAGCTTTGCAGTTCTATGTATTATTAAAAATGAACAGAGTATGGAAATCCAACTATCTTTTTGGTTC
Organism: Furcifer pardalis; assembly: GCA_030440675.1. Classification (NCBI taxonomy): domain Eukaryota; kingdom Metazoa; phylum Chordata; class Lepidosauria; order Squamata; family Chamaeleonidae; genus Furcifer; species Furcifer pardalis. Next base: position 246,222,608 of record CP126890.1, read on the forward strand.
ATGTACAAATTATGTAAGCATACAAGATAATTCATCGTCGTAGGCCACAACTCGATCCGAGCATACATCTTTTTCCTGCCCCAGGGCACCGGGAGGCCTGGTCTTGGAGGCTGGCTGGTCCTGGGCCACCTTTGCCCTCCGAGGCAATCAGAAAAAATGCCACTGGAGTGGATTTGTTTAAGATGGATCCCAGCTTGTTAAGCTGATTAATGTGTAAATAATGATACAGAAAATATATGTGCACACAGAAAAATTCTATCTCTGTAAATTCAGTGTCTTAAATGACTCAGAAAAAAGATGATTAATACACCCCCATAACATGTCTTTCTAGGATTAGGAAATTCTGAATTCACAAGAGGATCTATTCAGTGTAGTTCTAAGTATACAGACTGCAACTCAGACAGAACACATTAGAGAGTTAGAGAGTATGAGACAAAAATCTTTCAGATTTAAATGTTTTCTATTCCAACTGTTTTAGCACATGGGGCATGGTTGGTCATCAGTATAATCCAGATTTCTACAGAATTCTATCATGGTTTGAAAGAATCAGTTTGCTGATCACTTGCATACCTAAGCAAACCAAAGACTTTACATGATTTCTGAAAATGGCAGGGACTGGCTATCTTGCTCATTTCCCCTCACAGTAAGCCAACAAAATAACCCTGCTTGTTGAAGCAGAAGCAAGCTAAGGGCTGGGCAACATTTTTACATCACAGGCCTGACCATGCCCCCAGAAAGTATCGCAGGCCAGACCATGCCCCCCAAAAGCGGGTGCATTTACAGCCGACATAAATGCACCCAATTCCACACTTACACCAGCCATGGGTGCGTTTGCACATGCAGGGGGAATATTTTACAGATGATGTAAAAACATCCACTTTCGCTTCTGGGTGCAGTGGAGTAGTGACGGGTCAGATGGGATGGTGTCAGGGGCCAGGGCCAGCCCACTGGCTGTAGATTGGGAACCCCTGAGCTAAGACTTCTAAATTCTGCTATGCTTCAACATCACATTAAACAAATCATGGGCTTCAAACCATGGACTAAAAATATTTGATGTTTTAGCCATTCTCATTTGTAACAGAACTAATCAAGCAGCATACACTGGAACACCATTTGTGAATGGTAACAAAATTCTAAATTTACAAGAGAAATGATTCAATGTAGTTTTGACTGTATAGACTTCAACTCAAACAGAACATAATATAGAGTATGAAGCAAAAATCTTTCAGAGGTAATGTTTTCCTTTCCACCTGGAATTAATGCATCAATGTGTCACATTGTTAGTCATACATAATTAGAATATGCCTAATAGCAACATCACTACTTCAGCGCAGAAGAGACAAGTTGACAAAAATTTCAGATTACCACCCTAAACATCACAGTATGGCCGTGGAACATAATTTTAAAATCACAGATATATTATATTCATGATGCTTATTAGCCAAGCCATTTTACATATAAAATCAACCACATATCACCAGCAAGTTTTTTTTTTCAGTACAGTCAAACCTCGCATAACGAGCGTTTCGCTTAGCGAAAAACTCGCATAACGAGCAAGTTTTTCGCTAAGCAGTCTGACTCGCATAACGAATTTTTTTTGTTATGTGAGTTTTCCCCATAGAAACGCTCGTTATGCGAGTTTTTCCATAGGGAAAAGTCTGATTCGCATAGCGAAATATTCGTTATGCGAGTCAGACTCACATAGCAAATTTTTCGCATAGCGAGCAACCTTGCAGAACAAATTAAATTCGTTATGCGAGGTATGACTGTATTAACTTTAACATACAGTACTTTTGATAAATGTCTACTAGTACATGGCAGATACATGGGGTCCTAGTCAAAACTGCTATAACTCTTCAACTGAAGTCAAAGACACATAAGCTGCCTAACCATGTGCAGGACTAGCTTTGCTAGTACACATTCAAAACAGAAGGCATCTTTAGTTGTATGTATGTTAGCAATGATGAAATATGAGATTCACCATTTATAGCTCAGGGCCTTCCAAGTATGTCTCCAGAAAGAAGTGATTTCTTTCCCCAACAGCAATTACAACATCCCCCCCCCCCCAATTCAAAAGGGATTATGTCGCTTTGGCTTAACCCTTCCCTGGAAGCTATTCTTCCTGAAGGAATTAATGCATATTCAGATTTAGGAAGGGTAAAGAAGAATCCAGATCTGGTTAACACAGAATCACACTTACCTATCAAGCATTTTGGTACTGGCCCTTTCCAGCTTTTCCAGTATCTGTGGGAGTTGGGTGTCATCGTCACAAGCAGATCCCCAGCCTAGCACACGGGCAAGGTCATTGCCTGTGCCCAGAGGCAATACTCCTAACTGGCACTACATTCAGGAAGGGTATAAGGAAAAATAAGGATAACAAGAAGAAAACAACCCAGATGCACCATCTTCATCCACCCAGATCTAATTTAAATAATGCAGATTAGATTAAGATTTGCCTATCTAGCAAAGGTAGAGGTCGACTTTACTCGAAAGTCAGTCGTATCTGACTCTTGGTTTTGGTGCTCATCTCTGTTTACAGCCAAAGAGCCAGTGCTGTCTGCATCTGCAAACATTTTCCTGGTCATGTGGCAGGCATGACTAGACACCAGAGCATATGGAACTTTATTTACCTTCTACCAAAGAGATACCTATTTCTCTATTTGCAATTTCTCACTTTTGAACTGCTAGGTTGGCAGGAGCTTGGACAGAGACATGAGCTCACTCCATTGTGCAGACTTGGGTCTTGAACTGTTCACCTGTCAACCTTCCAGTCATCAAATTTAGTACCTTAGTTACTAAGCCATCGCAGTCCCCGTGAGGCTGGTTACCTGACCCTATATTCACTTGGCTGTTGGGATTCTACACCAGTGGTTCTCAACCTTTTCAAGCCGAGGGCCGGGTCACACTCTCTCAGACAGCTTCGGGGTGGATGGCCATTGTGTCCTGCCTGCCACACATGGCACTTCTGGGTGTGACAGAGGTGGTGATGGGAGCACATGAAATGTTGTCATGGGCTGCATCTGGCCCAGGTTGAGAACCCCTGTTCTACACCCTTGCTTTTCAATTTATTTCTACCTTAGTGCATCCTTGATTTTTTTTCTATTTTAAAAATTTCAGCACTTTGTTTGACAGTCAGACATTTTGTGGCATGGTCAATATTAAATTCCTACAAAGTTGTCTTCAGTGTGTCCTTGAATATATATATATATATTTAACCACGAAATTAAAAGGACCCATAGCAAACTCTCCATGGAAGATACAGTTTGGGAGATAGTTATCTGATAGACTAGCCCCTGCACACAGGTTGAGGTCCACAGATAGTTGTAATAGATTCAAATAATTCAATTTCTCCATGATCAACAAAGCAATGACTATCCTAAGCTTTCCTTCTGAGCTATGAGTGACATACACTCTCTCGCTTCCTTCCTTTCACACACAATCTCATTCTTTCATTTTGATTTCCTTTTTCTTAAATATTTTTCAAGAAGACTGAGAAGATAGACAAAATGTCTTTTTTTAAATTAGAGCCTATTGTGTATATATTACTACTGGTCTGGAAACAAACTATAGCTTCTAAGAACTCTGTTTCTAAAAGCTATAACAGAGAAAAAGGAAAATGAAATGTACAATGCCTTCAACAACTAGCCAAAATTCAATATTTTCTTTTTACCACATAGTGGTGCTATTATAATTATGAAGCACTATGTTGGTCAATAACAACAACAACTTATTATTGTTGTTGTTGTTATTACTGTTGTTGTTATTTTGTGTCAGAAATTAATTTGGATTGAAAGGATTTTTGCTGGAGAAACTCTACTCAGGGGATACCCAGATAAGGCTCCTTTCATGTCCCCAAGATCTTTCCCCACTAAAGTGGTCCCTATTTGTCTACTCGCAATTTCTTGCTTTTGAATAGCTAGGTTGGCAGGAGCTGGGACAGATGACGTGCGCTCAAACTATCATGCAGTACCCAGGTCTTGAACTGCTGACTTGCTGGCCTTGCAGATAACAAGGTGAGCTTCTTAACCACTGAGCCCCCACAGCCCTTGGTCTACAATAAAAGCAATGCATTCATTTCTAGAAAATGACCAGAAATCACTGCTGATTTATGTTTATATAAGGGAATAAACATAAGAGATTTGGTTGAGAGAAAGTGTAACTGTGCTTGAGCATATGATAACCCAACATCTATTACTCTTCCCATCAAAATCCATCCCATCCATCCATCACATACCTATATTTAAAACATATAGCAAATGTGAGTTCGTACTAAATAAGGAATATGGAGTTGTGAAACCCATTTTTTTCTAATTTTCAAGACACATACTTTTGTGCAATTATAAGCAAAATCAGATTTCACACAGAGTACTGTCTTTTATTGTCCATTATAATTTCCATGTGCAGAAAAGCTGTGAGAGCATACCTGTTTATGGAGATTGAGGCTGTCAATTTCAGAAAGAACCCATCCAACGCTTCCATCCCCACCACATACCAGAATTCGAAAGGTGTCAAATTTCTGGAATAAACGTAAACTGCAAAGGAAAAAAGTGTATATCCACTCTTATTTTATTAAAATATACATGCCCATAGATTTCCATATACCTATTTGGACAATTTCCAAAGAATTTTTTTAAAAAAATCAAAGTAGTAATAGTTTCATGATAAATATTTGAAATTGTCTTTCAAGAGCTATAACATTTTACCTTTTTTTCTATTTTTCTTTTGCCAACATGTTTTGGACAAGATTTCAAATTAAGCTGAATTGTCACATTTGGAAGGATTCTCAAATGGACAACTCCATGAGAATCTTTATACCGGTAACTGTGTTGTGGTACATATTGCTTGATCACAGACTGTTTTGCTTTGATTTGATTTTAAAAACACAAAGACAGATGAATTACAGTACTCATCATCCACGCTTTGAATGAAACTTATGCAAAGAAATAACAATAGGAAATCATCCAAAATAGTGCCTAGATCAGTGTTGGCAAACCTTGGCATTCCAGGTGTTTTTGAACTTAAATTCCCAGAAGCCCTGATCAGAAGGAGTGTTGACTTGGGCTTCTGGTAATTAAAATCCAAGAACAGCTGGCGTGCCAAGGTTTGACAACACAGGCCTAGATCTAGCATCTTGCATTTATAAAATGAAATCTCACTGCATGTCAGACCCTTAGTGCAAACGGCACCATCACGTGTATTGAAAGTAGATTGTGGATATGCATGGATAGTGAATGTCAACACACTTCACAACACCCCTTTCCTATCTTTTAGAATATCTGCTATAGATCAAGGAGGGACAGGCTGTATCACATAAACATGAGTATCCAGATGACACTAGGCATCTCTGCATCTTGAATGTATTGTATTTCAAGTAAAGCACACCCTATTTTTCTCTGATCTGTCTACCTACTTAATGAAAACTGACTATATTTAAAACAAAATTACTTTTACTGTTTCTTTATTATTTGTATGTACTGATACAGGAAAATAATATCTCTTTACCCGAGGTGAGGTCCTCCATTCATAAGATCAAAGACCTGTGCAGGATTCAGTAGTTGTTTGAACCTTCGTAGGAACTTTACACCCTGGTTATCTCCACTTTTTGAATTCACAAAGACCAGCAAAGGACTTGTGCAAGAAGGGGGGCAAGTAGCTTTCCAGAAACCTGAGGAGAGAGGGAGGGGGAGAAGATGATTATATTTTACAACTACAGGACAATACTGTATAGTTAAAATATAGTAATAATATTTAGTCAACATATATAACATGGAACAACACAGTATTTTGAATATATTATCAACATGTTCCTGTGCTAAATGATAAAACAGTTCCAGGATAATATTTGGATTATGACCCTCAAGATTCTTTATGGGGTACATAGGCTAAAATAAACTGTTACAGCATGGAACAGTGATCTCGTTCAATATTCAAATTCTCTCTTCCAAGATACTCAGTTTCTATCTTCCCACTAGCCCTTTCCAATTCCCCAAACATTTTATTGGTTAGTCATTATTCTGTGGCCCTTCACCATGATTCTCACTGGGCTGTCCTGTCCACTTTTTGTATTTTTGAAAATCTTAGGGGTTGCCAAACCAAAGAAGAAAAGCCAGTCTGCTGTATGAAAATCCTCATAGGATAAACAAGTCCAAGGTAGGCACTACCTTTTATGACACCCCAACTAAATTACAAATAAGATAAACTTTCACATTCTCTAGTAGTTATATGTATGGCAAAAATATTCACAATTATTTTGTTTCAAATTTGTCTTCTGTTTCCAGGCATGACTTAAAAATATAACGAGTGTGAGGAGAAAAAGAAAGCGAGGAATGAAGGAAAGAAAGAGGGAAAGAAAAAAAGCTGTTGCCAAGTTAATGTTGTTTATCTTATGAAATCAGTAACCTGTTGCATTATACCAGAGCAGCTAATCGAACAGTCTGGAAGCCAAACTATAAAGCCAACATTGGTCAGAAACCTACTCATTAGTTATACCAGACTACAGTGACATAAAGAGCAGTGATGAATTTTCTCTATGTAAGAAATCATCACTTATATTTCTCTGCACACACTAACTCACAAAACTGGTGCACAGTGAAGGATACAAGCTGTAGCCTGGGGTTTCCCTCAGATGCCCTCAGGTGTTCTTAGACTTCAATTATCAAAAGCTCAAGTCAGCACACCTGCTGATCAGAGCTACTGGGAATTGAAGTCAAATAACATCTGGGGGCCCAAGGTTGGGGAATCCTACTCTGTTAACTGGCAGAAATTTGCTGCTGTAATGTATGCTTCTGCATTTACATCAGTGTAACTAAATACTAATGGACTGTGGCTATTAGCTGATACTTACCATCTGAATCAATGCTGTTGAGAGCTGTGGGAGGGATGACAGATACTTTACAAAGGCCTAAGGGACATTTTGTAGGTAACAAGTCTCTACATGAGGTATGTACCTAGAACAAGAAAAATATACCAGTTAAAGTTTTCTAGGTTTCACTCCTTTTTTTTTGTTCCATTCCACTATTTCAAATACCATATTTGCCGGTGTATAAGATGTACTTCCCCCCCTTAAAATACAATTGAAAAAATGGGTGCATCTGGTGTGCTGGTAATCAAAATTAACATGTTGATCAGTGATGGCTGGAGCTGGGAGCAGGGCGGCTTCAAAAGAAGCCCTCTTCCCCTGCCGATCCTGCCTTCCTTTGGCTCCTGGCAACCAGCAGCAGTGGGAATTGCAGGGAAAGGTGCTTCCAAAGGAGCCACCGATCCCACCCTCCCCTACTCCTGGCAGTCAGTGGTGGTGGGAATGGCAGGGGAAGGGGCTTCCAAAGGAGCTCTCTTCTCCCACTGATCCTACCCTCTCTGGCTCCTGGCAATCATTGGCGGCTGGATCCAGGCAAGGGGCTTCCATAGGAGCCCTCTTCCCCTGCTGATCTCACCGCTGCTGATCGCCAGGATCCCGGGAGGGGGGATTGGGGAGGGAAGAGGGCTCCTTTGGACGCCCCTTCACCAGGCTTCCGATGATCAGCAGCAGCTGGAGCTGGGCGAAGGGGCTTCCAAAGGAGATGAATTTCTGGGTTTTGAGGAAGAAGATTAAAAGATACCTAACTATAGTGTTTCCTAGTTCCTAGATAAAAATAACTATAAAATTAGTACAATAAATCATTTTGGAAATTTTAAAATGTAGAAAATTACTGTTTCCTTAAAAAATGTGTATAAAAAACAAAGTGAATCTTATACTCCGATGTGTCTTACACGCTGGCAAATATGGTACCAAGAACTTTTTTAAAAAATTATGCTGAAAAGAAAAGGGAAGGAAGGAATATTTATAAAGACATTTTAAATAATATATAAGCATCAGTATGTTTCAGTACATCTGAAATAGGAAATGACCTTAATCAAGTTCAATTGGATAACTTCATCCTCTCTAACTTTTTGTTTATTTTCCCATAAACCCACTGCACTGTCCCAGTAAACTAAGCTGTACACAAAACACTAATAAATTTAAATCTACATTTAATAGTTAGCCCCTCATCCAAAATAATTCAAAATGTTTGCACTAAACTACCAAAATAGGGCTCGAGAAAATAAAAGGTATAATGTTAATTAGTAATCCCCAGGTTATATTTAGGACTCAAATTTGGCACTTCAAAAATCCAATGTATATTTTTATTACTTTTTGATGTGATCCTTATTTTGTGGAAAAGGCCAATAACCAAGCCATATGGCATTCCACTAAGATAATGCCATTTATTCAATGCAGTAAAATTTCCGTCTGGTGCTATGATAACATCATGACAGACTGGCACTCTGAACATTTCCCATCTATTATAGAATCAGTGGACTCTGTTTCCAAACACAGTGAAGAATCTATAGAGGATTGCAGATTTTATGCTTATCCAGTTTCTCAACACTGTTTTTGGTAAAGGCAGGATACAAGACTCTATTTACTTAGTCGGCACTTTAAAAGACACATAAACAGTGCAACAAAAGAACATAGAATTGTTCAACTCACCATTGCTTTGCACCAGAGACAGCGCCAGTCTTGCAAACGGAGGACACTGCCACATGTTTTATCACATATTGTGCATTTGGCACTTACAGGTAGATTTCCTTCAAGCCACTGGTGTGGCATTGAAATCTGCAAACCAAGCAAGGATTTAGTGTCCTGTTTCTAACAGTGCACAACCACCACTTTCTTGCCAAAAGCTGATGTCCAATTGTCAGTTTGCAACTTGATGTGGTATGAAAAAATCTCCAAGGTCCAAGGCAAAACATACACACACATTTTGCTATAACTGTTTAATTAACTATAACAATATCACCTATCACCATACCATTTGGTAATCTCAACTGGTCCTCTCGTGAGGCATAGCAGGGATTCATTCTCCTAAATGCTGACTTTATAGCTGGGTGATCTAACTCGGGGTTCCCAACAACCGGGGTGTGGACTGGTGCCATGCCGTGGGCTGTCCCAAACCAGGCTACAGGGGGTGGGCAGCACTGGGAGCCCCGGTGGCAGCCTTCTGCCCTCAGAGTGCTCTGCTGGGTCTGCCTGGTGGGTGGAGCATGGGTTTCAGACACAGTGGATTGGCCTTTGTCCGGGCCCCTCCTCCACACTGCTTAACTGTGGTGGGGCTCCACCCCCTGCCTGTGAGCAGTGTAATGTCTTGCTGCCCGAGTTAGGTAGTGTGGGCAGGTGGGCCCCTCCTCCTTGTTTTTGGGCTGCAGTGGAGCTCCTCTCCCCATCGGTGCGCAGTGTGCACTTTGTCGTATTTTGTTGTGCACTTGCGTATCCAGCCCTGCCACCCCCCACGTGCCGGTCCATGGAAATGTTGTTTGGCATTAATCTGGTCCATAGTGCGGGAAAGTTTGGGGACCCCTGCTCTAACTCACTGAGATAAATTAGCTTATCGCTTTCTAGACTTTGCTAATTGTCTGTACCTTCACTGGTTGGCAGAAATCATGTTGCTTAGCATAGTAAGCATAGTAATAGTAAGCATAGTAAGTCACAACTAGAGTAGACCTAATAAATCAGTAAAGATTTGGTGAGCCAACTCTTCCATGAGCTAAACTCATCCAATGGGTCTACTCTAGTTTGAACAGGATCTCATCTACTGCACACATTTTATCTTAAAATCTGATTAAGCACAGGGTGCTTAGAGGATTTTTTTTCCAAAGTACAATTTAAAAGGATGTCTAAAAGTCCTGTAGAGATTCAAAAGTCCACAGAAATGGATTCTCCACTTCAATTTCCTTTTAACTATTCTTTAATTTTTGGAGAAATCTTGAACTTTCTGGGCACCTCATTGGTAACATATACATGGAACTTGTATTTCGCTACTGTCACTATTCCTGTGAGGGTTGACTTGACCTCTCATCAAGGAAACAAAGCACTATAGGACGAAGCCAAAGTTCACTTTCTGTCACCTGTTCTCTAGTTGACCCTATGATAATCTCATACACACCCCATCTTCGTCTTCAATGATATCCTTGCCAATAGAAGCTAGGGTTGTCCATTTGCAGTTGTTCGTTGCTCGGACAGCACACCTCTTGTGGGCTTTAAATTTGCACACTAGAAAGCAAATATATATCATTAGTTAGCCTACATGAAGTTCAGAATGTAAAATATACAGATTTTCCTTGTTATTGTATTAGCAGTTCAACCAAGCTAATCTGACGGACATGCTCAAAACAACCTAACAATGCTTGAAACATTGTGTAATAAAATATTGCATACACTTGTCATATACTGTTTATATGAAACAAACATATATTAGAAAAAATATACTAAAACAGCCTGTTTTAACTGCAGCGGGGGAAGTGTTTCTAATTTTTTCAAAACAAGTTCTATTTCTAAAATAACCCCAAATAACATTCTGGACGTTAAATACCATATTTGCCAGCATATAAGACACATCAGAGTATAAGACGCACTCTGTTTTTCCAGTGTATTTTAAGGGGGCAGGGAGTGTGTCTTATTCAATGGCAAATAGGGTATATGCCTCCTCTTTAATTAATTAAGTCTAGGGATCTACCTTTACTATTATTATTATTATTATTATTATTATTATTATTATTATTATTATTATTATTATTATTGTTATTATTATTATTATTATTATTATTATTATTATTATTATTATTTATTTATTTATTTATTTATTTATTTATTTATTTATTTAAATTTGTTTATCATCATCCTCCCCGAAGGGACCCAGGGCGATTCCCAACAATCATCAAGACAACAATTTAAAACCAATTTAGAAATTAAAAGTTTTTAAAAAGCTTAAAGACTTAGCATTAAAAACCAGGCATTGTGGCTAGGCATTATAGCTAGAAGGCATTGGGTGTCAAACCAGCCAGCCAGCTGGGGAAAATGATCGATCCATTCCCCAGACCTGACCTGCCAGCCAGGTTTTCAATCCTTTCCTGAAGGACAGCAGCTCCATTTGCAGGCGTAGTTTTATTGGGAGGAGGTTCCACAGGCCGGAACGGACACAGGGAAGGCCCTCCTTCTAGTGCCAGAGAGGTGCACCTCTCTGGCTGATGGCACAACCAGAGAGCATCTCCGGTCCGCTCTGGTGGGATGGGCAGATGACCTTGGGACGATGTGGTCTCTTAAGTATCCTGGTCCACTACAATGTAGGGCTTTAAAGGTAATAACCAGCACCTTGAATTGCACCCAGAGGCAAACTGGAAGCCAGTGCAGCTCCCTCAGCAGCGGTGAGGCATGAGCATAACGCCCGCACCCCAACACCACTCGTGCAGCTGTGTTCTGGACCAGCTGTAGCCTCCGAATGGTCACCAAGGGCAGCCCCATGTAGAGCGCATTACAATAATCAAGTCTGGAGGTGACTAAGGCATGTGTGACCATGAGCAAGGAGTCCTGGTCTAGGAACGGCCGTAACTGGCAAATCACACGAAGTTGTGCAAAGGCCCTCCTGGCCACGACTGCCACCTGCTCTTTGAGCAGTAGTCGCGAGTCCAAGAGGACCCTCATATTACGTACCGGGTCTGTTTGGGGCAGGACTGCCCCATCCAGAACCAAAGATGGTAGTTCCCAAGATAACACAGGACCCCCAACCCACAGCCACTCAGTCTTGCCAGGATTCAGCTGTAGCCCGTTGTCCCCCATCCAGACCCTGACGTATGTACTTAAAAAAACTATACACAGTCATGATTAGATAAAAATGACTCTCTTGGTTATTTATGCCAGCATAAATGCAAGGACTAAACTGCAGCAGCTAACTGCCTTCCAGTAGTTAATGGCTTCCCACTTGTATTCCACTTTGAATGCCAGTTGTGTGACTTGGTATGTAATAACAAGGAATTTACTGAGGAAACTGTTATCACATTGACAGATTGCTTCTGAATTAGACTCCTGTCTGGTCTCCTGAGCTCTACATCAGTACTAGACTGTTGAATTGTGCTCAGAAATTACCTAAATGAAAAATGAACCAGAGTAGTTTAAATATTGTCAAGCGGCACTTCCAAACAGTAGTACCAGTTAGTAGTCCATTTTTTTTACCAATTTTGGGGTCTCTGACCCCCCTGCCGGGTCCAGGGAGGTGGGGAGACCCGATCCAAGCTGTTTCTGGGCTTCCCTGACGTCCTCAGCCAGTGCAGCAAGCCAGAATGTCGGGATTTGAACCCTGACGTTTTGGCTTGCTGCACTGGCTGAGGACGTCAGGGAAGCCCAGAAACAGCTTGGATCGAGTCTGCCAACATCCCTGGACCCGGGGGGGGGGGGGTCAGAGACCCCAACATTGGTAAAAAAAAGTCTGGTTTTTTTTTTACCAATTTTGGGGTCTCTGACCCCCCTGCCGGGTCCAGGGAGGTGGGGAGATCCGATCCAAGCTGTTTCTGGGCTTCCCCGACGTCCTCCGCCAGTGCAGC